>JAVIAB010000159.1:59567042-59639542 GCA_032433765.1 Megaustenia siamemsis
ACAACAACAAGTCAGTACTATTATATGGCTGTGAAATATGGACTACAACAACAAGTCAGTACTATTATATGGCTGTGAAATATGGACTACAACAACAAGTCAGTACTATTATATGGCTGTGAAATATGGACTACAACAACAAGTCAGTACTATTATATGGCTGTGAAATATGGACTGCAACAACAAGTCAGTACTATTATATGGCTGTGAAATATGGACTACATCAACAAGTCAGTACTATTATATGGCTGTGAAAAATGGACTACAACAACTAGTCAGTACTATTATATGGTTCTGAAATATGGACTACAACAACAAGTCAGTACTATTATATGGTTGTGAAATATGGACTACAACAACAAGTAAGTACTATTATATGGTTGTGAAATATGGACTACAACAACAAGTCAGTACTATTATATGGTTGTGAAATATGGACTACAACAACAAATCAGTACTATTATATGGTTGTGAAATATGGACTACAACAACAAGTCAGTACTATTATATGGCTGTGAAATATGGACTACAGCAACAAGTCAGTACAATTATATGGTTGTGAAACATGGACTACAACAACAAGTCAGTACTATTATATGGTTGTGAAATATGGACTACAACAACAAGTCAGTACTATTATATGGCTGTGAAATATGGACTACAGCAACAAGTCAGTACAATTATATGGTTGTGAAACATGGACTACAACAACAAGTCAGTACTATTATATGGTTGTGAAATATGGACTACAACAACAAGTCAGTACTATTATATGGCTGTGAAATATGGACTACAACAACAAGTCAGTACTATTATATGGTTGTGAAATATGGACTACAACAACAAGTCAGTACTATTACATGGCTGTGAAATATGGACTACAGCAACAAGTCAGTACTATTATATGGCTGTGAAATATGGACTACAACAACAAGTCAGTACTATTATATGGCTGTGTAATATGGACTACAGCAACAAGTCAGTACTATTATATGGCTGTGAAACATGGACTACAACAACAAGTCAGTACAATATATATGGTTGTGAAACATGAACTACAGCAACAAGTCAGTCCTATTATATGGCTGTGAAATATGGACTACAACAACAAGTCAGTACTATTATATGGTTCTGAAATATGGACTACAACAACAAGTCAGTACTATTATATGGTTGTGAAATATGGACTACAACAACAAGTCAGTACTATTATATGGCTGTGAAATATGGACTACAACAACAAGTCAGTACTATTATATGGCTGTGAAACATGGACTACAGCAACAAGTCAGTACTATTATATGGCTGTGAAATATGGACTACAACAACAAGTCAGTACTATTATATGGCTGTGAAACATGGACTACAGCAACAAGTCAGTACTATTATATGGCTGTGAAATATGGACTACAACAAGTCAGTACTATTATATGGCTGTGAAATATGGACTACAACAACAAGTCAGTACTATTATGTGGCTGCGAAATATGGACTACAACAACAAGTCAGTACTATTATATGGTTGTGAAACATGGACTACAACAACAAGTCAGTACTATTATATGGCTGTGAAATATGGACTACAACAACAAGTCAGTACTATTATATGCTTGTGAAACATGGAATACAGCAACAAGTCAGTCCTATTATATGGCTGTGAAATATGGACTACAACAACAAGTCAGTACTATGATATGGCTGTGAAATATGGACTACAACAACAAGTCAGTACTATTATATGGCTGTGAAATATGGACTACAGCAACAAGTCAGTACTATTATATGGCTGTGAAATATGGACTACAACAACAAGTCAGTACTATTATATGGCTGTGAAATATGGACTACAGCAACAAGTCAGTACTATTATATGGCTGTGAAATAAGGACTACAACAACAAGTCAGTACTATTATATGGCTGTGAAACATGGACTACAGCAACAAGTCAGTACTATTATATGGTTGTGAAACATGGACTACAACAACAAGTCAGTCCTATTATATGGCTGTGAAACATGGACTACAACAACAAGTCAGTACTATTATATGGCTGTGAAATATGGACTACAGCAACAAGTCAGTACTATTATATAGCTGTGAAACATGGACTACAACAACAAGTCAGTACTATTATATGGTTGTGAAACATGGACTACAGCAACAAGTCAGTCCTGTTATATGGCTGTGAAATATGGACTACAACAACAAGTCAGTCCTATTATATGGCTGTGAAATATGGACTACAACAACAAGTCAGTACTATTATATGTCTGTGAAATATGGACTACAACAACAAGTCAGTCCTATTATATGGCTGTGAAATATGGACTACAACAACAAGTCAGTACTATGATATGGCTGTGAAATATGGACTACAACAACAAGTCAGTACTATTATATGGCTGTGAAATATGGACTACAGCAACAAGTCAGTACTATTATATGGCTGTGAAATATGGACTACAACAACAAGTCAGTACTATTATATGGCTGTGAAATATGGACTACAGCAACAAGTCAGTACTATTATATGGCTGTGAAATAAGGACTACAACAACAAGTCAGTCCTATTATATGGCTGTGAAACATGGATTACAACAACAATGACAGTCATGAAGATACTTACCTTCATTTAAGGGTGCTTGTGCAGAATACAAGGATTGAAATGGCAGGATAAATTAACAATCATCATCACCATCATCAAGTTCCGGGCCTGCTGGCGTAGGTGATCATGTCTCTCATATCTTTCGATCTCAACAGTTATTTATCATTTCTGTTGTTGACCTTCTGCCAAGCTATTCTCTTAAGCTGTCTGGTATCTTTTCTTTTTGCTTCCCTCTATATGTTCGTCCCTCAATTTTCACAGTTGTTACAATATATTCCAGTTGTTCTCACAAACATAGAATTATGAAAATGTACCAGTCAATTACCAGTGGATAAAGAAATACAACTAAAATAATGGCGCTGGATAGGACACACACCCACAGAAACCAACTGAGAGCATTAAAAAACATGCCCTTTTTTGAAATCCCTAATAAATAAGACAGAGAGGAAGACCACAGCTTTCTTGAAGAAGACGGATAGAAACAGAAATGAAGATGATGAGCAACATATATAATGATCTTAAAAGAATGGCAAGATACAGAACGGGTTGGAAAGTGTTTGTTGAAGATCTATGCTCTACAGGGAGCTGAAAGTGTTTGTTGAAGATCTATGCTCTACAGGGAGCTGAAAGTGTTTGTTGAAGACCTATGCTCTATAGGGAGCTGAAGGTGTTTGTTGAAGACCTATGCTCTACAGGGAGCTGAAAGTGTTTGTTGAAGGTCTATGCTCTACAGGGAGCTGAAAGTGTTTGTTGAAGACCTATGCTCTACAGGGAGCTGAAAGTGTTTGTTGAAGGTCTATGCTCTACAGGGAGCTGATTGTGTTTGTTGAAGATCTATGCTCTACAGGGAGCTGAAAGTGTTTGTTGAAGATCTATGCTCTATAGGGAGCTGTAAGTGATTGTTGAAGGTGAATGCTCTACAGGGAGCTGAAAGTGTTTATTGAAGGTCTATGCTCTACAAGGAGCTGAAAGTGTTTGTTGAAAGTCTATGCTCTACAGGGAGCTGAAAGTGTTTGTTGAAGACCTATGCTCCACAGGGAGCTGAAAGTGTTTGTTGAAGACCTAAGCTCCACAGGGAGCTGAAAGTGTTTGTTGAAGACCTATGCTCTACAGGGAGCTGAAAGTGTTTGTTGAAGGTCTATGCTCTACAGGGAGCTGAAAGTGTTTGTTGAAGGTCTATGCTCTACAGGGAGCTGAAAGTGTTTGTTGAAGGTCTATGCTCTACAGGGAGCTGAAAGTGTTTGTTGAAGATCTATGCTCTACAGGGAGCTGAAAGTGTTTGTTGAAGGTCTATGCTCTACAGGGAGCTGAAAGTGTTTGTTGAAGACCTATGCTCCACAGGGAGCTGAAAGTGTTTGTTGAAGGTCTATGCCCTACAGGGAGCTGAAAGTGTTTGTTGAAGGTCTATGCTCTACAGGGAGCTGAAAGTGTTTGTTGAAGGTCTATTCCCTACAGGGAGCTGAAAGTGTTTGTTTAAGGTCTATGCTCTACAGGGAGCTGAAAGTGTTTGTTGAAGGTCTATGCCCTACAGGGAGCTGAAAGTGTTTTTTTAAGGTCTATGCTCTACAGGGAGCTGAAAGTGTTTGTTGAAGGTCTATGCTCTACAGGGAGCTGAAAGTGTTTGTTGAAGGTCTATGCCCTACAGGGAGCTGAAAGTGTTTTTTGAAGGTCTATGCTCTACAGGGAGCTGAAAGTGTTTGTTGAAGGTCTATGCTCTACAGGGAGCTGAAAGTGTTTTTTGAAGACCTATGCTCTACAGGAAGCTGAAAGTGTTTGTTGAAGACCTATGCTCTACAGGGAGCTGAAAGTGTTTGTTGAAGACCTATGCTCTACAGGGAGCTTAAAGTGTTTGTTGAAGACCTATGCTCTACAGAGAGTAGTTGAAAGGTAGAAGAAGAAGAAGGAGATAAATATATAACATTGTATACAAGACAACGGCAAAGTGGATGCAGTAAAGGGGGAAAAGACATATAATTGTATATTGAATTGCTTCAAAAATATTATGTTATGATTATAAAGTCCAAAGGGCTTCGATTATCATTTGAAATATCGAGAAGTCCCAGGGGATCCCTGACCTGTTTGCACGAACTCTATAGGACGGCCTGGGATCAATCTTGCAAAGTGGATACAGTAAAGGGGGAAAAGACATATAACTGTATATAGAATTGCTTCACAAATATTATGTTAGGATTATAAAGTCTAAAGGTCACCGATTGTCCTTTGAAATATCGAGAAATTCCAGGAAATCCCTGACCTGTTTCCACGAACTCTATAGGACGGCCTGGGATCTATCTGTGTGGGGAGGTATATTTGCTCATAATTTTGCTTTAATTGTTATTGGAAAAGTGAGGGAATAGATGTAAACTTGATTTGACTTGACTGTTACATGTCCAGAAATATGGTTGATAAACACAATCATCATCATCATCATCATCGAGTGCCTTCTCCGCAACGAAGGTTGGCTACCATGGATCGCCATTCTACTCTGTTTCTTGCTTTGATGGTGCAGGCTGACATAGATTGACTTGCCCATCTTTTGATGTTACTCGGCAATGTTAGTCTTGGTCTGCCTCTGCCTCTGTTACCTTGTATTTTCCTTCCAATATTACTTTTAGTAGGCTGTTGTGTATTTAAATATACCCCAAAAATTTCATTTGTCTTGTCTTAATTGTATTTAGTAGTTCTCTTTTTATTTTTAGTTGTTTTAACACTTCATCGTTTGTTTTCTTTTCTTTCCATCCAATTCTACCTATTCTTCTCTAAATCTACATTTCAAAGGCTTCAATTTTCTGTTCTGTTTTCTTGTCTAATGTCCATGTTTCTGCACCATACAGGAATATTGAGAAGATGTAACATTTTGCCGTTCTTAGTTTCAGCCCTGTTGATATTTGTTTTGTTGTTAGTATATTTTTCATGGCATTAAATTACTTTTTGCCATACCTATTGTAATAATTGGCAGAACAAAATTTATCAAATAAACAACATAAAACACATAGAACACATTTTTTCTGTTTATTTGAGGCATTTTTCTTAGCTTAGCTTACACCAATGTCCCCCAAATTAATTTGTTCATCTGTCGCCTCGGATATTTCCGATTATAATACTATTAATGTATTGTTTTTATTATTAATAATTTTATTTTTCTCCGATGGTAGAAGCACAAAAGAGGTGAGATGCAGAACGGCTCAGGCAAATGTCTCTTTTTAAAAAAATGTGGAAGATACTATGCAATCCAGTTTTGACAATAGAAACAAGAGAGTTCTTAAATGTTATCTAGAGCCAGGCTTAACATATGGATGTGAATCATGAACAACAGACAAGAAAATCACTGAAGGCTGTAGAAATGTGATTTTACATGTGGACAGCTAAGAAGAGTAATGAAAACGTTCTGAAAGAGGCCAAAGCAAAGAGAGTTAATATCCAATATTAGGAAGAAACAACCATCATTTTTAAACATGTAATGAGAAAGGAACAAGTGGAATATATTGTGAAAACTGAGAAAGTTAATGAACGAAGAGATAGAGGGAAGCAAGGAGAAAAGATATCAGACAGCTTAAGAGAGTGGCTTGGCAAAAGGTCAATAGCAAGAATCATAAATAACTGTCGAGATCGAAAGTTGAGTAGAGACATGATCTCCTTCGCCAGCAGGCATGCTATTTAATGATGATGATTATTTGTCTTAAAAATAAAATACCTCTGTCTCCCTCTCCCCTTAAAATCAGGCCAGATTAGCACAGTGGCAACAGGTCGCACCGACTGCCGCCGGACACACAGGAACTAATTCTACCAGCGCTCATTCACAAGTTCTCACTCAGCTCGACAGAAGTCCACTTTGTACCCATCCGCCATAATCAATAATGGACAGCCGCACTGCCGCGCTGTATAAAGGTTATCCAATACTCCCGAGGACAAATCAACAGCTATCTTCTTCACTCAGATCTTAGCCAAACTTCCTATTTCTAATTAAATATGCTATCAATATTCAACATTTCCAGTTTCCATGAAACATGGTTGCAATATTTTGGGAAGTGTCCAAATATTTAATAATTCACCGACGTGAGTCGAACCTTTTCTTCTACCAAGTCTGGAGACCAGACCATCCGTGGTCACATGGGCAGTATTAATCAATCAGACATAGGCATACATTTAAACTGTTAAAGTCTGTACAAGATCGTACTATTGGCTGGTTTATAAAAATGATGAAAATAGTTAACCCATCGAAGTTAGTGGTCCCCTTAAAAGTCTGTTTACTCAAAATTCATGTCACAACTTACACGTAATAAGATTTCGTTATTTGATCTTCATGAGTAACTAATAGTTCCATTTCTGTTAGTAACTAATAGTGTTATATATGTTAGTAACTAATAGTTCCATTTCTGTTAGTAACTAATAGTTCCATTTCTGTTAGTAACTAATAGTGTTATTTATGTTAGTAACTAAAAGTTCCATTTCTGTTAGTAAATAATAGTTCCATTTCTGTTAGTAACTAATAGTGTTATTTATGTTAGTAACTAATAGTTCCATTTCTGTTAGTAAATAATAGTTCCATTTTTGTTAGTAACTAATAGTGTTATTTATGTTAGTAACTAATAGTTCCATTCCTGTTAGTAACTAATAGTGTTATTTATGTTAGTAACTAATAGATCCATTTCTGTTAGTAACTAATAGTTCCATTTCTGTTAGTAACTAATAGTGTTATTTATGTTAGTAACTAATAGTGTTATTTCTGTTAGCAACTAATAGTGTTATATCTGTTAGCAGCATTTAGTGTTATTTCTGTATAGCCCCTTTTAGTGTTATTAGTTAGCAACTTTTAGAGTTATTTCTGTAAGAAACTTTTAGAGTTATTTATGTTAGCAACATTTAAGTGTTATTTCTGTTAGCAACTTTTAGAGTTATTTCTGTTAGCAACTTTTAGAGTTATTTATGTTAGCAACTTTTAGAGTTATTTCTGTTAGCAACTTTTAGAGTTATTTATGTTGGCAACTTTTAGAGTTATTTCTGATAGCAAATTTTAGAGTTATTTCTGTTAGAAACTTTTAGAGTTATTTCTGTTAGCAACTTTTAAGTGTTATTTCTGTTAGCAACTTTTAGAGTTATTTCTGTTAGCAACTTTTAGAGTTATTTCTGTTAGCAACTTTTAGAGTTATTTCTGTTAGCAACTTTTAAGTGTTATTTCTGTTAGCAACTTTTAGAGTTATTTCTGTTAGCAACTTTTAAGTGTTATTTCTGTTAGCAACTTTTAGAGTTATTTCTGTTAGCAACTTTTAAGTGTTATTTCTGTTAGCAACTTTTAGAGTTATTTCTGTTAGCAACTTTTAGAGTTATTTATGTTAGCAACTTTTAGAGTTATTTCTGTTAGCAACTTTTAGAGTTATTTATGTTGGCAACTTTTAGAGTTATTTCTGATAGCAAATTTTAGAGTTATTTCTGTTAGAAACTTTTAGAGTTATTTCTGTTAGCAACTTTTAAGTGTTATTTCTGTTAGCAACTTTTAGAGTTATTTCTGTTAGCAACTTTTAGAGTTATTTCTGTTAGCAACTTTAGAGTTATTTCTGTTAGCAACTTTTAAGTGTTATTTCTGTTAGCAACTTTTAGAGTTATTTCTGTTAGCAACTTTTAAGTGTTATTTCTGTTAGCAACTTTTAGAGTTATTTCTGTTAGCAACTTTTAAGTGTTATTTCTGTTAGCAACGTTTAGAGTTATTTCTGTTAGCAACTTTTAAGTGTTATTTCTGTTAGCAACTTTTAGAGTTATTTCTGTTAGCAACTTTTAATGTTTTTTTTTCTGTTTGCAACTACTAGTATGTGTTCTGTTGTTCTCCACATCGAAGGTTGGCTAACATGGAGCACCATTCTGCTATGTCTCTTGCTTTGATAGTGCAGGTTGTCATAGGCTGTCTTGTCTATTGTTTTATGTTACTCGTCCATGTTAGTCTTGGTCTGCCTTTGTCTCTATTACGCTGTATTTTCCCTTCCAATATTACTTTTAGTAGGCTGTTGTGTCTTTTAACTTGCCCCAAAAATTTCATTTGTTTGTTATAATTGTGTTTAGTTGTTCTCTTTTAATTTTTACTTGTTTTGAGACTTCATCGTTTATTAACTTTTCTTTCCACCCAATTCTACTTATTCTTCTATATATCCACATTTCAAAGGCTTCATTTTTGTGCTCTATTTTCTTGTCTAATGTCCATGTTTCTGCACCATACAAAAATATTGTCAAGATGTAACATTTAGCTATTCTTAGTTGTAGCCATGGAGATGCAAAGCAGCTTTAAAAACCCCCACGGTCGACCCAGCCGTTGGCAGTAATGGGTACTAGGGTATTACCCTGGGAAGTTAGAAAGGTCGCCTCGCATCGTGAGTTTCGATGCTTGAAGCGACACTATCCAGAAATCTCCGAACAATTATGGACAGGCGGTCGAGCACATATGGGTGGAAACTCGCGTGCTAAGACGCAGGTTCAACTCTCCTGCTTTACCATTACCTTACCTTTATTGTGCATTGCGGTGATGTTCTTTTCTTTGTCGCTACAATCAGTTCTGTCTCTTTGCTATTGACTCTGAATCCGTCATTTTTGCTTTCCGTTACTATAATGTATAACATTTCTAGTAAGTCTAGCAGCTTAATTACGTACATTAAAAGCACTTAAATTACCGACTAATTCTACGATTGATAAATTTATGTATGGCTAAACACGATAAGCCTAAATACGAGAAGTAAAGAATAGTGACACTGTGACCTTCCAGGCATGTCGTAAGAGGCGACTATGGAGGTTGATCGATGGCTCGACAAGCTGTCATTGTAAAAAGTATTGTTATGGAAACAGAGCCATAGATTTTACAAGCAGTGATCTCCGCAATATGTGCTACTTTGGCACGCAAGGTTTCTGTTTTTGAGATTGTGGTTCTGCCCTATGTGCCGTCTTCGGTTCGAAAGGACAATAGATAGATAGATACACGATTGGTCTTCATGGAAGGTTTCCATCTTCCAGGTGAGAACCCTTAAGTTATTTTGCTTATGTAACCAGTTTCCCTAACGCCCGTCGGTTTTGTTGATGTAGATGCGATGGCAGTATAGATAGTGTATCATATAGAACATTATCATCATCATCGAGTGCCATCTCCGCAATGAAAGTTGGCTACCATGGAGTGCCATTATACTATGTCTCTTGCATTGATGGTACTGGTTGTCATAGGCTGGTTTGTCCATCTCTTGATGTTACTCGTCCATGTTAGTCTTGGTCTGCCTCTGCCTCTTTTACATTGTATTTTCCCCTCCAGGATTACTTTTACTAGGCTGTTGTGCCTTTTAACATGCCCCAAAAATCGCATTTATCTTGTTTGAACTGTATTTAGTAGTTCTCTTTTCATTTTTAGTTGTTCTAAGATTTCATCGTTTGTTTTCTTGTCCTTCTATCCAATTCTACCTTTTCTTCTATATATCCACATTTCAAAGGTTTCAATTTTTTGTTATGTTTTCTTGTCTAATGTCCATGTTTCTGCACCATATAGGAATGTTGAATGTTGAGAAGACATAACATTTTGCTATTCTTAATTTTAGCCCTGCTGTTATTTGTTTTGATGTTAGTATGTTCTTCATGATATTAAAATTACTTTTTTGCCATTCCTATTCTTTTGTTTATTTCACTTGTACATTTTCTATCACTGGTTATAGTATGTCCAAGGTAGTTGTTGTTCTGAACTGTTTCCAGGTCTATTCATTCAATTTGATATCCACTTGTAGGTTTTGAGTATTTTCTTTGTTTATGATAATAGTTTTGGTCTTTTTGATATTCCTATCTAGTCATGTTTTTTGCTTCTCATGTTTATTTCATTAAGTAATTTTTCATATTTTCTATAATCATATAGATCACGTGACACTTGATGCGAGTAATCAAACATATAATTTGTTTTCTAGATGTTCCGAGATTCGTTTTGAAATACGTTCTGTTATTAGCGTCGTGTGTCGATGATTTTGATATTTCTGTGCTTTTTTTATTGATAAGTACTTCGTGACGTCACTTGATAATGATTGATGATGTTGCAATTTGTTTGAAAATATGGAAGAGTTCACATGTTGATTTACGATTATGATAGTTCTTCGGAAATGCTGAAGAGTGGACATACAAGGGAAATAACTCTAAATTGTCTTGTTTAGTAGATGCTTGAAAAGTTAACAATCTTATCCTCGTAGATGCAAGACATGTTAACATTATTATCAAAAGTCGTCATCGGGATAAGTGGGCTCTGACATCACCGAATTACAACATCAGAGACTACAGCACATGATGATAATGACAGTCAAGCACTCCCGACTATTCTGGAAGTTAGGAACATTTTCTTCACGTAAATTGGTCTAATCTGATTATCCTGAACAACAATCACATTAACGTTACTCGCGAATTGTCCAGGACTAGGCTCCAACAGTGGCGAACACAGCTTGTGGGTATCATGCAACAGTAACGACAAACAGTTTTACTTCACTAAGATCACGAAGGGGCGCCCGTATCAGTAATATTTCCGCCTATGCTGTCTTCATCCAAATTAACTTGTAATCTCCCTTTGTTTAAATTAATTCTCTCTAATCACAGACACAATTATCCTTGACTTTTGTTGTATCATAGTCAAGAACACTTGACGGAATTAAAACGGTAGCTGCGAATCAAAGTCGTTCTATTACATAGCAATTATCATTACGATATTACCGTCTTAATGCTGATAACTGCAACTCACGACCCCAATAAATAACATGTTTTAATTCTATTTCCCCCCACACAAGCACAGATTTAGTTCGCTTAGATTGTCACTACTCACATAGTGCACGATGTCTTTATACAAGTTACCATTTGTAGGTTTGCCGTCGATCCTTATGTTTGGTAGTAAGTATTCCTATTTTATAATTATCATCATCATCATCATCATCATCATCTAGTGCCATCGTTCCTTGTGTTTGGTAGTAAGTATTTATATTTTATAGTTATCATCATCATCATCATCATCATCTAGTGCCATCGTTCCTTGTGTTTGGTAGTAAGTATTCCTATTTTATAGTTATCATCATCATCATCTAGTGCCTTCGTTCCTTGTGTTTGGTAGTAAGTATTCCTATTTTTATAATTATCATCATCATCATCATCATCATCTAGTGCCATCGTTCCTTGTGTTTGGTAGTAAGTATTCCAATTTTATAGTTATCATCATCATCATCTAGTGCCTTCGTTCCTTGTGTTTGGTAGTAAGTATTCCTATTTTATAGTTATCATCATCATCATCTAGTGCCGTCGTTCCTTGTGTTTGGTAGTAAGTATTCCTATTTTATAGTTATCATCATCATCATCATCTAGTGCCAACGATCCTTATGATTGGTAGTAAGTATTCCTATTTAATAGTTATCATCATCATCATCATCTAGTGCCATCGTTCCTTGTGTTTTGGTAGTAAGTATTCCTATTTTATAGTTATCATCATCATCATCTAGTGCCATCGTTCCTTGTGTTTGGTAGTAAGTATTCCTATTTTATAGTTATCATCGTCATCATCTAGTGCCATCGTTCCTTGTGTTTGGTAGTAAGTATTCCTATTTTATAGTTATCATCATCATCATCATCTAGTGCCGTCGTTCCTTGTGTTTGGTAGTAAGTATTCCTATTTTATAGTTATCATCATCATCATCTAGTGCCAAAGATACTTATGATTGGTAGTAAGTATTCCTATTTTATAGTTATCATCATCATCATCATCATCTAGTGCCATCGTTCCTTGTGTTTGGTAGTAAGTATTCCTATTTTATAGTTATCATCATCATCATCTAGTGCCATCGTTCCTTGTGTTTGGTAGTAAGTATTCCTATTTTATAGTTATCATCATCATCATCTAGTGCCATCGTTCCTTGTGTTTGGTAGTAAGTATTCCTTTTTTATAGTTATCATCATCATCATCTAGTGCCGTCGATCCTTGTGTTTGGTAGTAAGTATTCCTATTTTATAGTTATCATCATCATCATCTAGTGCCAACGATCCTCGTGTTTGGTAGTAAGTATTCCTATTTTATAGTTATCATCATCATCATCTAGTGCCAACGATCCTCGTGTTTGGTAGTAAGTATTCTATTTTATATTTATTATCATCATCATCATCTAGTGCCAACGATCATCGTGTTTGGTAGTAAGTATTCCTATTTTATAGTTATCGTCACCATCATCATCTAGTGCCAAAGATCCTCGTGTTTGGTAGTAAGTATTCCTATTTTATAGTTATCGTCACCATCATCATCTAGTGCCAAAGATCCTCGTGTTTGGTAGTAAGTATTCCTATTTTATAGTTATCATCATCATCATCATCTAGTGCCAACGATCCTCGTGTTTGGTAGTAAGTATTCCTATTTTATAGTTATCGTCATCATCATCTAGTTCCAAAGATCCTCGTGTTTGGTAGTGAGTATTCCTATTGTATAGTTATCATCGTCATCATCTAGTGCCAACGATCCTCGTGCTTGGTAGTAAGTATTCCTATTTTATAGTTATCATCATCATCATCTAGTGCCATCGATCCTCGTGTTTGGTAGTAAGTATTCCTATTTTATAGTTATCATCATCATCATCTAGTGCCAACGATCCTCGTGTTTGGTAGTAAGTATTCCTATTTTATATTTATCATCATCATCATCATCTAGTGCCAACGATCATCGTGTTTGATAGTGAGTATTCCTATTTTATAGTTATCATCATCATCATCATCATCTAGTGCCAACGATCCTCGTGTTTGGTAGTAAGTATTCCTATTTTATAGTTATCATCATCATCATCTAGTGCCATCGATCCTCGTGTTTGGTAGTAAGTATTCCTATTTTATAGTTATCATCACCATCATCATCTAGTGCCAACGATCATCGTGTTTGGTAGTAAGTATTCCTATTTTATAGTTATCATCATCATCATCACCTAGTGCCAACGATCCTCGTGTTTGGTAGTAAGTATTCCTATTTTATAGTTATCGTCATCATCATCTAGTGCCAACGATCCTCGTGTTTGGTAGTAAGTATTCCTATTTTATAGTTATCATCATCATCATCATCTAGTGCCAACGATCCTCGTGTTTGGTAGTAAGTATTCCTATTTTATAGTTTTCATCATCATCATCCAGTGCCAACGATCCTCGTGTTTGGTAGTAAGTATTCCTATTTTATAGTTATCATCATCATCATCTAGTGCCATCGATCCTTGTGTTTGGTAGTAAGTATTCCTACTTTATACTTATCATCATCATCATCTAGTGCCATCGTTCCTTGTGTTTGGTAGTAAGTATTCCTATTTTATAGTTATCATTATCATCATCATCTAGTGCCAACGATCCTCGTGTTAGGTAGTAAGTATTCCTATTTTATAGTTATCATCATCATCATCTAGTGCCAACGATCCTCGTGTTTGGTAGTAAGTATTCCTATTTTATAGCTTTCATCATCATCATCTAGTGCCAACGATCCTTGTGTTTGGTAGTAAGTATTCCTATTTTATAGTTATCATCATCATCATCTAGTGCCAACGATCCTCGTGTTTGGTAGTAAGTATTCCTATTTTATAGTTATCATCATAATCATCTAGTGCCAACGATCCTCGTGTTTGGTAGTAAGTATTCCTATTTTATAGTTATCATCCTCATCCTCATCTAGTGCAAACGATCCTCGTGTTTGGTAGCAAGTATTCCTATTTTATAGTTATCATCATCATCTAGTGCCAACGATCCTCGTGTTTGGTAGCAAGTATTCCTGTTTTATAGTTATCATCGCCATCATCTAGTGCCAACGATCCTCGTGTTTGGTAGTGAGTATTCCTATTTTATAGTTATCATCATCATCATCTAGTGCCATCTCCGCATCGAAGGTTGGCTACCATTGAGCGCCATTCTGCTCTGTCTCTTGCTTTGATGGTACTGGTTGTCATAGGCTGGTTTGTCCATCTTTTGATGTTACTCGTCCATGTTAGTCTTGGTCTGCCTCTGCCTCTGCCTCTTTTACCTTGTATTTTCCCCTCCAGGATTTCGTTTAGTAGGCTGCTGTGTCTTTTAACATAGCCCAAAAATCACATTTTTCTTGTTTGAATTGTGTTTTGTAGTTCTCTTCATTTTTAGTTGTTTTAAGACTTCGTCGTTTGTTTTGTTTTCATTCCATCCAGTTCTACCTATTCTTCTATATATCCACATTTCAAATGTCTTAATTCTCTTTCTGTTTTCTCGTCTAATGTCGATGTTTCTGCACCATATAGGAATGTTGAGAAGACATAACATTTTGCTATTCTTAGTTTTAGCCCTGGTGTTAATTGTTTTGATACTAGTTTATAGTTATAGTTATCCTATTTCTTTATTTAACATAATATCTTATTGTGCATATAATGCACTTTGCTGTGCACTCACATGTTGCTTAATGTGTTATTATCAACATCATGTGCCATACCGATTGGTGTAGGCGATCATGTCCCTCTACAATCTTATATACACCGTGCATCGTAACAAATCTGCCGTTGACTGTTTTCATTGCCACGACACCAAGCTATCTAGTATTTTCTCTCTTTGTCGTCCGGGATCTCTCTTTCCCTGTATTTTGCCAGTTGTAACCAAGTATTCCAACTTTCCTATCTCATGATGCGCCCGAAAAATGATTGTTTCTTTTCCATATTTCTTATGAGCTCGCTTTTTGTGTTGGCCTCTTTAAGAATTTCATCGTTGGTCTTTTTAGTTGTCCAGGGAAAATAAACATAATTTATATTAATATCAATACTTTCCTCTTTTCTTTTTTCTTTTCTTTTTTTTTTAGCAATCGCGTATCGTTCGTTGTTGCTAACAATACTTTCTCTATTTTATTGATATTCTCTATAATACTTTCTCTATTTTATTGATATTCTCTATAATACTTTCTCTATTTTATTGATATTCTCTATAATACTTTCTCTATTATAGTGCTATTCTCTATAATACTTTCTCTATTTTATTGCTATTCTCTATAATACTTTCTCTATTTTATTGCTATTTTCTATAATACTATCTCTATTGTATTGCTATTCTCTATAATACTTTCTCTATTTTATTGCTATTCTCTATAATACTTTCTCTATTTTATTGCTATTCTCTATAATACTTTCTTTATTTTATTGCTATTCTCTATAATACTTTCTCTATTTTATTGCTATTCTCTATAATACTTTCTCTATTATATTGCTATTCTCTATAATACTTTCTCTATTTTATTGCTATTCTCTATAATACTTTCTCTATTTTGTTGCTATTCTCTATAATACTTTCTCTATTTTATTGCTATTCTCTATAATACTTTCTCTATTGTATTGCTATTCTCTATAATACTTTCTCTATTTTATTGCTATTCTCTATAATACTTTCACTATTTTATTGCTATTCTCTATAATACTTTCTCTACTATATTGCTATTCTCTATAATACTTTCACTATTTTATTGCTATTCTCTATAATACTTTCTCTATTTTATTGCTATTCTCTATAATAATTTCTCTATTTTATTGCTATTCTCTATAATACTTTCTCTATTTTGTTGCTATTCTCTATAATACTTTCACTATTTTATTGCTATTCTCTATAATACTTTCTCTATTTTATTGCTATTCTCTATAATACTTTCTCTATTATATTGCTATTCTCTATAATACTTTCACTATTTTATTGCTATTCTCTATAATACTTTCTCTATTATATTGCTATTTTCTATTAAACTTTCTCTATTTTATTGCTATTCTCTATAATACTTTCTCTATTTTATTGCTATTCTCTATAATACTTTCTCTATTTTATTGCTATTCTCTATAATACTTTCTTTATTTTATTGCTATTCTCTATAATACATTCTCTATTTTATTGCTATTCTCTATAATACTTTCTCTATTTTATTGCTATTCTCTATAATACTTTCTCTATTTTATTGCTATTCTCTATAATACTTTCTCTATTTTATTGCTATTCTCTATAATACTTTCTCTGTTATATTGCTATTCTCTATAATACTTTCCCTATTTTATTGCTATTCTCTATAATACTTTCTCTATTTTATTGCTATTCTCTATAATACTTTCTCTATTATATTGCTATTCTCTATAATACTTTCTCTATTATATTGCTATTCTCTATAATACTTTCTCTATTTTATTGCTATTCTCTATAATACTTTCTCTATTTTATTGCTATTCTCTATAATACTTTCTCTATTTTGTTGCTATTCTCTATAATACTTTCTCTATTTTATTGCTATTCTCTATAATACTTTCTCTATTTTATTGCTATTCTCTATAATACTTTCTCTATTTTATTGCTATTCTCTATAATACTTTCTCTATTTTGTTGCTATTCTCTCTCCTAATACTTTCTCTATTTTATTGCTATTCTCTATAATACTTTCTCTATTTTATTGCAGGGGCGTAACTTGGGCTGCTACTAATGAAGTGATTTTCTCTCCTTTTATTACAGTGGCGTAATGTGGGTTGCTGCTCATAATATAGTTGTCTTTCCCCTTGTTTCATTGGCGTAACGTGGGTTACAACTAATAAAATACTTGTCTCGCCCTGTGTTGCAGTGGCGTAACGTAGGTTGCAACTAATAAAATAGATTTCACTCCCATTGCTGCAGTGGCGTAACGTGGGTTGCTCGCTTAAAGCAATTAATAAAATAATTTTCTCTCTTCGTTTTGCAGTGGCGTGACGTAGTTTGCTACTAAGAAAATAGTTATCTCTCCCTTTGTTGCTCTTGCGTATATGGGTTTCTATCTTAATAAACTAAGAAAATACTTTCTTATTATTTTTTTTTGTATCGGGCGTTCCTTCTTATAACATTTTGTATCCTTTTATTGCAGTGGTGTAAACCTTCGCTGCTGCTAATAAAATTATTTCCACTTCTTTTAGTGCAGTGGCGTAACTTGGTCTGCTGCTACTAAAATGATTTTCTCTCCTTTTATTGCAGTGGCGTAACGTGAATTTCTGCCAATAAAATACTTACACTATATTTCTCTCTCTCTCTCTCTCTCTCTCTCTCTCTCTCTATCTATCTATCTATCTATCTATCTATCTCTGCGTTTACTTAACATGGGTTGCTAGCTAAACAAACTTAGACAATACTTTTTTCTCCCTTTTTTGCAGTGCCGTGTTTTTTTCTATATGAATAAATCGATAAAATACTTTCCTCCATTTCTTTTTGCAGTGATATATCATGAGTTGATGACAATACAATCTCTCTCTCTCTCTCTCTCATCTCGTTCTCTCTCTCAACTCTTTCAACTCTCATCTCTTTCTCTCTCTCTCTCTCTCTCTATCTCTCTCTCTTTCCCTTCATCTCTCTTTGCAGTGACTTAACAAGGGTTGCTTGCTAAACAAACTTACACAATACTTTTCTCTTTCTTATTTGCAATGACGTAACAAGGGTTGCAACTAATGAAATACTTGTCTGTCTATTTGTTGCAGTGGCGTACCGTGGGTAGCGGCAAAGAAAATACGTGTCTTTCCCCTTTTTACAGTGGCGTATCGTGCGTTGCTGCTGATAAAATAGTTTTCACTCCTCATACTGCAGTGGCGTACCGTGGGTTGCAGCTAAAAAAAAATATTTGTCTCGCCCTGTGTTGCAGTGGCGTAACGTAGGTTGCAACTAATAAAATAGATTTCACTCCCATTGCTGCAGTGGCGTAACGTGGGTTGCTCGCTTAAAGCAATTAATAAAATAATTTTCTCTCTTCGTTTTGCAGTGGCGTGACGTAGTTTGCTACTAAGAAAATATTTATCTCTCCCTTTGTTGCTCTGGCGTATATTGGGTTTCTATCTTAATAAACTAAGAAAATACTTTCTTATTATTTTTTTTTTGTATCGGGCGTTCCTTCTTATAACATTTTGTATCCTTTTATTGCAGTGGTGTAACCTTCGCTGCTGCTAATAAAATTATTTCCACTTCTTTTAGTGCAGTGGCGTAACTTGGTCTGTTGTTACTAAAATGATTTTCTCTCCTTTTATTGCAGTGGCGTAACGTGAATTTCTGCCAATAAAATACTTACTCACACTATATTCTCTCTCTCTCTCTCTCTCTCTCTCTCTCTCTCTCTCTCTCTATCTATCTATCTATCTATCTATCTATCTATCTATCTATCTATCTATCTCTGCGTTTACTTAACATGGGTTGCTAGCTAAACAAACTTAGACAATACTTTTTTCTCCCTTTTTTGCAGTGCCGTGTTTTTTTCTATATGAATAAATCGATAAAATACTTTCCTCCTTTTCTTTTTGCAGTGATATATCATGAGTTGATGACAATACAATCTCTCTCTCTCTCTCTCATCTCGTTCTCTCTCTCAACTCTTTCAACTCTCATCTCTTTCTCTCTCTCTCTTTCTCTCTCTCTCTCTCTCTCTCTCTCTCTTTCTCTTTCCCTTCCTCTCTCTTTGCAGTGACTTAACAAGGGTTGCTTGCTAAACAAACTTACACAATACTTTTCTCTTTCTTATTTGCAATGACGTAACAAGGGTTGCAACTAATGAAATACTTGTCTGTCTATTTGTTGCAGTGGCGTACCGTGGGTAGCGGCAAAGAAAATACGTGTCTTTCCCCTTTTTACAGTGGCGTATCGTGCGTTGCTGCTGATAAAATAGTTTTCACTCCTCATACTGCAGTGGCGTACCGTGGGTTGCAGCTAAAAAAAATATTTGTCTCGCCCTGTGTTGCAGTGGCGTAACGTAGGTTGCAACTAATAAAATAGATTTCACTCCCATTGCTGCAGTGGCGTAACGTGGGTTGCTCGCTTAAAGCAATTAATAAAATAATTTTCTCTCTTCGTTTTGCAGTGGCGTGACGTAGTTTGCTACTAAGAAAATATTTATCTCTCCCTTTGTTGCTCTGGCGTATATTGGGTTTCTATCTTAATAAACTAAGAAAATACTTTCTTATTATTTTTTTTTTGTATCGGGCGTTCCTTCTTATAACATTTTGTATCCTTTTATTGCAGTGGTGTAACCTTCGCTGCTGCTAATAAAATTATTTCCACTTCTTTTAGTGCAGTGGCGTAACTTGGTCTGTTGTTACTAAAATGATTTTCTCTCCTTTTATTGCAGTGGCGTAACGTGAATTTCTGCCAATAAAATACTTACTCACACTATATTTCTCTCTCTCTCTCTCTCTCTCTCTCTCTCTCTCTCTCTATCTATCTATCTATCTATCTATCTATCTATCTCTGCGTTTACTTAACATGGGTTGCTAGCTAAACAAACTTAGACAATACTTTTTTCTCCCTTTTTTGCAGTGCCGTGTTTTTTTCTATATGAATAAATCGATAAAATACTTTCCTCCTTTTCTTTTTGCAGTGATATATCATGAGTTGATGACAATACAATCTCTCTCTCTCTCTCTCATCTCGTTCTCTCTCTCAACTCTTTCAACTCTCATCTCTTTCTCTCTCTCTCTTTCTCTCTCTCTCTCTCTCTCTCTCTTTCTCTTTCCCTTCCTCTCTCTTTGCAGTGACTTAACAAGGGTTGCTTGCTAAACAAACTTACACAATACTTTTCTCTTTCTTATTTGCAATGACGTAACAAGGGTTGCAACTAATGAAATACTTGTCTGTCTATTTGTTGCAGTGGCGTACCGTGGGTAGCGGCAAAGAAAATACGTGTCTTTCCCCTTTTTACAGTGGCGTATCGTGCGTTGCTGCTGATAAAATAGTTTTCACTCCTCATACTGCAGTGGCGTACCGTGGGTTGCAGCTAAAAAAAAATATTTGTTTCGCCCTGTGTTGCAGTGGCGTAACGTAGGTTGCAACTAATAAAATAGATTTCACTCCCATTGCTGCAGTGGCGTAACGTGGGTTGCTCGCTTAAAGCAATTAATAAAATAATTTTCTCTCTTCGTTTTGCAGTGGCGTGACGTAGTTTGCTACTAAGAAAATATTTATCTCTCCCTTTGTTGCTCTGGCGTATATTGGGTTTCTATCTTAATAAACTAAGAAAATACTTTCTTATTATTTTTTTTTTGTATCGGGCGTTCCTTCTTATAACATTTTGTATCCTTTTATTGCAGTGGTGTAAACCTTCGCTGCTGCTAATAAAATTATTTCCACTTCTTTTAGTGCAGTGGCGTAACTTGGTCTGTTGTTACTAAAATGATTTTCTCTCCTTTTATTGCAGTGGCGTAACGTGAATTTCTGCCAATAAAATACTTACTCACACTATATTTCTCTCTCTCTCTATCTATATATCTATCTATCTATCTATCTATCTATCTATCTATCTATCTATCTATCTATCTCTGCGTTTACTTAACATGGGTTGCTAGCTAAACAAACTTAGACAATACTTTTTTCTCCCTTTTTTGCAGTGCCGTGTTTTTTTCTATATGAATAAATCGATAAAATACTTTCCTCCTTTTCTTTTTGCAGTGATATATCATGAGTTGATGACAATACAATCTCTCTCTCTCTCTCTCTCATCTCGTTCTCTCTCTCAACTCTTTCAACTCTCATCTCTTTCTCTCTCTCTCTCTCTCTCTCTCTCTCTCTCTCTCTTTCTCTTTCCCTTCCTCTCTCTTTGCAGTGACTTAACAAGGGTTGCTTGCTAAACAAACTTACACAATACTTTTCTCTTTCTTATTTGCAATGACGTAACAAGGGTTGCAACTAATGAAATACTTGTCTGTCTATTTGTTGCAGTGGCGTAACCTGGGTTTCAAGCTTCAACTGAGAAAATACTTTCCTATTTCTTTTTTTTTTTTTTTTTTTTTTTGCAGTGGCGTATGGCAGGTTGCTACTAATAAAATACTGCCTGTCTGTCTGTCTGCCTGCCTGTCTGTCTGTCTGTCTGTCTGTCTGTATATCTGTATATCTATCCATCCGTCCGTCCGTCCGTCAGTCCGTCAGCCCGTCCGTCCGTCCCTCCGCCCGTCCGTCTGTCTGTCTATCTACTCTACCTACCTGCATACCTACCTACCTACCTACCTACCTACCTACCTACCTACCTATCTATCTATCTATCTATCTATCTATCTATCTATCTATCTATCTATCTAACCTATCTAACCTGCTGCCTGCCTACCTACCTACCTACCTACTTACCTACCTACCTACCTACCAACCTACCTATCTATTTATCTATCTATCTATCTATCTATCTGTCTGTCTGTCTGTCTGTCTGTCTGTCTGTCTGTCTGTCTGTCTGTCTGTCTGTCTGTCTGTCTGTCTGTCTGTCTGTCTGTCTGTCTGTCTGTCTGTCTGTCTGTCTATCTATCTCTATATCTATTTATCTATATATCTATCTATCTAATCTATCTAACCTATCTAACCTGCCTGCCTGTCTGCCTACCTACCTACCTACCTTCCTACCTACCTATCTATCTATCTATCATTCACAAAACAACTCCTACATAAATTAATATCTTCCTCAACCGCCATTGACAGCTGCCAGATGGACACAGACGAGCTTGGTTTTTGTTTTGCTGCAGTGCCCTCCCGATCACTTCTTACTTCACCACACTGGCTAGTCTATTTTAATGAGCACCGCCAAGATATGCAGATTAATCTGGACATTTTTTGCCGCACCGATGCTGATGATGGTTGGTTGGTTGCGTTCGCCCGATGACTAAAGTATTCTAGAGTATCGTGGTAGACTAGAATATTCTTCTTCATCATCCGCCCTTACAAGGACGTAGTGGGCGCGTCTGCCTTGTGTTGTGGTTTGCAGTATAACTGTTATATTTGCGCCTTTCGGCCCAACACATCCGACTTCAGCACGATATTTTTGAGTACCGGGTTGTCTTCCCTCTTCGATCCCTGCACGCTTGGCCAGACTAGACAGGTTGGTCTGTTACTGGAGGCACCGCAGAGAGGTGGAACAGGGTCTGGATTGTTTTGGTTCATCCATCCTGGCGCAAGCCATCAGCTGTGGGTCGCTGACAACTTCCAGCTCTTGTGCTGGTCGCACCGATGCTGATTCATAGCTATGGTCGCTTTCAGCTGTAATGTTGACTAGAGCTCTAACGCACACAGTTCTCTTAAGTGGACCTTGGTAGCCTAGTTGGGAAAACCACTCGACTGGGCTACCGACGTTCGGACAACCCGTGTTCGATTCCCGCTGAGAGCAGTGTGAGTTATACTCGTGGTTGAAAAAAAAAAAAGTAAAATACCCCCACGGTCGACCCAGTCGCTGGCAGAAATGGGTACCAGGGTATTACTCTGGGAAGGTAAGGAATGCCGTCTCGAATCGTGAGTTTCGATGCTTGAAGCGACACTATCCAGAAGTCTACGAACACTTCTGGATAGGCGGCCGAACACATATGGGTGGATACTCGCGTGCTAAGGCGAAGGTTCAAGTCTCGTACTTTACCTTTAGTTCTCGTAAATAGAACTAACAGTTAGTCGCACCTGACAACGTATGTATAAATCTGAGTGCGATCCTAGTTCTCGGGGATCCACTACAATCCCCTAATATTGGATTAACGTCCATGCGGGTTCTGTTGGTACAGATAGTTTGAATAAAGCTTATAGTTTGTTCTACTCCTAGTATGTAGGTGTTAGATGATCGTCGTAGACGTGTAGTTTGTTCTACTCACAACATCTAGGTGTTAGATGATTGTCGTAGACGTGTATTTGTTCTACACACAGCATCTAGGTGTTAGATGATCGTCGTAGACGTGTAGTTTGTTCTACTCACAACATCTAGGTGTTAGATGATTGTCGTAGACGTGTAATTTGTTCTACTCACAGCATCTAGGTGTTAGATGATCGTCGTAGACGTGTAATTTGTTCTACACGCACCATCTAGGTATTAGATGATCGTCGTAGACGTGTAATTTGTTCTACACACACCATCTAGGTGTTAGATGATCGTCATAGACGTGTAATTTGTTCTACACACACAATCTAGGTATTAGATGATCGTCGTAGACGTGTAATTTGTTCTACACAC
The DNA here is from genome assembly GCA_032433765.1 of Megaustenia siamemsis. Taxonomy (NCBI): domain Eukaryota; kingdom Metazoa; phylum Mollusca; class Gastropoda; order Stylommatophora; family Ariophantidae; genus Megaustenia; species Megaustenia siamemsis. Next base: position 59,590,586 of record JAVIAB010000159.1, read on the forward strand.
AGCATCTAATTGTTAGATGATTGTCGTAGACGTGTAGTTTGTTCTACACACAGCATCTAGGTATTAGATGATCGTCGTAAACGTGTAGTTTATCTTATTGACAATAGAAATGTGCTTGTTGAACGTCGCAGACGAGTAGCTTGTGCAGCAGCACGTATATTTGTTCAGCTGTCTTTTGTTCATATATTGAGCTGCCTTTTGTTCACATGTTGAGCTGTCTCTTGTTCACATGTTTAGTTGTCTCTTGTTCCAAAGTTGAGCTTTCGTTTTTTTACATGTTGTGCTGTCTCTTGTTCATATGTTGACCTGCCTCTTGTTCACATGTTGATCTTCCTTTTGTTGACATGCTGAGCTGTTTTTTGTTCACATGTTGAACTGTCTCTTGTTCACATGTTGACCTGTCTCTTGTTCACATGTTGAGCTGTCTTTGTTGACATTTTGAATTGTCTCTTGTTAACAAGTTGATCTTCCTTTTGCTCACTTATTCAGAGCTTCCTTCTGTTCATTTGTTGAGCTTCCTTGTGTTCACTCCCTCAGCTCCCTTTTTTTAGTTTCCTTGTTTCAATTGTTGAACTTGAGCTGTCTTTTGTTCATTCGTTGAGCCGCCTTATGTTCACATGTTGAGCCGCCTTATGTTCACATGTTGAGCCACCTTATGTTCACATGTTGAGCCGCCTTATGTTCACATGTTGAGCCACCTTATGTTCACATGTTGAGCCACCTTATGTTCACATGTTGAGCCGCCTTATGTTCACATGTTGAGCCGCCTTATGTTCACATGTTGAGCCACCTTATGTTCACATGTTGAGCTGCCATTTTTTCACCTTTTGAGCTGCCCCTTAAAGGCTATAACATTTTTCTTGCAACCATTGTCCTAAGTTCAATCTACAAGCAAGACATCGTAAATGTTCCGATCTTGACTTTTGTTGTTTTGCTGTTAACAACAATATCATCTTTATCTTCTTCCTTCTTCCATCTTTCCTCCATTGCCGTTGGCGTCAAAGTGAAGATTGGGGAAAAGCAAAAGGTAAGGAAAGCAAACCTTTATAAAATGCTGGCAGAAATCGGATACACTGGGCCACTGGCGCAGAACACAGTGCAACATTCTAACAGATATTCCAGCTGACTTCATAAGAGAGTGTGGAATCCTACTCTGATTGAGACGTGATCGCAGAGAGAGAGAGAGAGAGAGAGAGAGAAAGAGAGAGAGAGAGACGAACATAAAAAAGATACAGTCATCCCTCACTACTTTGCGGTTCATTTATCGCGGCCTCAGTGCATAGCTGATTGTTCAAAAATTCAAAATTGAGAAATTGTGGCATATTTATATAACATTTATACATTATTTTATGTATATTATTTATACTATTAATATTGTATTTACATGTTTGAAACTTTTTTAATGTTCTAATGATAACGTATGCACTTATATGGTTTCATATACACTTATTGATATTATACATACACAAAAAATGTACGTATGTTAAAAATGAGATGGTGACACTACTTCGCGTTTTTTCACTTATCGCGGCCGGTTCTGGTCCATATTAACTGCGATAACTGAGGGATTACTGTATTTATAAAATAAAGTGAAAAGCAAAAGTAAAGGTTTCATGCACTCCTTGCAAGGAGTATGGGTAACATGATTATACTGACCATAGTTGTCGATAACCATGGCATATTTTTTAGGGAGCCGCTATAGCTCAGTGGTTAGTGAACTCGACTACAAAGGACAAAGAGGTCAACTTTGATCCTGATCAACGGCTTCCGTGTTTACCCAGCCTTAAATGGGTACCGGATTTTTTTTCTGGGAAAGTATAGCGGCACAGCGTAATACCGACCACATTACTCCTAAAAGCATGTGCCGAAGGTCTGTAAAAATATGGTCACTAACACTATGTTCCTTATACGCCACTTGGCGTGACGAGGCTCTTTACCCTTCTTTTAAACGGCATATCTTTTAGCAATGTGGCCAATATCACGCCTAGACGCTTTTACTTCTCAGAAATAATCTGGGTACCTATTTAGTGACTCGATGAACTCCGGAGCTTGTCGGTCCGTAAAACATATCCGCCACTTCTAGGGATCGAACCCGAACACTTCTGACCAGGAAGCGAGCCCGCTAACCACTCAGCCATCAAGACTCCACTACTTCTAACTATAAATTCAGTAACTTTTGCCATCTAAATTAACACACACACAATACATACACGATCCACAGAGAAGAAAATAATGGATTTCAAAATGAATTTTTTGGTTTCTTTCCAACTAACAGAGATTTCCAGCCATTCTCCTCGAGTGAATTGTTCTGCAGACATGATGGACGTTCTGTTTCTCCTCTGCAATGCAATCACTGCACCGATGTTGTACTACCAGGTCAATACTGGATACATGCTTTCTCAACATCTCAGCGTGACTTTAAACAGAAAGGCGTCAGATTTAATGTTTGCTGTTGTCAAGGACGGTTTCACAGACGATAACCCTAACGTTAACGTTTCATCTTGGCAGTTCTACCCAAAATATGGATCAGCGTTCCACGGAGACAGGTTTTCGCGGTTCCAAAGCAGGCAGGAATACAATAGCACCCAAGAAATGATAGATCGGAAAATAAAATTTGTTCAACGTTTATTTTCTGAGATGGGCGGGGTACGGAGAATGCGAGCCACGTCGGTGTTATATTTTTGAATGGTTTTAGTTTTTCCGAAGACGAGCGGAGAAAAGTTCCACAATATGTGGAGCAAGTAGAGAGTGGCATTAAAGTGTATGTTTTTATCATCGGGGGCATGCAGAGTCAACAAATGAAAGATACATTTGATTTTGCTTCCAATACCGTGGATTTTTTTTATACCCATACAATCATTATGAACATTTGCGGTCAATGCTTAACTGGATGGTTCCCGCTTGAACATGGCGAGGGAACTGATTCTCTGTCTTGTTATTTTTTGGTAGATAACAAAGATTATCATTTCGACTGGTTAGGTATTTCTATTTGCTTGTTGTATGGCTCGTTTCCGGCAGCCATTGAAAGCCGAGAAGAGCAGAGGTTCCTTACGTCCACAATTCAGACAAAGTTAAAGAGAAAGCGAATCAAGTATACAACTGATACTTATATAGGACTCTATAGAGATCTATTGGACGGAAATGAGAGATTGCATTGGTCGCTTACGTATCCAATCCACGTTCGTCCCCTGGTAATAAACATTGGTTGCCAGGTAAACCTTCAGGTGGGCGTGGTTATGAGTGTGTCGTGTGGAAGTTTGTTTATGGCAGCCACGAGAATAACGCAACTAACGTCTCTAGAAACGAGAGTCACTTTGTTGATGGATGGACGGACGTTGAATGTGAGAGTAAGACAAGATTTACTTTATGTGAGGTAGTTATTCCTCGTAGATTGGAGGACACGAACTTAATGAGAATAGAACCTGCCAAGGATGAAAGTTTCAATCAAATTTTAAATAAAGGAGATTTTATCAAATTTGGAGAGAACATTGTGTCTATCTCCACACACATTGTAAACAAAACTTTTATAAAATTTTTAGGTGCAGCCAAATTTGAATTATTTCCGCTGTTTGACTGTGGTGACGATGCTGGAGAATACAGATATATATCCTACATGCTTGTCTGTGATTTTCTCAACGACTGTAGCAACAAGAGGGATGAAAGCTCTTGTTTGGCAAAGAAGAAGAAAGTTCTTTTAGAAAGGAAGGATATAGATTGCAAGGAAAGTTGTAAAGGAATTTATTGTTGCAGCGGTGCTTGTTTGCCTCTAATTAATGATAAAGATGGTAAGGTTGATTGTAATGTCTGTATCAACATTGATAACAGTGATGGCGTTGAAGAAGACGCAGTCCTTGATGAGTATTTGAAGAGAAACACGAGAAGTGCCTTTATCTGCTACCGCGGTAAATGTGTGTTTAGCTCTGAGTTAACCTCTGATATGAGCGCCTGTGATAGACTGGACAGACAATTAGACAAGGTTAGAAGAAATACAACAGACTTAACTTGTCGAAACGTTTTGGGTAATAGTTTTTGGGCGCCAGGTTGTGTTTACGTTAAAGACGGACATGGGACTGTTCTTGACTGTAGACGTATGTCCCATCTAGAAGGATGCAAGGACTTTGTGTGTCCTGAAGGATATGTGAAATGTCCTAACACTTACTGTATCGCTCAACATTATGTCCTTGATGGACAAGAAGACTGTCCTAAAGGAGAGGACGAACAGATTAACAATATTGGCCGGTGTACCGGAAACTTTGCATGTTGGGATAGTAAAGTGTGTCTCCATCCTGACCTAGTTTGTGACGGACATCCGGACTGTCCACACCGAGACGATGAGATAGACTGTAAGGTGGAGTGTGCTGAAGGTTTCCGATGTGTGTCAGGGACAGTCACGGTATCCAACTATACATCGGCATTCGAACATTTGATAAATCAGACAAATTACAAGACACGATATTTGGGCTATTATGGTCTTGATCTGAGATTGAAAAGTTTCAAATTTGCAGCAGATGTAGCAACCATCATGTTCATGAACTGGTCTCACTGTCAGATTACAGATTTGTACCAAACGTTAGGAAATAGATTTAATGGCGCCTATTTGTTAGATGTCAGTTATAATGAAATACCGGAGTTTGATAGCGCACAATTAGATACGTATACGTCATACAATTTCCGTCACTTGAACTTTTCTCACAATAGAGACCTTACGATAGTTGACACTCTACATTTTCCGCTACTGGAGACACTCGATCTCTCCCATACGGGTCTGACTAAGTTAGAGCAGTTGGCATTACGTGGGTCCCAAAACCTGAAAAACTTAGATTTGAGTTTTACATTGATCTCTAGTTTTGATGCTAACTACAGGTTTCCGACAAACTTTTACCCACAGACACTTAACGTGCGTGGACTGCCCATTGAGAATTTTTATGAAGATTTATTTAAAGACTTGCTGTCAGTCAACATCTGTATACTGACAAGTTTGAATTATGTTGTCCACAAATTAGGGGACCAAACATTCCAGCCCACGTGTGCCACGCCCCTGACGATGCCATTTCTTCTTGTTTTGATCTGATAGCTGTCAATGTTCAGCGTGTTCTTCTCTGGGTGGTCGCTGTTCTTGCTGTTCTTGGTAACACGACAGTTATTGTTTATCGTGTAATCTGGACAGGTCAGTTCTCAGAACAGGTTACGGGCTGTTTGTAACAAACTTGGGTATATCTGACTTTATTATGGGAGTCTATCTGTTCATTATTGCTGGAGCGGATTATTACTATCGTGACATTTATGTTCTGTATGACAAGACCTGGAGAGAAAGTATTGTATGTAGACTTGCTGGTTTCCTGGCTACTCTCTCTAGCGAAACATCAACATTCTTTGTTTTCTTAATCACTTTGGACAGGTTTTTGATCATCAAGTTTCCATTTGGTCAAGTCAAATTGTCTGAAATAAGTAAAATTATTGCCCTACTTGTGTCTTGGGTTGTTAGTTTCATTCTAGCACTAACTCCGATTATGTTGAAATTTGAAATAAATTCTTCTAATGCTATGTGTCTAGGTTTACCTTTGACAACTAAACAACTCCTAGGCTGGAGTTCTCATTTGGCGTGTTTATTGTCTTGAACTTTATCGTAAGTCTTGTCATCGCTTGCGGTCAGAGAGCCATCTTTGGGGCCATGTCAGAGAACAGGTACACAGGAGCAGCATCCAACACATCATTACGGAAGGCTGTAAACATTATAGTGGCCAAACAGTTGTCTCTGGTAGCTCTGTCCAATTTTCTCTGTTGGTTTCCTATAGGATTCATGGGTTTATTGTCTCTTGTCGGACGTGAGATCAGCAATGATGTTTACGCGTGGACAACGGTTATCGTTCTTCCCATAAACTCTGCAGCAAACCCACTTCTCTACACGATCCCTGTCCTATTGGACAAGTGGGAGAAGTTTAAGTTCCGTGAGAGACCACTTCAGAAAAATGCAACCTAAGAATTGTATGAAAAAATATTTCGAAAACTAAAAATACATGAATGTTCTTTTTAGCTGCTAATGAAATAAAAGCCGAACTTATTGCAGACGTAAAGGCTGTATTATTCAGTCACTGGTGATGTCTATCTATCTATTGTCCTTTTGAGCCGAAGACGCACATAGGACAGAACCACAATCTCAAAAACAGAAACCTTGCGTGCCAAAATGGCACATATTGCAGAGATCACTGCTTCTAAAATCTATGGCTGTTTCCATAACAATAATTTTTTTACAATGACAGCTTGTCAAGCCATCGATCACTCTCCTTAGTCGCCTCTTACGACATGCCTGTAAGGTCACAGTGTCACTATTCTTTACTACCCTCATAATAAGGCCCCGGTAACACACAGGAACCTGGTGATTTGGCAGTCTCCAAAATCGAGGATGTCGCGAAAATCTATCGTTGTTTTATTTTTTGGTTAAAATTTACTGTTGTCAGTTTCTATAAATTGTCTTGTTTATAGCACAGACCAATAATCTTCGTACACAAATATATGTATTTACATCTTTCACATTATAATTGTAAATTCTATTATAGATTCATAGAGCCAGTTTTAACATATAGATATGAATCATGTACAATAGGACATTTTTCGGGCACATCATGAGAAGAGGAAAGTTGGAATACTTGGTTACAACTGGCAAAATAAAAGGAAAGAGAGATCACGGACGACAAAGAGAGAAAATACTGGATAGCCTGGTGTCATGGCATGGAAAACAATCAACAACAGAACTGATACGATGCACTGTAGATAGAAGATTGTGGAGGGACTTGATCATCTACGCCAACCGGTATGGCACATGATGATGACAATAGAACAACAGGCACGAAAATCACTGGTGGCTGTAGAAATGTGGTTTTACAGAAGAGTATTAAGAATCCAATGGACAGCTAAGAAGAAAAATAAAAACGTTCTGAAAGAGGCCAAAGCAAAAAGAGAGCTAATTTCCAATATTATGAAGAAACAATCATCATTTTTTGGCCATGTAATGAGAAGGCAACAGCTGGAATATATTGTAACAACTGGGAAAAATGAGGGACGAAGAGACACAGGGAAGCACAGAGAAAAGATACCAGACAGCTTAAGAGAATGGCTTGGCAGAAGGTCAACAACAGAAATAATAAATAACTGTCAAGATTGAAAGTTGTGGAGAGACATGATCACCTGCGCCAGCAGGCCCGGTACTTGATGATGATGATGATGATGATTATATAACTCCAGGTGAAGGAATGGTTAGTCTCGAGCCAAGACACCAGTCTCGAGACAGAGAGAAATGGTAGAAAAAAAGAAATGGTAGACTAATAAATAGTAGAGGGTTTGGCCACTATTTGTCAGAAATAAACACACATCTACATTGACAATTCAACCAAGTCTATCTAACAAAGAAAACAACATGTGGTAATCAAAGGAAGTAATTATGAGGCTTCTTCTAGATATCAAATATGGTGAATATTTATACAGAATCATTACTTTACTGTGTATTTCTCTGAGCATAAAACATTTATCCCTTACCGACCTGCTGAGTCAGTTGTAAGTTATGGGCTTAACTAAAGAAAAACATGTTGGTGGTTTAGCCCAACTGATTTTTCCCCAACCACAAAAGACCACAAATTGTATCTCCCCTCGACGCTGAAAGGCAGGTGAGGAAGGAAAGAAGAAGAAGAAGTTACTTTACTTTTAAAATATTCAGAATGAGTTATGACGACGAGTAGCATGATGATGGTAGTGATGACAGTGACCAGGGCATTAATCTGGTTAGAGTCACAAGATTATACCCATGCCTGTATACTGAGTGATTCAATGAGCATGATGAGAAAAGTGGAGGGGGATCTGTATGCATGCAATGGGTAGTGTCATTGCAGAAGTTAAAATATATAAGGTCACCTTTGTCTATTTCCCTGGACATGCGGGAGTACAGGAAATGAAAGAGAAGACAGGTTGGCTAGCTGTGCTATCATTGAGGATGGTCAACCAATGGATCAGATGGACATCATCAATGCCATCCAGGATGTGGGATGGACACAGGACTTTGACAACCATGAATCCACGTAAGTCCTTATGAAGAAAAAGATGGGAGTTAAGATGGGCGCAGCCAGAAACGAGAAACTTAGTGGGCGTGTAAGAAGATTTATCATCCAACACAGAACTGGAGTCGTCAGTCGCTGGACACTGCAGGACTCACTGAGGAGGGGATCTGAGTACCTATGGACATGTTTGGAGTGCAATGATGATGACCTGCTAATAACTCAATTCAACAATACTCGGTCCGAGTCGATGTGTTGGTTTTGGTCCTGTAATACTCATCATAAGTAGAGCTAATGTGTTGGTTTTGGTACTGTAATACCATCATAAGTAGAGCTGATGTGTTGGTTCTGGTCCTGTAATACCATCATAAGTAGAGCTGATGTGTTGGTTCTGGTCCTGTAATACCATCATAAGTAGAGCTGATGTGTTGGTTCTGGTCCTGTAATACCATCATAAGTAGAGCTGATGTGTTGGTTCTGGTCCTGTAATACCATCATAAGTAGAGCTAATGTGTTGGTTCTGGTCCTGTAATACCATCATAAGTAGAGCTGGTGTGTTGGTTTTGGTCCGGAAAGTGTTTTAATCAATCAAAAAGCTAAAATATTTTTTTATGCCCTGATGATGGGGCCCACTTCTGATGATTAGATTACCCCCTACTGCAAAACTCTAGAGTTTTCTATCACATCTTAAATAAAATAACAAAAAGCACAAAGAAATTATTTTCATTTTAATTTAAATATAATTGTTAATTCCTTTAATTTCTATTTATTTCCAGACATAAGTTTGTAATAATCTTAACTGATGAGGTGTAAAAAGAAAATTTTTTTTGACAGACAATTTTACCTATTTTATTTTTCATTATTAATAGGTTTTAAAAACAAGATTAGTAAAATTTTCTGTCAATTATTTTGACAGACAATTTTACATATTTAATTTTTCATTATTAATGAATTTGAAAAACAAAATTAATAAAATTGTCTCTCATTTAATTGACAGACCAAAAAAAAAATCACCCTTTTTTTATTTGTAAAATCATCAAGGAAATCTGGCCAAGCAAAGACCGATCTTTAAGGAATTGTTTTAAAAAACAAGAATGAGAGATCGAGATAGGCAGAGAAAGAGATGGTGAGATAACATTAAAGACTAAGGAGACAGGCCTTATCTTTGGACAGGCTTTATCTTTGCCAAGTCCCTAGGAATGACTGAAGATAGTCTAAGTCAATCAGTGGTGCGGAACCAGTGGTGTTCAGAAGAGAACAGCTGGAATATATTATAACAACTGGGAAAATTGAGGGACAAAGAGATAGAGGGAAGCAAAGAGAAAAGATACCAGTCAGCTTAAGAGAATGGCTTGGCATGAGGTCAACAAAAAAATTATAAATAAATGTCGTGATCGAAAGTTGTGGAGAGACATGATCACCTACGCCATCATGCCTGGTACTTGATGATGATGAATGGTCAAACAAGAGAAATTAGATTTTTGGGGCATCTTGAAAGACACAGCACTGTAGTGAAAGTAATCGTAGAAGGGAAAATACAAGGTAAAAGAGGCAGAGGCAGATCAAAACTAACTTGGGTGAGTAACATCAGAAGATGAACAAGTCAACCTATGACAACCTACACCATCAAAGCAAGAGACAGAGTTGAATGGTGCTCCATGGTAGCCAATCTTCGATGCAGAGATGGCACTCAATGATGATGATAATGAATGGTCTGAAGTGCAATGGAGAGGATTTGTAACACGATGTTTTAAATAACACTACGCAACAAGTTTTTTAAAAACGTTTAAACAATTCTGACAACAAACACCTTCTACCCAGCAGGGTGGTCAAGGAGACCACAGACAAGAGAAGTAATACCACACAAATTTGTGCTGAAAATGAATGGACATAACCTTAAGGTACAAAACACAGTGCAATGCAACCCACTTTTAAGCAAGGGATGTAAAGAAGAAAAATCAAAACATTTGAATTTAACAAAATGGCTGCTAAGGTTTTCACTTAAAATTCTTGGGCAGTGGTTTACAAATAAGACTCTCCAAACACTCAAAGACTGTATGGGGGTCTTGGTCAGCATTGATGTGCTGCCCTTCTGTGTAGAAATCTGTGAGTTCCTCGATGTAAGCCATGAACTGGGAAAGCTGTTTGCGGACGATTTCCTCAGAGTCGCCAGGATGCTTCCATAGACGGTCTTTGACCTGTTCATCAAAAAACAAGATCAAGCATATAATTAACCTAATTTCTTTGCAGACTAGCATCAAATTCTCTGTGCATGATCCTTGAAATGTGAGGAAGCATTTTCTTTATTTATTTCTTCCTCACCACTTATCATCTACCAATTTTTCAACAGCAGGAATTAGCCTCCTCAAATGAGGTCGAGGGAGGTGTGCGTGGCCGTGCGGCTAAAACCACTGTTCAGCTAGCTGCAAAGCCGGTGTACGGTGTTCAAAGCCCACGGTAGACAGAAAGGATTTTTTCTATTGGGGGTGAAATAAAATTCCTGAGTCTCACACGTCGTGGCGACTGCTTGACCAAGCGGCCTCTGGTTCTATCGTTGCCCCCGACATACACTAGCAATGGTACTATGTGTCGTAAAGATAGTTGTTTTTTTTAATGAGGTTGAGATGCTTGAACAGAACTGAGACAAATGGCAAGATTTGATAAAAGATCTCTGCAAGGAAAGAGACTGCTAGAAAAAAAATTAATAAAAAAAAAGAAAGAGTATCTAGGTCTATGCCCTATGGTCTGACCACGGCTCAAAGGGTCAATAGATAGATAGATAGAATCTTTCAACTTATCTTTCTACATCCATTGATATAAAAGAGGAGTAAGGCAGGGATGTATTTTATCACCAAGCTTGTTCAATCTATACACTGAGCAAATCTTTAAAAACATCACAGAGATGCCAGGTCTAAACATTAATGGGAAGATAATCAATAACCTAAGATATGCTGGTGATACTGTTCTACTAGCAGAAAATCCTAAAGATCTACAACAATTACTTAATGAAATAAACATGACAAGCAACAAATATGGATTAGATATAAAAATTAAAAACTAAAATTAAAGACTAAAACCATGATCATAAACAAAGATAATACTCAACACCTACAAGTGGATATCAAGTTGATGGAATAGACCTAGAGACAGTTCAGAGCTACAACGGCCTTGGACATACTATAACCAGTGATGGAAAATGTAAAACTGAAATAAACAAAAGAATAGGTAAGGCAAAAAGTAATTTGAATGCCATGAAAAATATACTAACACCAAGGCTAAACTAAGAATCGCCAATTGTTATATCTTCTCAACATTCCTGTATGGTGCAGAAACATGGACATTATAAATGAAAATAGGACAGAAAATTGAAGCCTTTGAAATGTGGATTTATAGAAGAATAGGAAAAATTGGATGAAAAGAAAAGAAAATAAACAATGAAGTCTTAAAACAATTAAAAATGAAAAGAGAACTACTAAACACAATTCAAACAAGACAGTAAATTAGATTTTTGGGATATATTGAAAGACACAGCAGCCTATCAAAAGGCAGACCAAGACTAACATGGGCACATCCTCTAATGTCTTTTCTCCTAATCTCATTCCTTCCCAAATTATTTTTTTTCCCAGTCTCCTATTATCCACTAATCTCCTCATGAAAATCAAATCTCACCCCTAACATCTAATCTTCCTCAAGTAAAACTCTCAGTCTCACAGCTTTCCTCACCTGCTGGCTGCGAGGGGGGTTGTACAGCATGTGGTACCTCTCCCCTGTGATGGGATCCAGAACCCTCACAGTCAACCTCTCAATCACTGAATCATTGGGGATGTCCATAAAGAAAACTCTAGAAAGCGCAAGAGAGGTCATGGTTAGTTACAATAACTAATGACATTATGCATATCATCATCATCAAGTACCGGGCCTGCTGGCGTAGGTGATCATGTCTCTCCACAACTTTCGATCTCGACAGTTATTTATCATTTCTGTTGTTGACCTTCTGCAAAGCCATTCTCTTAAGCTGTCTGATATCTTTTCTCTTTGCTTGCTTCCTTCTATCTCTTCATCCCTCAATTTTTCTAGTTGTTACAATATATTCAGTTGTTCTCTTCTCATTACATGGCCAAAAAATGATGATTGTTTCTTCCTAATATATTGGAAATTAGCTCTCTTTTTGCTTTGACCTCTTTCAGAACATTTTCATTACACTTCTTAGCTATACATGGTATTTTCAACATTCTTCTGTAAAACCACATTTCTACAGACTTCAGTGATTTTCTTGTCTGTTGTCCTATTGTCCATGATTCACATCCATATGTTAAGACTGGCTCTACATAACATTTAAGAACTCTTTTTTTTTTTGTTTCTATTATGCAAATATATGGCCCTTTTCTTGATGTCAAACGGTTTAGTGGAGTAAAAGTAAAAGTAAAGTACCCCCATCACGTCAAGTGGCGTATAGAGAATATGGTGTTAGTGACCATAAATTTTACAGACCTTCGGCACATGATTTTAGGGTAATGTGGTCAGTATTACGCCCGTGCTGCTTCACTTTCCCAGAAAAAAATCCGGTACCCATTAAAGGCTGGGTGAACCTGGAAGCCGTCGGTTGGGATCGAACCCTACCCCTTGTCCTTTGTATTCCAGTTCACTAACCACTGAGCTATCGCGGCTCCTGGTTTAGTGGAGGCTATTGTGTATTTTTTTTTTAGGTTTTGTTTTTGTTGAATAGCTTCTCTCATGGCTGATTCTACCAATGTTTGACAAACACACACGGCCACAGAATGAACAAGTCAGGTTCACTGATCCACAGGGTTTTCCATCTTTTTTCATGGGTCTTTTCTCTTCCACGTTTTGACATAAATACAACCACAAATGATGTTATGCCATTCCTTATACAGGCTCGCCATGATGTGCAATCTCCTGCCAGATGTTCCCAGTCATTTTCACAGATGCAGAAATTATTCAGAGATCTTCTTCTTTCCTTCCTTTCAGCGTCGAGGGGAGATATAATTTACGGTCTTTTGCTCTTCTGTTCGCCTCTGCTGCTGTTATGTTTCCTAGAGCTTCTGATATTCCATCGATTCATCTTTTTCGTGGTCGACCCTTGGGTCTGGTGTTCTCACAACGTTTGTTGAAGGCTCATTGTGTTGTGTTTTGTTCTTTCTGCCTTGTCACGTGGCCAAACCATTTTATCTGTTGTTTCCTTATATATTCTATGGCGGGGGCTATTCCTAGCTTTTTTTCTCAGTTCTTCATTTCTGATCTTATCTCTCAGACTGTTTCCTGTCAAACGTCTAACACATTTCATCTCAGTAGAGGTTTTTTTCTTATTGTTCTTGCATCTAGGGTCCAGGTCTGGCATTGGTAGCACAACGTTGGGATGAAGATTGTATTATTTAGTGCTCGTTTTGCCTCCAGAGTTATTTCCTTGTTGGACAATAGCGGTGATAACTGTCCGATGATTTGACAAGCCTTGTTGCATCTTGATTCTATCTCTGCTGTTTGGGAATTATCGTTTGTCACAAAACTTCCTAGGTATTTGAATTCCTCTACTTGTTTTAGTTGTCTACCTTCTATAGTTATGTTGATGTTCTGTTTATTTTTGGCGACATTCATGACTTCTGTTTTGTTGATATTGATTTTCATGTTGTATTTTGTGCCTGAGCTGTTGAGTTTGTTTAAGTGTTCTTGTAGGTCTTCTATTGTTTCATGTATTAGTCGCAAATCGTCTGCAAATAAAAGCTTATTGATCTCCTCTGTCTCTGATGGGTTGGCTAACTGGCATATATAGCCCATGTATGTAATAAACAGTAGGGGGGGGATTGTACGCACCCTGTCTTACACCTGATCTAACTTCGAAATGGTCTGTGTAGCCTGCTGCCGTTCTGACTCTGCAGCTGCTGTTGATGTAGAGACTTTTAATTAGGTTGGTTAGATGTTGGCTTACTCCGTATGTTGTTATTATCTCCCACAGTTGTTCTCTGTTTACTCTGTTGAATGCTTTTTCCTGCTCAATGAAAGCTATGTATAAATTTTGATTGTGTTCTGTGGGTTTTTTAATTCAGAAATGAATTATAAATATCAATCTATCGTAGTTTGCCAATTTGTCTTTTTCAGTGCATTAGTTCACCATATTTTTATTAGTATTATATTATATGATAGCACTAAGCAAATACCTTTATAATAAAAACTTGATAAAAAAAGACATTGAAAATACATCAGTCTTGTACTCACAGAATTGAAAAAGAAACTCTTTCATATAAGGCATTTGTGAAAGACCAAAAGAAAATCTATACCAAACAATTACTATCTATCTATCTATTAGGAGCCGCGATGGCTCAGTGGTTAGTGAACTGGACTACAAAGGACAAGGGGTAGGGTTCGATCCCAACCGACGGCTTCCGGATTCACCCAGCCTTAAATGGGTACCAGATTTTTTTCTGGGAAAATAAAGCAGCACGGGTGTAATACTGACCACATAACCCCAAAAATCATGTGCTGAAGGTCTGTAAAATATAGGGTCACTAACACCATATTTCCCAATACGCCACTTGGCATGATGGGGACTAGTAGGATGTTGAAATTAGAAAGGAGAGAGAAGACATCCTACTTTCCTCGCCCTCCACTTGATCCTCTAACATGTAGTTATAGATAATTGTGCTTCACCGTTTGTTGTCGTTGTCCTTGTATTCTGAAGAAGGCCACAGACTGAAACGTCATTATTGTGTTGTGTTCCTTCCTTGTAAAGCTGTCACCATACCTTGGAGTGTTTATCACTCCCCACCACTGGCTCCTCGCTACCAGCTTTACCGCAGCATTGCAATTATTTACTTGTTCCCTTTGTATAGACAGAGAGAGATATCATCATCAAGTACCATACATGCTGATGTAGGTGATCATGTCTCTCCACAACTTTTGATCTCGACAGTTTTTTATCATTTCTGTTGATGACCTTCTACCAAGCCATTCTCTTAAGCTGTCTGGTATCTTTTCTTTTTTGCTTCCCTCTATCTTTTCGTCCCTCAATTTTCCCAGTTGTTACAATATATTCCAGCTGTTCCCAACATTACATGGCCAAAAAATGATGATTGTTTCTTACCAATATTGTAAATTAGCACTCTCTTTGTTTTGGCCTCTTTCAGAACATTTTCATTATTCTTCTTAGCTGTCCATGGTATTCTCAACATTCTTCTGTAAAACCACATTTCTACATCCTCCAGTGATTTTCTTGTCAGGTACCTTATTGTCTATGATTCACATCCATATATATATATAGAAAGAGAGATATGTATGCAAGCTGCCCACTTCATGCAAAGACTAAAAAAAATAATGTAGTGACTTAGTTAAATGATTAAAAATACAACTAAAAAATCAACAGAAAACTGCAAAGAACATCTAAAAATTGAAACAATAACTAACCTATTTGGTATCAAGCCAGCCTTGTCGAGCTGCTCCGCTTGCTCTCTTGTTCGAGGATATCCACACAGAACCCAACCTCGGGTCAAGCAGTCCAGTTGGCATAAACGATCCTTGAGAATTTCCAGTACAATTGTGTCTGGTACTAGAGTTTAGAGAGTCATCAATGAGGAAAATGACAAATTTACGAAAAGTAAAAGAAATTGGGCACAATAATAACATCAGATGGAAGATGCAACACAGAAATAAAAAGCTGAATAGCTCAGGCCAAAATAGCATTTCAGAAAATGGAAAAAATCTTATGCAACAAAGCTATGTCAACAGAAGTGAGAAAGAGAGTTCATCGGTGCTATATAGAACAAATTCTGACAGATGGAAGCGATTCATGGACAGTAAACAAACAATGGAAAAGATGATTAGAGGCCACAGAGTTGGGTTTTCTCAGAAGAATATTGAAGGTTCCCTGGACAGCTAAGAAAACCTTCTAGGAAATTCTCAAGGAGGCCAACACAAAAGGGATCTCCTAAGAAACAGAAAGAAACAAATCAACATTATTTAGGCACATCGTGAGAAGAGGAAAGTTGAAATACTTGGTTACAACTGGCAAAATACAGGGAAAGAGAAATCATGGATAACAAAGAAAGAAAATACTAGGTAGTTTGGTGTCATGGAATGGAAAACAGTCAACAACAGAATTGATAAGATGCACAATGGATAGAGTTGTGGAAGGACGTGATCGCCTACGCCAACAGGTATGGCACATGATGATGATGAGTAAATGAAAGCAACAAGAAAGGTCTCAGTCTGAAAAGTAGAAAATAAAGAAAGTCATGGTCATATTGAAGAAGTAATCATCACAACCATGGAAGACAAAATTAAACTGAACAAATCTGAAACAAGTGCAACATATCAAATACTTGGGCACAAAATAAACAAAAACCACCACAGAAATAAAAAACAGAGTCATCATCATCAAATACTATGCCTGCTGGCATAGGTGATCATGTCTCTCCACAACCTTCGATCTCGACAGTTATTTATCATTTCTGTTCTTGACCTCCTGCCAAGCCATTCTCTAAAGCTGTCTGGTATCTTTTCTCTTTGCTTCCCTCTATCTCTTCATCCCTTAATTTTCCCAGTTGTTACAATATATTCCAGCTGTTCTCTTCTCATTACATGGCCAAAGAATGATGATTGTTTCTGCCTAATATTGGAAACTAGCTCTCTCTTTGTTTTGGCCTCTTTCAAAACGTTTTCATTATTCTTCTTAGTTGTCCATGGTATTCTCAACATTCTTCTGTAAAACCACATTTCTACAGCCTCCAGTGATTTTCTTGTATGTTGTCCTGTTATCCATGATTCAAATACATATGTTAAGACTGGCTCTATGTAACATTTAAGAACTCTTTTTCTTGTTTCTATTGTCAAAAATGAATTCCACAGTATCATTCTCATTTTTTGGAAAGCTACTTTTGAGTGAGCCATTCTGCATCTCACCTCTGTTGTACATCTACCATCTGAGGTTAACAATGTTCCCAAGTGTTTAAATTCATTTACCTGTTTTAATATTGTTCCATTTATCTTTATTGGGTACTGCGGTGATTTTTCTTTTTTGTTACCATTACCATTGTCTCTTTGCTATTAAGGCTGAGTACTATTTTTGCTTTCTTACACTATAATGTCCAACATTTCCTGTAACTCATTTTCACTCTCAGCAATTAAGACTGTATCATCAGCATACTTTAGGTTATATATATTATGATCTCTGATTGTTATTCCAGGTATGCCCCCTATGGATCTTAAAATAATACTTTTATGTTAACAGAGATAAAATAGAAGGATTGACTCACTTGTGTTGTTCTGATCTACATATGGTTTAGCAGCCATTCCTGACTTGGTTTCCTGAATGATTGCCTGTTTGATGAGTTGACCACATGTGACTGAAACAGGAAAAAGTTGGTCAAGATTAGCACACCCTCATCTCTCACAAGATGAAATAGGGTTTAAATTATTATAAAATTAGAGTTATAGACACCATATTCTACATTCCATTTAATCATCATCATCACTATCGAGTGCCGTCTCCGCAACGAAGGTTGGCTACCATGGAGCGCCATTCTGCTCTATCTCATGCTTTGATGGTGCAGGTTGTTGTAGACTGATTTGTCCATCTTTTGATGTTACTCGTCCATGTTAGTCTTGGTCTGGCTCTACCTCTTTTACCTTGCATTTTCCCCTCCAGGATTACTTTTAGTAGGCTGTTGTGTCTTTTAACATGGCCCAAAAATCACATTTGTCTTGTTTGAATTGTGTTTAGTCGTTCTCTTTTCATTTTTAGTTGTTTTAAGACTTCATCGTTTGTTTTCTTTTCTTCCATCCAATTCTACCTATTCTATATATCCACATTTCAAAGGCTTCAATTCTCTGTTCTGTTTTCTTGTCTAATGTCCATGTTTCTGCACCATATAGGAATATTGAGAAGATGTAACATTTTACCATTGTACCATGTACCATTACATTATAGTCCATTTAATATGAACCAAAATATTAACATTTTCACAAGGTCAAAACTACCGTACTATACCAAGACAAGATTGATCTACTACATCTACATCTTACTGATCACAGGATAATATAAAACCTCAGCTATCTTTCACAAAAATATATTAATCACATCTTATCTTACACAAAATAACAACTATCACATTTTACCTTTCACAAGATACCAACTGTCACATCTTACCTTTCACAAGATACCAACTATCACATTTTACCTATCACAAGATAACAACTATCACATTTTACCTATCACAAGATACCAACTATCACATCTTACCTTTCACAAGATACTAACTATCATATCATACCTTTAACAAGATACCAACTATCAGATCTTATCTTTCACAAGATACCAACTATCACATCTTACCTTTCACAAGATACCAACTATCACATCTTACCTTTCACAAGATACCAACTATCACATCTTACCTTTCACAAGATACTAACTATCATATCATACCTTTAACAAGATACCAACTATCAGATCTTATCTTTCACAAGATACCAACTATCACATCTTACCTTTAACAAGATACCAACTATCACATCTTACCTTTAACAAGATATCAACTATCACATCTTACCTTTAACAAGATTATATTTGTTGGCCAGGAGGGCAGCTTGAACACCCTTCCCACTTCCTGTTGGTCCCAACAAAATAACACGAGGCGTGTGAGGGGCTGTGGAACGTGGCTGGCTAGACAGAAAAGACAACACTGCAACAACAACAAAAAAAACAATGCTGATTATTATAACAATAATTATTTATACTTTAATTATCTGGGAACAATGTTAACCTCAGATGGTTGATGTACAACAGAGGTGAGTTCAAGAATGGCTCAGGCAAAGGCAGCTTTCCAAAAAATTAGGAAGGCACTGTGCAATCCATTTTTTGACAATAGAAACAAGAAAAAGAATCGTAAATGTTATGTAGAGCCAGTCTTAATATATGGATGTTAATCATGGACAATAGAACAACAGATAAGAAACTCACTGGAGGCTGTAGAAATGTGGTTTTACAGAAGAAAGTTGAGAATACTATGGACAGCTATGAAGAGTACTGAAAACATTCTGAAAGAGGCCAAAGCTAACAGAGAGCTAATTTCCAATATTAGGAAGAACAATCATCATTTTTGGCCATGCTTTGAGAAGGGAACAGCTGGAATATTTTATAACAACTGGGTAAGTTGAGATGAGAATAGATAGATGGAAGCAAAGAGAAAAGATACCAGACAGCTTAAGAGAAGGACCTGGCAGAAGGTCAAAAAACATAAATGTTAAATAACTGTCGTGATCGTGGTTATGGAGAGACCTGATCACCCATGCCAGCAGGCATGGTTCTTCATGATGATGACTTGTTTACAATTACATTAGGATAATTATTTTGCACGTTTGAGGGGGAGTGGGGGGTGGGGGGGGGGTAGTTTCTTCCTAATATTGGAAATTAGCACTCTTTTTGCTTTGGCCTCTATCAGAATGTTTTCAGTACTCTTCTTAGCTGCCCATGGTATTCTCAACATTCTTCTGTAAAACCACATTTCTACAGCCTCCAGTGATTTTCTTACATTAACATTAATTTATGCATATAAAAATCTGTCATATATTAATAATGCTCTTTATCATAACATATCACTTACAAATTGAAAACATTTTTTATAATTGACATACAAACATGAATGGGCTATTTTTGGATTCCTGCAGTTAAGGGCTATCTAGCTATGGTGATTTTAACTTTTTCGTACGTTTAACAGCACCTTACGTCATGCTGATTTCAGCTGTGTACATGTCACCACAAATTGCACCACTCTCAATTTAATTAGTGTGAACTGTTATCAAACCATATTCTTTTTACATGTCTTGTATCATCTTGGTATTGGTCAAATCTAATACCTTGTTCGATTATCTAAACATTCATATATAATATGTTACATGTTAGATAAATATAAATATGTAGATTGATTCTTAAAACCATTACAACATTGTTGTCTCTGAAATCTCTTCCATTGCATTGATATAAAGCTTCTGTACTGAAAGAGTTAATAATAAAGTTTTTAAATTCTTAATCTTCTTCTTCGTCTTCCCTTCCTCATTTGTCTTTCAGCATCGAGGGGAGATATAATTTATGTTCTTTTGCTCATCTGGTCGCCTCTGCTGCTGTTATGTTGCCTAGTGCCTCTAATATTCTGTCAATCCATCTTCTTCTGGTCGACCCTTGAGTCTAGTGTTCTCACAAAGTTTATTCAAGTCTCGTTGTGTTGTGTTTTAATCATTCTGCCTTGACATGTGGCCAAACGATTTTATCTGTTGTTTTTTTATTTATTCTAGGGCGGGAGCTATTCCTAGCTTTTTTCTCAGTTCTTCATTTCTGATCTTATCTCTCAGACTGTTTCCTGTCATTCGTTTAACACATTTCATCTCAGTAGAGGTTATTTTTCTTATTGTTCTTGCATCTATGGTCCAGGACTGGCATTGGTAGCACAACATTGGGATGCAGATTATCCTTACCGACCTGTTGAGTCAATCATTTAATTTGTATAAAAGTGCCTAATTGCAGTGAGACAAGCACACAGACCTTGAGAGAAAACATCAGCTTTAGGCTGATCGGCATTGATTCTTTTAGTGACATTCTCATAGCAGCGTAGAATCCCATCTATGTGGCGATGATAGATAACCATTTCACTGACCATCTCAAACTCTGTGATTCCCTTTGGAGCCACCAGTCTCTCTTGGACTTCTGGGTTGGCAGGGTAGTCAAATGTGGTGTGGTAGACATCTATGAAAATAAAAGAGGTCAAGGGTTACTTGCTACAGTATCTTTGATTGGTTGATATAAATATGGTTGGTTGTTACAAGGAGATTGAATGGTTGGTATTAGACTGTTTGTTACAACAACAATTCCTGTTATGGAAAAGATGCAGCTTGAGTTTGATGATCATCAAAGGTAGTAACAAAATGAAGTGCATCTGGCACTTTGGACCATAAGGTACAGTGCCAAGGAGTACGGTTTGATCCTGCTGCAGTCAATATATAGTTCTTTGTTTTTTTTTCTGTTATTGCAGTTTATTTGTCATTTTTTCTTAATGCTGTAATACATACATCTTCCTTCTATGATTCGCTGAATTATCGCATTTCCCTCTATAATAATATTCATTTATTATTATTTGTTTCCTGAAGAGGGATTGGTCCTACAAGTTTATTTTGCCTGTTAGACACCAACGATCAATAGACTCTCTGACTAAGTCTGTCGGTAAGAACCCAAAGACCCATATTTATGGGATCAAAATGTGCTCCAGAGACCCCAAGTTATGGGATGAACAAGTGCCCCAATGATCCCCTGTTATTGGATGAAGAAATGCCATAGTGGACCCCAGTAATTGGATGAAGAAGTCCCCAACCAAGACACAGTTATGGGATGGAGAAGTGCGCCAACAACCTCCAGTTATAAGATGAAGATTTGCCCCAACAACCCTCAGTTATAAGATGAGGAATTGCCACAACAACCTCCAGTTATAAGATGAAGATTTGCCCCAACAACCCCCAGTTATAAGATGAAAAATTGCCCCAACAACCTCCAGTTATAAGATGATGAATTGCCCCAACATCCTCCAGTTATAAGATGAAGATTTGCCCCAACAACCCCCAGTTATAAGATGAAAAATTGCCCCAACAACCTCCAGTTATAAGATGATGAATTGCCCCAACATCCTCCAGTTATAAGATGAAGATTTGCCCCAACAACCCCCAGTTATGGGATGAAGATTTGCCCCAACAACCCTCAACTATAAGATGAAGAATTGCCACAACAACCTCCAGTTATAAGATGAAGATTTGCCCCAACAACCTCCAGTTATAAGATGAAGAGTTTGCCCCAACAACCCCCAGTTATGGGATGAAGAACTGCCCCAACACCCCCCGTTATGGGATGAAGATTTGCCCCAACAACCTCCAGTTATAAGATGAAGATTTGCCCCAAACATCCTCCAGTTATAAGATGAAGATTTGCCCCAACAACCCCCAGTTATAAGATGAAGAGTTTGCCCCAACAACTCCTCAACTATAAGATGAAGTATTGCCCCAACAACCTCCAGTTATAAGATGAAGATTTGCCCCAACAACCTCCAGTTATAAGATGAAGATTTGCCCCAACAACCCCAGTTATGGGATGAAGAACTGCCCCAACAACCCCCAGTTATAAGATGAAGAACTGCCCCAACAACCTCCAGTTATAAGATGAAGATTTGCCCCAACAACCCCCAGTTATGGGATGAAGAATTGCCACAACAACCTCCAGTTATAAGATGAAGATTTGCCCAACAACCTCCAGTTATAAGATGAAGTATTGCCCCAACACCCCAGTTATGGGATGAAGATTTGCCCCAACAACCCCCAGTTATGGGATGAAGAATTGCCCCAACAACCTCCAGTTATAAGATGAAGATTTGCCCCAACATCCTCCAGTTATAAGATGAAGGATTGCCCCAACAACCCCCAGTTATAAGATGAAAAATTGCCCAACAACCCTCAGTTATAAGATGATGAATTGCCCCAACATCCTCCAGTTATAAGATGAAGATTTGCCCCAACAACCCCCAGTTATGGGATGAAGAGTTTGCCCCAACAACCCTCAACTATAAGATGAAGTATTGCCACAACAACCTCCAGTTATAAGATGAAGATTTGCCCCAACAACCTCCAGTTATAAGATGAAGAGTTTGCCCCAACAACCCCAGTTATGGGATGAAGAACTGCCCCAACACCCCCAGTTATGGGATGAAGATTTGCCCCAACAACCTCCAGTTATAAGATGAAGATTTGCCCCAACATCCTCCAGTTATAAGATGAAGATTTGCCCCAACAACCCCCAGTTATAAGATGAAGAGTTTGCCCCAACAACTCCTCAACTATAAGATGAAGATTTTGCCACAACAACCTCCAGTTATAAGATGAAGATTTGCCCCAACAACCTCCAGTTATAAGATGAAGATTTGCCCCAACAACCCCCAGTTATGGGATGAAGAACTGCCCCAACAACCCCCAGTTATAAGATGAAGATTTGCCCCAACAACCTCCAGTTATAAGATGAAGATTTGCCCCAACAACCCCCAGTTATGGGATGAAGAACTGCCCCAACAACCTCCAGTTATAAGATGAAGATTTGCCCCAACAACCCCCAGTTATGGGATGAAGATTTGCCCCAACAACCCCCAGTTATAAGATGAAGAACTGCCCAACAACCTCCAGTTATAAGATGAAGATTTTGCCCCAACAACCTCCAGTTATAAGATGAAGATTTGCCCCAACAACCCCCAGTTATAAGATGAAGAACTGCCCAACAACCTCCAGTTATAAGATGAAGATTTGCCCCAACAACCCCCAGTTATGGGATGAAGAACTGCCCCAACAACCTCCAGTTATAAGATGAAGATTTGCCCCAACAACCTCCAGTTATAAGATGAAGATTTGCCCCAACAACCCCCAGTTATAAGATGAAGATTTGCCCCAACAACCCCCAGTTATAAGATGAAGATTTGCCCTAACAACCCCAGTTATGGGATGAAGAATTGCCCCAACAACCCCCAGTTATAAGATGAAGAATTGCCCCAACAACCTCCAGTTATAAGATGAAGATTTGCCCCAACAACCCCCAGTTATGGGATGAAGAACTGCCCCAACAACCCCCAGTTATGAGATGAAGAACTGCCCAACAACCTCCAGTTATAAGATGAAGATTTGCCCAACAACCCCCAGTTATAAGATGAAGATTTGCCCAAACAACTCCCAGTTATGGGATGAAGAATTGCCCCAACAACCCCAGTTATAAGATGAAGATTTGCAGTTATAAGATGAAGATTTGCCCCAACAACCTCCAGTTATGGGATGAAGAACTGCCCCAACAACCTCCAGTTATAAGATGAAGTATTGCCCAACAACCCCCAGTTATAAGATGAAGATTTGCCCCAACAACCTCCAGTTATGGGATGAAGAGTTTGCCCCAACAACCTCCAGTTATAAGGTGAAGATTTGCCCCAACAACCTCCAGTTATAAGATGAAGATTTGCCCCAACAACCCCCAGTTATAAGATGAAGAATTGCCCCAACAACCCCCAGTTATAAGATGAAGATTTGCCCTAACAACCCCCAGTTATGGGATGAAGATTTGCCCCAACAACCCCCAGTTATGGGATGAAGATTTGCCCTAACAACCCCCAGTTATGGGATGAAGATTTGCCCTAACAACCCCCAGTTATGGGATGAAGATTTGCCCCAACAACCCCCAGTTATGGGATGAAGATTTGCCCCAACAACCTCCAGTTATAAGATGAAGATTTGCCCCAACAACCCCCAGCTATGGGATGAAGATTTGCCCTAACAACCCCCAGTTATGGGATGAAGATTTGCCCCAACAACCTCCAGTTATAAGATGAAGATTTGCCCCAACAACCTCCAGTTATAAGATGAAGAATTGCCCCAACAACCCCCAGTTATGGGATGAAGAACTGCCCCAACAACCCCCAGTTATAAGATGAAGATTTGCCCCAACAACCTCCAGTTATAAGATGAAGATTTGCCCCAACAACCCCCAGTTATAAGATGAAGATTTGCCCAAACAACTCCCAGTTATGGGATGAAGAATTGCCCCAACAACCCCCAGTTATAAGATGAAGATTTGCAGTTATAAGATGAAGATTTGCCCAAACAACCCCAGTTATAAGATGAAGAGTTTGCCCCAACAACCTCCAGTTATAAGATGAAGTATTGCCCCAACAACCTCCAGTTATGGGATGAAGAACTGCCCCAACAACCCCCAGTTATAAGATGAAGATTTGCCCCAACAACCTCCAGTTATAAGATGAAGAGTTTGCCCCAACAACCTCCAGTTATAAGATGAAGATTTGCCCCAACAACCTCCAGTTATGGGATGAAGAACTGCCCCAACAACCCCCAGTTATAAGATGAAGAATTGCCCCAACAACCTCCAGTTATAAGATGAAGAATTGCCCCAACAACCTCCAGTTATGGGATGAAGAACTGCCCCAACAACCCCCAGTTATAAGATGAAGAATTGCCCCAACAACCTCCAGTTATAAGATGAAGAATTGCCCCAACAACCTCCAGTTATAAGATGAAGAACTGCCCCAACAACCTCCAGTTATAAGATGAAGAATTGCCCCAACAACCTCCAGTTATAAGATGAAGAATTGCCCCAACAACCTCCAGTTATAAGATGAAGAATTGCCCCAACAACCTCCAGTTATAAGATGAAGAACTGCCCCAACAACCTCCAGTTATAAGATGAAGAATTGCCCCAACAACCTCCAGTTATAAGATGAAGAATTGCCCCAACAACCTCCAGTTATAAGATGAAGAATTGCCCCAACAACCCCCAGTTATAAGATGAAGAATTGCCCCAACAACCCCCAGTTATAAGATGAAGAACTGCCCCAACAACCCCAGTTATAAGATGAAGAATTGCCCCAACAACCTCCAGTTATAAGATGAAGAATTGCCCCAACAACCCCCAGTTATAAGATGAAGAACTGCCCCAACAACCCCCAGTTATAAGATGAAGAATTGCCCCAACAACCTCCAGTTATAAGATGAAGAATTGCCCCAACAACCTCCAGTTATAAGATGAAGAACTGCCCCAACAACCCCCAGTTATAAGATGAAGAATTGCCCCAACAACCTCCAGTTATAAGATGAAGAACTGCCCCAACAACCCCCAGTTATAAGATGAAGAACTGCCCCAACAACCCCAGTTATAAGATGAAGAATTGCCCCAACAACCCCCAGTTATGGGATGAAGAACTGCCCCAACAACCCCCAGTTATAAGATGAAGAACTGCCCCAACAACCCCCAGTTATAAGATGAAGAACTGCCCCAACAACCCCCAGTTATAAGATGAAGAATTGCCCCAACAACCTCCAGTTATAAGATGAAGAATTGCCCCAACAACCTCCAGTTATAAGATGAAGAATTGCCCCAACAACCTCCAGTTATAAGATGAAGAATTGCCCCAACAACCTCCAGTTATAAGATGAAGAATTGCCCCAACAACCTCCAGTTATAAGATGAAGAATTGCCCCAACAACCTCCAGTTATAAGATGAAGAATTGCCCCAACAACCTCCAGTTATAAGATGAAGAATTGCCCCAACAACCTCCAGTTATAAGATGAAGAATTGCCCCAACAACCTCCAGTTATAAGATGAAGAACTGCCCCAACAACCCCAGTTATAAGATGAAGAACTGCCCCAACAACCCCCAGTTATAAGATGAAGAATTGCCCCAACAACCCCCAGTTATGGGATGAAGAACTGCCCCAACAACCCCAGTTATAAGATGAAGAACTGCCCCAACAACCCCCAGTTATAAGATGAAGAACTGCCCCAACAACCCCCAGTTATAAGATGAAGAATTGCCCCAACAACCTCCAGTTATAAGATGAAGAATTGCCCCAACAACCCCCAGTTATAAGATGAAGATTTGCCCCAACAACCTCCAGTTATAAGATGAAGTATTGCCCCAACAACCCCCAGTTATAAGATGAAGAACTGCCCCAACAACCCCCAGTTATAAGATGAAGAATTGCCCCAACAACCTCCAGTTATAAGATGAAGAACTGCCCCAACAACCTCCAGTTATGGGATGAAGAACTGCCCCAACAACCTCCAGTTATAAGATGAAGATTTGCCCCAACAACCTCCAGTTATGGGATGAAGAACTGCCCCAACAACCTCCAGTTATAAGATGAAGAACTGCCCCAACAACCTCCAGTTATAAGATGAAGATTTGCCCCAACAACCTCCAGTTATGGGATGAAGAACTGCCCCAACAACCTCCAGTTATAAGATGAAGAATTGCCTCAACAACCTCCAGTTATAAGATGAAGAACTGCCCCAACAACCTCCAGTTATAAGATGAAGATTGCCCCAACAACCTCCAGTTATGGGATGAAGAACTGCCCCAACAACCTCCAGTTATAAGATGAAGAATTGCCTCAACAACCTCCAGTTATAAGATGAAGAACTGCCCCAACAACCTCCAGTTATAAGATGAAGAACTGCCCCAACAACCTCCAGTTATAAGATGAAGATTTGCCCCAACAACCTCCAGTTATGGGATGAAGAACTGCCCCAACAACCTCCAGTTATAAGATGAAGAATTGCCTCAACAACTCCCAATTATTGGATGGAGAAGATTATTATTTCCAGATAAAGAAACACTAAAAAATGAGCCAAGAACAAAATATTTACTTCAGCAGCAACCTAACCTACCTCCAGTTTTGGTGTCCACTCTCTTACCCACTGCCCTTTCAATGAGAACTGTGTCAGGAGCCTCCAGTACAACTTGAATGAGACGAGAACAAAGTAGCATTTAGTGTGGGTCTAGATGAAGAAATATGGATGAGATTATGTGGATAAATAAATGTGGATGCAGATATGTGGATAAATATGAATGAAATTATGTGGATAAATATGAATGATATTATGTGGATAAATATATATGGATGAGGTTATGTTGATATGTAGCCATGTTGGCTAAGTGGTTGGTGGTCGGTTGGTGGCATGCTACTGACCAAAGGAGAGGTGTATTCAATTGTAAGATTTAGGGAAACTGGTCGGTCTCGAGGCAAGACACCGGTGGTGAGACAGGGAGGTTGAAAGTTCAAATCCCGGCTGCACCAATTGAGATTTTTATTTGTGATTTCTCTCTGTGGCAACTACCCCTGGTCTCAGCAGTGAGATCCAACTTGAAATGTCAATTACTCATTGTGGAAAAAATATGAGTATCTTCGAAGCCAGAGACCAAACGGATTAACAGGCAAAATTCAGTTCCTAGTCTCTAGGGACATCGTCAAAGGTAAAAGCTGGTGAACACACACAAAAAAAAAACAAAAAAATTGCTTGGTCAGTGACCAGTGGATTCCATGAGAATGACCTGTTGACTAGACTGAACTGAGCTGAACTAAACTAAACTAAACTAAACTAAACTAAACTAAGCTAAGCTAAACTAAACTAAACTAAACTAAACTAAACTAAACTAAACTAAACTAAACTCAACTAAACTCAACTCAACTCAACTAAACTAAACTAAACTAAACTACCTAAGAAAAGCTAAACTAAACTAAAACTAAACTAAAACTAAACCTAAACTAAAAATTAAACTAAAACTAAACTAAAACTAAACCTAAACTAAAAATTAAACTAAAACTAAACCAAAACTAAACCTAAACTAAAAATTAAACTAAAACTAAACTAAAACTAAACCTAAACTAAAACTAAAACTAAACTAAAATTAAACTAACCTAAACCAAAAAAAACTTTTGAAAAAAAAATGCCACTGATATAAGATTTTGTAAGGACGCCCTCCACCCCCTGCCTACATAACTTGTATTTACTTACTGCAGTGTTTTGGGTAGATTCCATTCTCCTGCATTGCCAGTACTTGTTCCCTTGTCTGTGGGAAGCCTTCTAGAAGCCATCCCTTCCTTGCAGCATCTGACATCTGAATGCGGTCTGACAGGATATTAATCCACATACTAGTTGGGAGGGACTGGAAGCAGAATGAGTAATTATATTTCATCAGCAGTCATAAATCAACATGCAGCATAAAAATAAACAGGTCAAATTTGAAACAAGTGCAACGCATAAAAAATACTTGGGCACAATAATAACATCGGAATGGAAGATGCACCACAGAAATAAAAAGCAGAATAGCGCAGGCCAAAATAGCATTTCAGAAAATGGAAAATATGTTATGCAACAAATCTATGTCAATAGAAATGAGAAAGAGAGTTCATCAGTGCTATATAGAACCAGTTCTGACCTATGGAAGCGAATCATGGACAGTAGACAAACAAATGAAAAGACGATTAGAGGCCACAGAGATGGCATTTCTCAGAAGAATGTTGAAAGTTCACTGGACAGCTAGAAAGACCAATGAGGAAGTTCTCAAAGAGGCCAACACAAAAAGGGAGCTCTTAAAAAACATCAGAAAGAAGCAATCAACATTTTTTGGGCACATCATGAGAAGAGGAAAGTTGGAATACTTGGTTACAACTGGCAAAATAAAAGGAAAGAGAGATTGCGGACGACAAAGAGAGAAAATACTGGATAGCTTGGCGTCATGGCATAGGAAGCAGTCAACAACAGAACTGATACGATGCACTGTAGATAGAAGATTGTGGTGGGACATAATCGCCTACGCCAACCGGTATGGCACATGATGATGATGAGTCATAAATAGATAACAATCAGAAAGATAACGACTATGGAAATGAAATGTGTCAGAAGAATAACAGGAAACAGCTTAAGGGACAGAGTAAGAAACACTGACTTGAGGAAGAAACTCAAAATTGAACCACTCATCGAATACATAAAAAAACAACAGATAAAATGGTCCGGTCACATAGCAAGACAAAAAGAACTAACAATGACTCAAAGAGCCATAAACAAACGCTACGAAAATGCCAGAGTAAGAGGAAGGCCGAGAAAGAGATGGATAAAGGGAATACTAGAGTCACTAGGAGGGATAACACCAGAAGAGGTCAACAGAAGAGCAAAGAATCGCAGATTGTATCTCCCCCGATGCCAACGGCAATAGAGGAAGGATAGAAGAAGAAAGAAGTCAGATAAAAATGATGAAACAAAACACATATGCATTATCATCAACAGCCAGTAAAATAGGGCTTGAAATTAGTCATGAAAAGACTAAAGTCTTGAAAAGCTTGGTTCCAACAGATGACAGAATATACATGGAAAACAAAACAGTTGAAGAGATTGATCACTTTGTCTATCTTGGAAATCACAATGATGGGGAAGGGGATACAGGTAAAGAAATTAGAATCAGAATAGCTAAAGCAGCAATGTCTTTCAGGAGCCTTGAAACTTTATGGAAATCAAATTTAATCTCAAAAACGAAATTAAGGTTATTCAAATAGAACCTACTATCAACCCTCATGCATGCATGCAAGAGCTGGATAACAACAAGAGACAAAGAAATAAAGTTGAATGCATTTCAAAATAAATGTTTAAGGAAAATACTCGTTATAGCGTGGAACGAATTCAAAACAAACGAGGAAATTAGAGAAATCGCCAATCAACCACTAATATCTTCAGTAATAAAGAAAAGACGATGGTCATATGTTGGACATGTGATGAGAAGAGATAATAACCGAATTGCAAAGCAAGCCCTCATGTGGGAAACAACAGGAAAGAGGAAAAGAGGAAGACCCAGAGAGACACTGACTGAGAAGAACATTGATGAGAGAGGCAAGAGCAGCAGGAATCGGCTCCCTCAATGAGATAGAGCTGCTTGCACAGAACAGAGACAAATTGTGAGATTTGATAAAATATCTTTAAAAGAATTGAAAACTGCTAGAACAAAAAATTCAGATAAGAGAAGGAGTATCTTGGTCTACGTCCTATGGGCTGGCTACAGCTCGAAAGGTCAATAGATAGTTAGATAGATAGATGGTATACTTTCCTATTTAGATTAGGTATTTATTGAAAATGGATGAATTAATGTTGATTAATTATAATATTAAGTGATTAATCTTTTCCCTTAAAAATGTGTATAAAAATGGGGATGTGTCTTATACTGTGACAATTATAGTATCATCGTCATTAAGTACCATGCCTGCTGCCATAGGTGATCATGTCTCTCCACAACTTTTTATCTCAACAGGTTTTTACCATTTCTGTTGTTGACCTTCAAGCCAAGCCATTCCCTTAAGCTGTCTGGTATATTTTCTCTTTGCTTACCCCTATCTCTTCATCCCTCAACTTTCCCAGTTGTCACAATATATTCCAGCTGTTTCCTTCTCATTACATGGTCAAAAAATGATGATTATTTCTTCCTAATATTGGAAATTAGCTCTCTTTTTACTTTGGCCTCTTTCAGAACATGTTCATTACTCTTCTTAGCTGTCCATGGTATTCTCAACTTTCTGTAAAATAAATTTCTACAGCCTCATGTAATTTTCCTGTCTATTGTCCTATTGTCCATAATTCACATCATTATGTTAAGACTGGCTCTACATAACATTTATTAACTCTTTTTCTTGCTTCCATTGTCAATAATGGATTGCACAGTGTCTTCCACATTACTTCTGCCTGAGCCACTCTGCATCACACCTCTGTTGTACTTCTACCATCTGAGATTAACATTGTTCCCAGACATTTAAATTCATTTACCTGTTTTAATAGTGTTCCACTTGTCTTTATTGTGCATTGCGATGAAGTCCTTTTCTTTATTGCTACCATTACTTCTGTCTTTTTGTTATTTCGGCTGGGTTCTTTATTTTTGCTTTCCTTCACTGTAATGTCTAACATTTCTTGCAACTTATTTTCACTCTTAGTGATTAAAACTGTATCATCAGCATATATTAGATTATTTATATTATGACCTCCAATTGTTATTCCTGGAATGCCCCTTATGGATCTTAAAATAATCTCACCATCATCATCATCATGTGCCATACCGGCTGGCATAGGCAACCGTGTCCTTCCACAATCTTCTATCTACAGTGCATCATATCAGTTCTGTTGTTTATTGCTTTCCATGCCATGACACCAAGCCATGTAGTATCTTCTCTCTTTGTCATCCGTGATCTCTCTTTCCTTTTATTTTGCCATTTGTAACCGAGTATTCTAACTTTCCACTACTCATGATGTGCCCAAAACATGTTGATTGTTTCTTTCTGATGTTTTTTAGGAGTTGCCTTTTTGTGTTGGCCTCTTTGAGAACTTCCTCATTGGTCTTTTTCAATGTCCAGGGAACTTTCAACATTCTTCTGAGAAATCCCATCTCTGTGGCCTCTAACCGTCTTTTCATTTGTTTGTCTACTGTTCATGATTCGCTTCCATAGGTCAGAATTGGTTCTATATAGCATCGATGAACTCTCTTTCTCATTTCTATTGACATAGATTTGTTGCATAAGATATTTTTTATTTTCTGAAATGCTATTTTGGCCTGAGCTGTTCTGCATTTTATTTCTGTGGTGCATCTTCCATCTGATTTATTGTGCCCAAGTATTTCAGACATTGCACTTGTTAATCCCACCATACATATTAAACAAATATGGTGACAGTACACAACTTTGCACAACACCCTGTTTAATTGTTGAAACATTACCAATTGATTTCCAGCTTTTATGGCCACTTTTTGTCTGGCATAGTAGAGAGAAAACAAATTATAGTCACTCTCATAAGAAACAACTTCCAGTGGGGAATAGACGTTTATATTATTAATATTATCATTATTATTGTACAAAACAACTGACAACATCTGGCAAGTGATCGCACATCATGGAGAGCATGTATAAGGAACGGTATAACAACATTTGAGACTGTGCTAAGACAGGACTTAGAAGAGAAGAGACTCATGAAAAAGGATGGTAAACCCTGTGGACCAGCGAGCCTGACCTGTTCATTATGTGACCGCGTGTGTTTGTCAAACATTGGTAGAATTAGCCACGAGAGAAGCTGTTCGGCAAAAACAATACCTCAAAAAAATACGCAATAGCCTCCACTAGACCGTCTGACAAGACGAAAAGGGCCATATATATATATATATATATATATATATATTGTACAAATTATTGCTATTAAATGCTAACATATTAGTCAGAACTTACAGTGCTACTCTGTAATATCTCTTTAACCTTGTCTCGGAGAGACACTTCTGCCTCATCAATGAGACTTTGCTTAGTCAGATGGACACAGCGCAATTTGGTGCAGATCATCTTGGAGATTGAGTGTTTCCCTGAGGCTGGTGGACCAATGACAACAATCTTCGGAACTGTACAAACACATTAACACAATCATAAAATGAATAATTTCATTAAAAATGTTTGTATCATAAATTACTGAGTGTGTTAAAACTTTATATCATAAATCACTGAGTGTGTTAAAAATGTTTATATCATAAATCACTGAGTGTGTTAAAAATGTTTATATCATAAATCACTGATTGTGTTAAAAATGTTTATATCATAAATCACTGAGTGTGTTAAAACTGTTTATATCATAAATCACTGAGTGTGTTAAAAATGTTTATATCATAAATCGCTGAGTGTGTTAAAAATGTTTATATCATAAATCACTAAGTGTGTTAAAAATGTTTAAATCATAAATCACTGAGTGTGTTAAAAATGTTTATATCATAAATCACTTCTTCTTATTTTTTCTTTCTTTCCTCGTTTGCCTTTCAGCATCAGTGGGAGATATATTTTGTTGGTCTTTTGCTCTTCTATTCACTTCTGCTGCTATTGTGTTTCCTAGTGCTTCTAATATTCCATCCATCCACTTTTTTCATGGTCTACCCTTGCATTTGGTGTTCTCATAACACTTATTGAAGGCTCATTGTGTTGCGTTTTGATCACTCTGCCTTGTCATGTGGAATAATTCACTGAGTGTGTTACAAATGTAACACAAAAAAACGAAATAGCACCAATAGTTGTTTCCAGTTGTTTAGACTGGAGACAGATAATAATAAATGAATATTAATATAGAGGAATATTTCTGAGGTGATATTTCAATCAATCAAGTACAGGGTCTGCTGGCGTAGGTGTTCATGTCTCTCCACAACTTTCATTCTCAACAGTTATTTATCATTTCTGTTGTTGACCTTCTGCAAAGTCATTTTCTTAAGCTGTCTGATATCTTTTCTCTTTGCTTTCCTCTATCTCTTCATCCGTCAATTTTCTCAGTTGTTACAATATATTCCAGCTGCTCCCTTCTCATTATATGACCAAAAAATGATGATTGTTTCTTCCTAATATTGGAAATTAGCTCTCTTTTTGCTTTGGCCTTTTTCAGAGTGTTTTCATTACTCTTTTTAGCTGTCTATGGTATTCTCAACATTCTTCTATAAAACCACATTTCTACAGACTCCATTGATTTTCTTGTCTGTTGTCCAATTGTCCATGATTCACATCCATATGTTAAGACTAGCTTTACATAACATTTATGAACTCTTTTTCTTTTTTCTATTGTCAAAATTGGATTGCATAGTATCTTTCTCAGTTTTTTTTGGAAAGCTGCTTTTGCCTGAGCCATTCTGCATCTCATCTCTATTGTACATCTACCATTTGAGGTTAACAATGTTCCCAAATATTTAAATTCATTTACCTGTTTTAATATTATTCCACTTGTCTTTATTGTGCACATGGGTGATGTCTTTTCCTTTATTGTTACCATTACTTTTGTCTTTTTGTATTGATGCTGAGTCCTTTATTTTTGTTTTCATTCACTATAATGTCTAACATTTCTTGTA
Source organism: Megaustenia siamemsis (assembly GCA_032433765.1). NCBI lineage: Eukaryota > Metazoa > Mollusca > Gastropoda > Stylommatophora > Ariophantidae > Megaustenia > Megaustenia siamemsis. Next base: position 59,624,887 of record JAVIAB010000159.1, read on the forward strand.
ACTCATTTTCACTCTTAGCGATTAAGACTGTATCATCAGCATCTTCTCTCTTCTACCTTTCAGCTTCCTGTGGAGCATAGGTCTTCACCAAACACTTTCCAAGTCGTTCTGTCTCTTGCCATTCTTTTAAGATCATTCCATGTCTTCCCCATCATCTTCATCTCTACTTCTGTCTGTCTTCTCCAAGAATTCCTTGGTCTTCCTCTTTGTCTTTTCCCCAGGGGATTCCAAAAAGAACCAGTTGTGTAATATTCTCAGTTCACTTCCGCAGTGTGTGTCCTATCCAGCGCCATCATATTCGCTGTATCTCCTTATCCATTGGTATTTGACGGGTACATTTCCATAATTCTATGTTAGTGATTTTGTCCTGCCATTTCCATCCTTTTATTCTGTGTAAGCATCCATTAATGAAAGTCTGTATCTTCATGATTGTCAATTTTGTTGTTCTCCATGTTTCACAGCCATATAATAGGACCGACTTAACATTGGAGTTGAAAATGTTTATTTTTGTATTTAACCTACTTTCTTTGGACTTCCATATGTTTCCCAGTGCAACAAAGGCTCCTCTTGCTTTTGATATCCTTATTTTGGTATCATATTCTGTTCCTCCTTCTTTATTTATATTACTGCCCAGATATATGTAAGATTGTACATCTAGTAGAGGAATTTCACCTAATTTTATTTGGTTATTGCCAACTGTATTAATTCTCACCATGTTAGTCTTTTCTATATTAATTTTCAGTCCTAGCTGTTGTGATCTCTCATCAAGTATGCTCATTTTATCCTGCATCTGTTGATAGCTGTGTGATAGGAGAGCTATGTCATCAGTAAAGTCTAAATCATCAATTTGCTCGGTCAGTGAGCACTGGATTCCATTTCTGTTGTTTTGAGTTTTCATTTCCAATCTATGGCCAGTAGAAAGAGAAATGGAGAAAGAAGGCATCCCTGCCTTACTCCTGTTCTTATTTCAAATGCTTCTGTAAGCTGTCCTTCATGCACCACTCTACATTTCGTTCCTTCATATATTCTTTTTATCAGGTTAGTAAACTTTATGGGGATTCCGTAATGACTCAGCAGCTTCCAAAGCATTCCTCTGTTTAAACTATTAAATGCCTTTTCGTAATCTATGAATCCAATATAAAGGGGTGATTTTAGTTCTAAACTTTGTTCAACTATTATACGTAGAATAGTTTTTGATCAGCACATGATCTGTTCTTCCTAAAACCTGCTTGTTCATCTCTCAAATGTTTCTCTATGGCCTCTTTTAGTCTCTCCAGAATGATTCTGCTTAATATTTTTCCTGGCACTGATAATAGCATAATTCCCCTATAATTTGTGCACTACTGTAAACATTTTTGGTAGTTTTGATCATCAGCATACCCTAGATTATTTATAGAGGCGATATATAAGTGAATCATTTCACAGTTGCATTCTGTCAATAAAAAAAATAAAGGTTGCTTTTTTGGCACACACATGTACTTTCTAAAATGTTTCTTTACATTATAATCTTTTGGCTCAAACAAATATAAGTTTGTTAACTCATCCCAATTCAGATCAAATGTATGCTTTACTTTCTTATAGCCATTACCATCATCATCCTCCTTCTTCAGCTGACTGATGAGAAACTTGATTGGATCATCAGGCCTCACGATGACCAGTAGCTCAATCAGTCTCTATCAAATATAAATAAGTAAAACAAATGTTTGAATGACATAAGTACAGGAACATGTATTAGACAGTCTATCTATTGACCTTTTGAGCCGTAGCTGGCCCATAGGGCATAGACCCAGATACTCTTTCTCTTATTTACATTTTTTTAGCAGCTTTCAATCCTTGTTCTGTGCAAGCAACTCTATCTCATTGAGGGAGCCGATTCCTGCTGCTCTTGCCTCTCTGATTAATGTTCTTCTCAGTATCTCACTGGGTCGGCCTCACTTCCCCTTACCTGTTGTTTCCCACATGAGGGATTGCTTTGTTATTCGGTTATTATCTCTCCTCATCACATGTCCAACAAATGACCATCATCTTTTCTTGATTACTAAAGATATTAGTGGTTGATTGGCGATTTCTCTAATTTCCTCATTTGTTTTGAATTCGTTCCATGCTATACCAAGTATTTTCCTTAGACATTTATTTTTGAATGCGTTCAACTTTGTTTCTATATCTCTTGTTGTTTTCCAGCTTTCACCCGCATATGTAAGGCTTGATAGTACATTTGATTTGAATAGTCTAAGTTTTGTGTTTGTGCTAGTGAGTTTTATTTCCACAAATTTTCAAGTCTTCTGAAAGACATTGCTGCTTTAGCTATTCTGATTCTAATTTCTTTGTTTGTATCCCCTTCCCAATCAATGCGACTTCCAAGATAGATAAAGTGATCGATCTCTTCCACTGGTTTGTTTTCCATGTATATTTTGTCATCTGTTGGAATTAAGCTTTTCATGACTTTAGTTTTTTCATGACTGATCTCAAGCCCAATTTTTCTGGCTATTGATGATAGTTCATTTAATTATACAATGGCAGCAATTAAATTCTAACATTTTTTTTTACAAGGAGAGAACCTGACAGTCCATCGCCTGTGTGCGACAAAGAAAGGCATAAAAATACAAAGGAGCAGTGAAGCTAATTGTAAGGAGAAATGAAAAAAAATGTATGTATAGAAATAATATATAGAAATAATATATAGAAATAATATATATAGAAATAATATATAGAAATAATATATAGAAATAATATATATAGAAATAATATATAGAAATAATATATAGAAGAAAATAAAGAAAAAACAGTAAGTTAAAGCTTCACGTAACAAGGGGACAACACATACCAGAACGATGTTTCGGCTCAATAGGCCTTCATAGGGAGGAAACATACAACTCACATACAAATATGTATTTAAAATAGAAAATAATACAAATATATAATGATTTTGAACTAGAAGAGAAAATAAAAGGAAAAAAAAAAGTTTTCACTGTATAAAGAATTTATTTTCTAAGACCCTATTAAAGACTAATATTCTACATCTGCCACAATAATGTGACATCTACCGCAGGAGACATGAGTGAATCATTAATTAATTTAGTAAATAACATCACTGAAAGCAGAAAGTTGATCTAGAGTCTAGAGCTTACAGCTACAGTCAATAGTACCATATTGGTATAACTGTATTATTTATACAGTACTGAGTACAGTCAGTGAGTGAGTAGTTAGCTGTTATAACTGTTATTGTTAGTTAGCCACATATAATCACATAGAACTTTTGTTACGTTACCCTGAATAAGTTACTGGACTTGTGAGTGATATTGTTACTAGTGTAAGTGTTACTGTTGTTTTAATCTTAGTGTATGTTTCATTTGTTGCATCAATTTGCAAACAGCAATGCAATTTCAACTCTTCACAGTCTCAGTCTTTCTTAGTCTTCAGTTGAGTAACAAGTTAGACAAATTAAAAGAAAAGTCTCCGAGGCAAGGAAAAGGACGACAGACGTCTGAAACTGACGATTCTGTACAATGAGAATTTACCTTGTACATGTCAAATATACCGTGCTTTTCAGCATAAGTGGCGAACTCTGGCGGGATTCGAAGTGGTCGTTTTGTTTGGTCCATGATGATAAGTCTGCTCACTCCAATTATCTAACTTCAGCCTCAGACATTTGTTTAGCTTGGTTGCTAGGACGCCATGACACCCATGACAAGCACTCTCATTGGCTGAAGGTAAATTGATTGTTCATCCGGCTCCGTACATATATTTATGTAGACAACTATCTCTCTCTCTCTCTCTCTCTCTCTCTCTCTCTCTTTCTCTCTCTCTCTGCGATCAAGACTCAATCAGAGTAGGATTCCAGACTCTCTCATGAAGTCAGCTGTCTGTTTAAGCGAATAGATTGCCCCATATAGTTTCTCTTCCAGGGAGGTGGGTGTGGACCACATTGCTCTTCTCAAAACTGTGTACTGGGGGCAATCCTGTAGAATATGTTTTGTAGTCATATTGTCCAGTGTACAGTGGCATAGGCTAGTTGTACCTATTTTGAATTTGGAGAACATGTGATTTCTCATTCTATTGTGGCCAGTGCGTAGGCGAAGTATGATGATTTGATCCCTCCTTGATAGTTGGTGTTATCCGTCATTCTCGTTATGTTTTGGGTGTTCTTGTTTCCATTTTTCATGGAACCTACCTTTGAGGATGAATTTATAGACAAATATTATAAATGGGGAACTTCCGAGGCGATAAATTAGCGAATCATGTCAGAGGAAGTGGTATTTTTAAAGCACTCGGGAAAAAATCACAAATAATCAATAACAGAAAGAAAACAAAGAACAATATATGACCCGAAGCCGGATTGAACCCGTACACCTTCGCACAGCGCCTTGCCACGAGAAGCTAAACGCGGCCAACTCAGCTAACTAAAAAAGAATAGCTTTCACTTCTCTTCTTCTTCTTCTTTGCTTCCTCATCTGCCTTTCAGCGTCGAGGGGAGATATAATTTGCGGTCTTTTGCTCTTCTGTTCGCCTCTGTTGCTGTTATGTTTCCTAGTGCTTATAATATTCCATCGATCCATCTTTTACGTGGTCGACCCTTGGGTCTGGTGTTCTCACAACGTTTGTTGAAGGCTCGTTGTGTTGTGTTTTGTTCTTTCTGCCTTGTCACGCAGCCAAACCATTTTATCTGTTGTTTCCTTATATATTCTATGCCGGGGGCTATTCCTAGTTTTTATCTCAGTTCTTCATTTCTGATCTTATCTCTCAGACTGTTTCCTGTCATTCGTCTAATGTGACATTTGTCTGCTTTCACTATTATTATGTGTATCAAGTATAAACCACTGGAAACTACTATTCGTTCTGCTTCGTCATATTACTGTTTATCTGAAATGCATCCTTACCCTATGCGGGAGATAATTGCCTTCATAGGAAAATACAGATACACAATTTATTCCCGAGTTGTGATCGAAAACCTACGCTACAGTCATTAGAACACCTGCGCGAAAGACATTGCCAATGTCAGATGTAGTGTTTTGATAGTTGAGTTGGCCGTGTTCCCTAGCGTTTGCTTTCTCGTGGCAAGGCGCTGTGCCATGGAGTACGGGTTCGATCCTACTTCAGTCTATTTTTTTTTGTGTGTTTTTTCCCCCTGTTGCTGATTATTTAAATTTTTTTTCTAGTGCTGTAAACATACCTCCTCCGCTGACATGATTCGCTTACAGTTATGCATATTGTTCACTGGTCTGTGAATGTATAGTTCACTGGTCTGTGAATGTATAGTTCACTGGTCTATGAATGTATAGTTCACTGGTCTGTGAATGTATAGTTCACTGGTCTGTGAATGTATAGTTCACTGGTCTGTGAATGTATAGTTCACTGGTCTGTGAATGTATAGTTCACTGGTCTGTGAATGTATAGTTCACTGGTCTGCAGCATCTGTATACTTTTCGAATCCAGCGAATTATGGACAACTTATGCAAAGTAAACATCATCATCGAGTGCCGTCTCCGCAACGAAGGTTGGCTACCATGGAGCGCCATTCTGCTCTGTCTCTTGCTTTGATGGTGTAGGTTATCATAGGCTGATTTGTCCATCTTTTGATGTTACTCGTCTATGTTAGTCTTGGTCTGCCTCTGCCTCTTTTACCTTGTATTTTCCCTCAAGGATTACTTTTATTAGGCTATTGTGTCTTTTAACATGGCCCAAAAATAGGATGTGTCTTGTTTGAATTGTGTTTAGTAGTTCTCTTTTCATTTTTAGTTGTTTTAAGAATTCATCGTTTGTTTTATTTTCCTTCCATCCAATTCTACATATTCTTCTATATATCCACATTTCAAATACTTCAATTGCAAAGTAATAGAGAATGCTAAATGCATTCTACGTGCTATGTCGGGCCGTATTCTTGATATTACCAGAAAGGACAAAGTGACAAACGTGGATGTTCTCAATCGCACTGGCCACACGAACGCTGCTCAAACTAAATATGTTACACTGGCTTGGTCACGTACACCGTAAGAAAGATGGCCGCACCCCAACAGATATACTCCATGGACAACTAGCGGATGGTAAAACGACCCAGGAGCATTTGAAGCTTCGATTTAACGTGACATGAGGACTCTGAACATAAACACTGCAGCATGGGAAGAAGTAGTTGCAGTCCGCAATCTATCTATCTATCTATCTATCTATCTATCTATCTATCTATCTATCTATCTATCTATCTATCTATCTATCTATCTATCTATCTATCCATCCATCCATCCATCCATCCATCCATCCATCCATCCATCCATCCATCCATCCATCCATCCATCCATCCATCCATCCATCCATCTATCTATCTATCTATCTATCTATCTATCTATCTATCTATCTATATATCTATCTATCTATCTATCCATCCATCCATCCATCCATCCATCTATCCATCCATCCATCCATCCATCGATCTGTCTGTCTATCTATCTATCTATCTATCTATCTATCTATCTATCTATCTATCTATCTATCTATCTATCTATCTATCTATCTATCTATCTATCTATCTATCTATCTATCTATCTATCTATCTATCTATCTATCTATCTATCTATCTATCTATCTATCTATCTATCTATCTATCTATCTATCTATCTATCTATCTATCTATCTATCTATCTATCTATCTATCTATCTATCTATCTATCTATTGTATTTTCAAGCTGAAGACAACACAAATTCTAGACTTTTGTGTCCCACAATTTTTCAACACTCAAACCATGCACAAGACTACATAGTGTCTCGACACACGGCTCTGTTTTGGGCGAGTTGACTGCCTGCTGTTGTTGATTCTCGATTTAATGTTCTTTTTAGTCTTTCTCTGTTTCGCTTTTTTCCTTGCATCTTCTGATTTTATTTGAAGACCTACTTTGAGATTCTTTGCTGTCTCTTCTCATCACGTGTCCAAAATATGACCGTCTTCTACCATTATTTATATAAGTTGATATTTTTGGGTGATTTGTCATTTTCTTGTTAATAAGCCGCCAGCTTGTGTGGTAGCCTTGGTGACGGAGTGGTTAGTGCGCTCCCTTCCTAATCAGGAGGGTTGGGTTCAATTCCCAGAAATGGTAGAATTTTAATGATACCGACAAGGCTTTTCACTCATCATCATCAGCATGTGCCATACCGGTTGGCGTAGGCGATCATGTCTTTCCACAATCTTCTATCTACAGCGCATCGTATCAGTTCTGTTGTTGACAGTTTTCCATGCCATGATACCAAGCTATCCAGTATTTTCTCTCTTTGTCGTCCGTGGTCTCTCTTTCCTTTTATTTTTCCAATTGTAACCAAGTATTCCAACTTTCCTCTTCTCATGATGTGCCCGAAAAATGTTGATTGCTTCTTTCTGATGTTTTTTAAGAACTCCTTTTTTCTGTTGGCCTTTTTGAGAACTTCCTCATTGGTCTTTTTAGCTGTCCAGGGAACTTTCAACATTCTTCTGAAAAATCCCATCTCTGTTGCCTCTAATCGTCTTTTGGCTTATTTGTCTACTGTCCATGACTCGCTTCCATAGGTCAGAATTGGTTCTATATAACACCGATGAACTCTCTTTCTCATTTTTATTGACATAGATTTGTTGCATAAGATATTTTTCATTTTCTGAAATGCTATTTGGCCTGAACTATTCTGCTTTTTATTACATCTATCTATCCATCTCCCATCTGATGTTATTATTGTGCCCATGTATTTGACACGTTGCACTTCTCACTCATCCTGTAAAACACGAGGACCAAAAATTGTTTTCTGGAAATTAAAGGCGGCCTGGTGTGATTCTGATCACCTTACGCAAAAATATTCCGTGGTCTTGGCGAAATATAGTTATCCTTAATAATTATTAGTGTGTGTCGGCTCCGCATCGAAGGTTGGCTACCATGGAACGCCATTCCGCTCTGTCTCTTGCTTTGATAGTGCAGGTTGTCATAGGCTGACTTGTCCATCTTTTGATTTTACTCGTTCATGTTAGTCTTGGTCTGCCTGTCTCTTGCTTTAATAGTGCAGGTTGTCATAGGCTGACTTGTCCATCTTTTGATTTTACTCGTCCATGTTAGTATTGGTCTCCATCTGCCTCTTTTACCTTGCATTTTTCTTCCAAGATTAAATTTAGTAGGTCGTTGTGTCTTTTCACATGCCCCCCAAATTTCATTTGTATTTTTATAATTTTGCTTAGTAGTTCTCTTTTTATTTGTAGTTGTTTTAAAACTTCATCGTCTGATTTCTGTTCTTTTCATCCAAATCTTCTTATTCTTCTATAAATCCACGTTTCAAAGGCTTTAAAATTATGTTCTATTTTCTTGTCTAATGTCCATGTTCCTGCACCATACAGGAATGTTGAGACGATATAACATTTTGCTATTCTTATATTTTACTATCAAGGTGGATTTTCCCTATTAACTTTTCCCATGGGAGCGTAAAAGTTGTTGCCTTCTCTTTTCGATTTCTAAATGTTATTTAACGTACACAGGATAGTCCGTCTTGTTGCATGAGCTACTGAGTTAAGTGCTCTGTGCAACCCGTGAGCTGTGTGTTTTATCCGTTTTGATCATGTTTCGATATTCCAATTGTTTACGAAAAATTATGATATAGTATGATGGACAACAGATGGCTGTGTTCACTTTCTGTGCGGTTTCGCCTTATGTCTTTTGGCGTGTTCTGAGACTGCTATGATGGGGACTACAGATATCTTTCTTTGTTTGGAAGATGAGTTAGTAATTCGAATGATTTCACTGGCACGGCAGTTGAGCAATTAGGGATTTTAATTCGTTTGCGGTGATACCGGGGCCTTCCATAACCAAAGAACCAAAGGATTTTCTGCTTTGGCCGTTATTCCAGATATTGAATGTCATTACCCAGAGACCCGGAGTTCTTAAAATCACAATTAACCTGTGAAATCAGAGAGAACAATTTTCTCCCCCATGGCGGGATTCTGGGAGCTGCGATAGCTCAGTGGTTAGAGAACTGGACTACAAAGGATAAGAGATGGGGTTCAATCTCAACCGACGGCTTCCGGATTCACCCAGCCTTTAATGGGTGCCTGATTTTTTTTTCTGGGAAAGTAAAGCGGCACGGGAGTAATACCGACCCCATTGCCCTAAAAATCATGTGCTAAAGGTCTGTAAAATGTATGGTCGCTAACACCATATTCCCTATACGCCACTTGGCGTGACGGGGGTACTTTACTTTTCTTTATTTATGGCGGGATTATAATTTTAGACCTACTTGTTAAGATGGCGGCGTCTTTATCTCTAGAACACCCCTTCTCCTCCCCTCCCCCTTCCCCCATTACATTATTGTGATGTTTCCAAATCCGTTGAGTTTTTTGGTTGGTCATCATCATTACACTCCGAATATGTCTATAGTTGCTCAGATCCCCTTCTCAGCAAGTCTCACAGTGTCCAGCGACTGACGACTCCAGTTCTGTGTTGTTTGATAAGTCTTCTTACATGCCCACTAAGTTTCTCGTTTCTGGCTGTGCCCATCTTAACTCCCATCTCTTTCATCCGAAGGAGTGACAGGGACTCATGGTTGTCGAAGTCCTGTGTCCTTCCCACATCTCGGAGGGCATTGATGACCTCCGCCCCACCCATTGGTTGACCTTCCTCGACGACAGCACAGCTAGCCAACCTGTCCGCTGTTTCACTTCCCCTACTCGCGCATGCCCGGGGTGTAAACAAAGGTGACCCTACGTATTTTTACTTCTGCAATGACTCTACCCATTGCATGCGTAAAGAGCCCGCCTTCACTTTTCTTATTTCAGAAATCTGTACTATTTGGTAGTTTCCGTACGTCAATTATTAATGCAACTGAAAAGCGAATAAGAAGAGATGACGTGGGGTAACATTTTTGTTTGAGAACCGTAATCTAACATCAACCCTTGGGGGAGCATCAGAGCCTGCGACCTGCGGTCGCAATAGCAGGGTCGGCGCACCATCAGCCGACCAAGACCTAGCAGTTCTACCTCCTCGTGGTCTCCCCTGGAAACAGTCTGCGTCAAAACAGACTGGCTAACAGATGCTAGGATCGCCGTGTTCCCTGTAGTGGTGGCTGTTACTGATATAGAGTACCCAGTATTGCAGTACCTCTGGGCTGGAATATTAGTTTCCCAGCATAGCCTGGGACAGACGAAATCCAATTTCTCCAGTAAGAGCCGGGAATGTCAAGAAAGCTATTACGACCCGCCACATCTTATGAGTCAAAGGGCAACAACCCGCATCAACTCGTGGCAATTCATCAACAACATCAAGCCTCATCATCGTCAAGTACCGGGCCTGCTGGCGGAGGTGATCATGTCTCTCTACAACTTTCGATCTCAACAGTTATTTATCATTTCTGTTCTTGACCTTCTGCTAAGCCATTCTCTTAATTAAGCTGTGTGGTATATTTTTTCTTTGCTTCCCTTTATCTCTTCGTCCCTCAATTTTCCCAGTTGTTACAATATATTCCAGCTCTTCTCATTACATGGCCAAAAAAATGAAGATTGCTTCTTCCTGGTATTGGAAATTAGATCTCTTTTTGTTTGACCTTTTTCAGAACGTTTTCATTACTGTTCTTGGGATTGGTTGGTATCGAAGCAAGACGCCGACCTCAAGACAGAGAGGTTGTGGGTTCAAATCCTGGCTGCACCAGTTGGGATTTTTATCTATGATTTCTCTCTGCGGCAACCACCCCTGGTCTCAGCAGCGAGGCCGGCCTGAAACGTCAATAACTTATCGACGAAAAAATATATGAGTACCCCCGAAGACGGAGTTATCTGCCTGTGCGGCGAGGGACCTCTGTGCACACGGCTACCAGGGATAAATGGATTAACACGGAAAATTCAGTTCCTATTCTCCAGGGACTTCGTCAGAGGTCAAAGCTGGCGAACGCACAAAATAAAAAAAAATTAACTCTTCTTAACTGTCCCTGGTATTCTCAACATTCTTTTGTAAAACCCCATTTCTACAGACACCAGTGATTTCCTTGTCTTGACATGAAGCCTAAAGAAAGGATACTAAAGTGATTTGGTCATCAGATGAGAATGTGACATAACCATCTTCAATAAACAGCGAATGACGTAGCGCTGTGGCTTGAAAAAGAAAACATAGACTTAGTTGTGGGTTATCATCATTACACACCGAACATGTCCATACGTGCTCAGATCCCCTTCTCAGCAAGTTCCACAGTGTCCAGCGACTGACGACCCCAGTTCTGTGTTGGTTGATAAGCCTCTTATACTCCCACTAAGTTTCTCGTTTTTTTTTTTTTTTTTCCGTACTCCAGCTTTGACCTCTGACGAAGTCCCTAGAAACCAGGAACTGAATTTTACGTGTTATTCCATTTTTCCCTGGCAACCGTGTGCACAGGGGTCCCTCGTCGCACAGGCAGATAACTCTGTATTCGGAGGTACTCATATTTATTCCGTCGATGAGTAATCGACTTTTCAAGCCGGGCCTCGCTGCTGAGACCACGGTTGCAGCAGAGAGAAATCATAAATAAAAATCCCAACTGGTGTAGCCAGGATTTGAACCCACAACCTCTGTCTCGAGTCCGGCGTCTTACTTCCAGACCAACCAGTCCCCCATATTCTCGTTTCTCGTTTCTGAACGTACCCATATTTATTCCATCTCTTTAATCTGAAGGAGAGACGCGCACTCATGATTGTCGAGGTTCTGTGCCCTTCTTGCATCACGGAGGGCATCAATTACGTCAGCCTGGTCCATTGGTTGACAATCTTCAGCGGCAACACAGAAAAATTTCAAGAAAAAAATTCAGGAAAAAATTTAGGAAAAAATTTGGGAACAAATTTCAGGGACACGGGTTCACAAATGCCAGTATGACAAGCTTGGTCCAGGGAAAACAGCTGCAGCTATCGCAACATCACATCTACAAAGGAAATCACAGTTACACACAATATCGCAGCTATTACACATCAAAGCTGCCAGCAATATCACAGCTACCTGCAACATCATAGCTAACCACAAAATCACAGCTGCCTACAACATCGCAACTACCCACAACATCACAGCTAACCACAAAATCACAGCTACCTGCAACATCACAGCTACCCACAACATCACAGCTAACCACAAAATCACAGCTGCCAACATCATCGCAGCTACCCACAACATCACAGCTACCCAGAACATCACAGCTACCCACAACATCACAGCTAACCACAAAATAACAGCTGCCTACAACATCGCAGCTACCCACAACATCACAGCTACTTACAATATCCCAACTACCCACAACATCACAGCTACCCACAACATCACAGCTACTTACAATATCACAGCTATCTGAAATATCACAACTACTTACAATATCACAGCTACCTGCAACATCACAGCTACCCACAACAACACAGCTACTTACAATATCACAGCTACCTGCAACATCACAGCTACCCACAACATCAGAGCTACTTACAATATCACAGCTACCTGCAACATCACAGCTACCTGCGACATAACAGCTACCTGCAACATCACATCTGCTTTACAACATCACAGCTACCCACAACATCCCATTTACTCACAGTGTCACAGCTACCCCCAACATCACAACTAACCGCAAAAAAACAGCTACCCACAACATCAGAGCTACTCACAACATCGCAGCTTCATGCAACCTACAACATCACAGATACCCGCAACGTCACAGCTATCTTCAACATGACAGCTACCCGCAACACCACGATAACCACAACATCACAGCTACCCCCAACACCACAATAACCACAACATCACAGCTACCCGCAACACCACGATAACCACAACATCACAGCTACACCCAACACCACAATAACCACACCATCATAGCTACCTTCAACATCACAGCTACACTTAACATCACATCTACCCCCAACACCACAATAACCACAACATCACAGCTACCCGCAACACCACGATAACCACAACATCACAGCTACCCCCAACACCACAATAACCACAACATCACAGCTACCCGCAACACCACGATAACCACAACATCACATCTACCCCCAACACCACAATAACCGCAACTTCACAACAAACGTGGATAGGATAGGATACGTATCCGTACTGATATCAGTAAAGCCACCGTAAAGCACAGTCTCTCGTGACACATCGGCTGTGTCGAGGAATACAGGATCGATCTCACTTGGGGCCGTCTCTTGTTCCTTGTTTTTGTTTTTTGTTTTTTTTGTTTTGTTTTTTTTTCTGTTCATTATTCGTTCATGTTATTCTCATCGGTGCTATATAGAACCAATTCTGACTTATGGATGCGAATCACGGACAGTAGACAAACAAATAAAAATGCGACTAGAGGTCACAGAGATGAGATTTCTCAGAAGAATATTGAAAGTTCCCTGGACAGATAAAAAGACCAATGAGGAAGTTCTCAAAGAGGCCAACACAAAAAGGGAGCTCTTAAAAAACATCAGAAAGAAACAATCAACATTTTCCGGGCACATTATGAGAAGAGGAAAGTTAGAATACTTGGTTACAACTGGCAAAATAAAAGGAAAGAGAGATCGCGGACGACAAAGAGAGAAAATACTAGATAGCTTGGTGTCATGGCTTGGAAAACAGTCAACAACAGAACTGATACGATGCACTGTGGATAGAAGATTGTGGAGGGACATGATCGGGTACGCAAACCGGTATGGCACATGATGATGATTATTCGTTCATTTTTTTTTTTTTTTTACGAATGTTGTAAACATACCTTCTCCCCTGAAATGATTCGATTTCATAGAAATGCAGAGTTCCACAACTAAGACGTCGGACTCTCATTTATGGCTTCAATAGCTCCTTAAAATAATTTTCAAGCAAGAACGAATGAAGAAAAAAACAAAGATTCCTCTCCACGCTCTGTAGCCTATTGGGAATGTAGTTTTAGGGTCCCAGTAATATTTTTTTTTCAAGCCATTCACATTTGTTGGGTATTGTAGTCGTTGTTCGTTGTTCTTTTCATGGATTCACACTTAAATGGATGACCTAAACAACATCTGGAATCGGTCTAATGACCTTGTCATTGGGTAGTTCGTAGAAAAAAAGTGCTGACCTCAGGGGAGGTTATTCCAGTTAATATGCACAAAGGTCACCATTTATTTTTAGAATTGGAGTCATTTAGAAAGCAAAAAGAAATAGAATAAAAATGACTAAACAAATTTGAGAGAAAAAAGTCAATCCACAAAACGTCAAAGCTCTCTGCGATAACAATAAAATGAGATGGTTATGGTTATAGAAGGTCCCGGTATCACTGCAAACGAATTAAAATCCATAATTACTCAACCGCCCGTGCCAGTGGAATCATCCGAATTAATATCTCATCTCCCAAACAAAGAAAGGTAGCTGCAGTCCCCATCATAGCAGTCTCAGCACATAAAATAAGAGTGCCTCTGAAAAAGGAGAATATCTGCATGTATGGCGGGGATAACTTGAGCGCATGGCTGATAGTGTAGAAGTAAGAAAAAGTGATTCACAAGAATCTGTCTATTGAGACTTCGCAAGAAATATAAAATGAGAGTGCAGAAACAAACAAAACAAATAGAAAGGAATCATGACAAGTGACCGTTTTGAAATCAACATTTAAAGGGAAGGAATAATAACACGAAAGGGTGGTAGAATTGTTGATATAACTTGTGAGAATAACACTGTCGGTATGTATCTCATTATTT
>JAVIAB010000159.1:59642042-59659542 GCA_032433765.1 Megaustenia siamemsis
GTAATTGTTGTTGGTTGCTACTTTTGTTGTTGTTGCTGCTGATGCTGCTGTTGTTGTTGTTGTTGCTGATGCTGTTGCTGCTGCTGTTGTTTTTGTTGCTGCTATAATAGTAGTTGTTTGTTGGTTGCTGCTGCTGTTGTTGTTGCTGTTGTTGTTGCTGCTATTGATGTTGTTGCTGCTGTTTTTGTTGCTGCTGTAATAGTAATTGCTGTAGGTTGCTGCTGTTGTTGTTGAAGACCTAAGCTCCACAGGGAGATGAAAGTGTCTTTTGAAGACCTAAGCTCCACAGGGAGCTGAAAGTGTCTGTTGAAGACCTAAGCTCCACAGGGAGCTGAAAGTGTCTGTTGAAGACCTAAGCTCCACAGGGAGCTGAAAGTGTCTGTTGAAGACCTAAGCTCCACAGGAGCTGAAAGTGTCTGTTGAAGACCTAAGCTCCACAGGAGTTGAAAGTGTCTGTTGAAGACCTAAGCTCCACAGGAGCTGAAAGTGTCTGTTGAAGACCTATGCTCCATAGGAGATGAAAGTGTCTGTTGAAGACCTAAGCTCCACAGGAGCTGAAAGTGTCTGTTGAAGACCTATGCTCCATAGGCAGTTGAAAGATAGAGGAAAAAAAGAAGAAGAAGTAGAGACATTTCTTTTCTGCCTCGTATCGATTTTGCTTTGGCTGCCTACTTTTATTGTTAAAAAAGACAACAGGGCAATGTAGAGTAGGATCTTCATCAGGTTTAGTTCGTTGATCCTGACACAACCAGCCAGCTATGAGTCACGAGTCGCTTTTAGCCAGTGCACTGACATGTTGATTAGCCTCGAAATGTCAATGATGGCGATTACTAATAAACGGACAAATACAGCACAAACCGCCATTTTATCAACCACACGAGACACAAACACAGAGATAGCAGCACGAGATGATGTGCTACACACACAGAGAGGAGCACGAGACGATGTGCTACACACACAGAGGAGCACGAGACGATGTACTACACACACAGAGGAGCACGTTCTAACTTGTGTCATGACCTCTAAACATCACCAGAATCATCGATCCATGCCAGAAACCAGATCGATGCAACAGCGTGATCAATGTCTGTCTCTAGGCATTACAGCACCATCTCTGCAAGTGGAAAGCAATCGATAATAAGGTAAAGAGAAATGGAAGCGCTAGGGTAGGGTTTTATTTTGTTTAATTTATTTATTTAATTTTTTTTTGGAGCATAGCGTGGGGACCAGTGACAGAACTGCTTCCATCTGTTTCCATGGTGAACTTGTTATTTTGTGGTGAAGAATTTATTCATCGTTGGTGTCCACAGAAAAAATAATATTCCCTTGCTGGTTTATTGTCGGGGTTGTTTTTTGGGACTGGGTGGGTGTCTCTGTGTGCGTTCGTGTGTGCATGGTGAGTGTGTGTGTGTGTGTGTGTGTGTGTGTGTGTGTGTGTGTGTGTGATTGTGTGTGTGTGTGTGGGTGTGAGTTACTGAACATTCTTCTTCTTCTACCTTTTTAGCTCCCAGTGGAGCATAGGTCTTCAACAAACACTTTCCAAGTCGTTCTGATTCTTGCCATTCTTTTAAGATCGATGTCTTCCCCATCATCTTCATCTCTGCTTCTATCTGTCTTCTCCAAGAATTCCTTGGTCTTCCTCTGAGTTACTGAACTTAGATGCTTGTTTTCACTATCATCGTCATCATCATCCTGTGCCACACCGCTTGGCGTGGGCGATCATGTCCTTCCACAATCTTCTATCCGCAGTGCATCGTATCAGTTCTGTTGTTGACTGTTTTCCATGCCATGACACCAAGCTATTCAGTATTTTCTCTCTTTGTCGTCCGCAATCTCTCTTTCCTTTTATTTTGCCAGTTGTAACCAAGTATTCCAACTTTCCTCTTCTCATAATGTGCCCGAAAAATTGTTGATTTTTTTTTCTGATGTTTTTTTAGGAGCTTCCTTTTTGTGTTGGCCTCTTTGAGAATTTCCTCATTGGTCTGTTTAGCTGTCCAGGGAACTTTCAACATTCTTCTGAGAAATCACTGAGAAAAGTGTTCATCGTTTATGGCTGAAGAAGTCATGAGTTCTATACATTCCCCTCAATCTTAAAACTAATACTGCTTGGGAGTGGTTTCAGTTTGTGACACCGCGCAGAAAACGTCAAATTCTAAGTTAAAGTCGACATTTAAGTTGGAGTAGCATGATGATGGAGGAGATAGCAGTGCACAATGCATTCATCTGTTTAGAGTCACAGACTACACCCATTCGATGAACATGATCAGAACCGTGGAGGAGAGGTCTCAACGCACGCAATGGGTAGAGTCACAGACTACACCCACGCCTGTATACTGAGTGATTCGATGAGCATGATCAGAACCGCAGAGGTGAGGTCTCAACGCACGCAATGGGTAGAGTCACAGACTACACCCACGCCTGTATACTGAGTGATTCGATGAGCATGATCAGAACCGCGGAGGTGAGGTCTCAACGCACGCAATGGGTAGAGTCACAGACTACACCCACGCCTGTTTACTGAGTGATTCGATGAGCATGAGAACCGTGGAGGCGAGGTCTCAACGAACGCAATGGGTAGAGTCACAGACTACACCCCCGCCTGTATACTGAGTGATTCGATGAGCATGATCAGAACCGCGGAGGTGAGGTCTCAACGCATGCAATGGGTAGAGTCATTGTAGAAGTCAAAAATACATAGGGTCGCCGTTTTCTACGTCCCTGGACAGACGGGAGTACGGGGAAATGAAAGAGCGGACAGGTTGGCTAGCTGCGCTGTCGTTTGTAGACTGTAAACCAATGGATCGGGCGGACATCATCAATGCCCTCCGAGATGTGGAAAAGACATAGGACGTCGTCAACCATGAGTCCACGTCACTCCTTCGGATGAAAAAGGTGAGAGTTAAGATGGGCACAGCCAGAAATGAGAAACTTAGTGGCCGTGTAAGAAGACTTATCAACCAACATAGAACTGGAGTCGTCAGTCGCTGGACACTGAGAAACTTGCTGAGGGGGGTAATCTGAGCACCTATGGACATGTTCGGAGTGCAATGATGATGACCCGCAAATAACTCAATAACTCAATTTATGTTTGAAGGACATTTCAATAATGATGACCCGCAAATAACTCAATAACTCAATTTATGTTTGAATGACATTTCAATGATGATGACCCGCAAATAACTCAATAACTCAATTTATGTTTGAAGGACATTTCAATGATGATGACCCGCAAATAACTCAATAATTCAATTTATGTTTCAATGACATGTCAGTAGTTAATGCTCGTAACAAAAAGACCAAACAATGGCACATTTTGAGCGATTCATTCAGAGAATGCAATATTCAATTTATAACCTCACACATTTTGAGCGTTTCATTCAGAGAATGCAATATTCAATTTATAACCTCACACATTTTGAGCGTTTCATTCAGAGAATGCAATATTTAATTTATAACCTCACACGTTTTCCCATAAGTTTTCCAATCAGTTTGTATGTATAATAGAAGAACAATGCTTATTTTATTTCTCTTGAAAGAAACAAATGGGCAAATCAGCTAAAGAATCAGTGACAAACAGCTGTGTAGAGATGTGAGTATAAACCACAAGTCCTTTGTTTCTTTGGTTATGGAAGGCCGCGGTATCACTACAAACGAATTAAAATCCATAATTGCTCAACCGCCCGTGCCAGTGGAATTCATCCGAATTACTATCTCATCTCCTAAACAAAGAAAGGTATCTGTAGTCCCCATTATAGCAGTCTCAGCACACGCCAAAAGACATAAGACGAAACCGCACATAAAGTGAACACAGCCAACTTTTGTTGTGTTCATGTGGCGCTTCCATTTCTCTTTACCTTATTATCGATTGCTTTCCACTTGTATATATGGTGCTGTATTGCCTGGAGACAGACATTGTCGTCTTATATCCTTCCCACATGAACCCAACCACAAGTCCTACACAGTCGATGCGCAGTGTGCTGGTAAAATTATTTCACTACCTTTATTTATTAGCATTATTTCTGGTCCTAGTCTAAGAGAAATCAATCGTTTATCTCTAGATTGCTGTGGACTGTTGATCAATGGCCTATCATGTAGCCATTGTGAAATGTTTGTTGTTGCTGAAACTAAAAGAGGCCCACCTAGAGAAATAGTAAAAATAACAAAAAGATACAATGCGGGGCCTGTGCAAAGTCTGACATTTGATAACAAAGATCACCGGACATGGAGAGTCTAAATTTTCGACCCTATGCGACCTCTAAGTAGACAGGCAGACAGATAGACAGACAAACAGACAGACAGGCAGGTAGATTGTAGGTTAGTAGGTTGGTCGCTAGGTAGGTAGGAAGCTAGGTAGGTCAGTATTAAGGTGCGTAGTTTGGTCGGTAGATAGGTAGATGGATGGTATGGTGTGTGTGTCGGTAGGCAGACAGGCAGACAGACAGACAATCAGACAGATAGACAGATAGATAGATAGATAGATAGATAGATAGATAGATAGATAGATAGATAGATAGATAGATAGATAGATAGATAGATAGATAGATAGATAGATAGATAGATAGATAGATAGATAGATAGATAGATAGATAGATAGATAGATAGATATAGATAGACAGACAGACAAACAGACAGATAGACAGACAGACAGACAGACAGACAGATAGATGTTACCAACACAAACCCACTCACCAAAACTTATATAAGGGCGCAGCACCGGCGCCACTCGCTAGCGAATGCACTGAAAATGGGTTTAGATCGGATGCACGAACTCCATAACATCGATAAGGACGTTGAAAATTGAAAGGTTGAAAGGTGGAACGACTAAACGGTTGAAAGGTGGGACGACTGAACGGTTGAAAGGTGGAACGACTGAACGGTTGAAAGGTGGAACGACTGAACGGTTGAAAGGTGAAAAGGTTAAAAGCTGGAAAGGTGGAAATGTTGAAAGATGGAAAGGTTGAAATGTAAAAAATAGTGGAAAGGTGGAAAAGTAGAAAGGTGGGAAGGTGGAAAGGTAGAAAGGTTGAAAGCTGGAAAGATTGAAAGGTGGAAAGCTGAAAAGGTTGAAATTGGAAAAAAGTGGAAAGGTAGAAAGATGGGAAGGTGGAAAGGTAGAAAGGTGGAAAGCTAGAAAAGTTGAAAGATTGAAAAGCTGAAAAGTAGAAAGGTTGAGAAGTAGAAAGGTTGAAAAGTAGAAAGAATGACAGATGAGAAGGTGTAAAGTTTGAAAGGTGGAAAAGTTGAAAAGTGGATAGGTGCATTTTTTGTTTGGGTGGTCGGGAACTTGGAAGTGGGTGGTCTAGACGGTAAGACGTGGGCCTTTGGCAATGAAGGTCGCGGGTTAAAATCCCGCCGCAGGATGTGGCATTATTTATTTTCCAATCGAATGATTTTTCTTGGCTTTACTATCCTCTGGTCTCTGAGAAGTGAGCTCCGATATCTAGCCCTATCGGATAAGGATGCAAATAAAAAAAGATGTGCACGGCACGCACTTTAAAGAACCGTCTCTTCCTCTTCTTCTTCTTTCCTTCCTCATCTGCCTTTCAGCGTCGAGGGGAGATATAATTTGCGGTCTTTTGCTCTTCTGTTCGCCTCTGCTGCTATGCTTCCTAGTGCGTCTAATATTACATCGACCTATCTTTTTCGTGGTCGACCCTTGGGTCTGGTGGTCTCACAACGTTTGTTGAAGGCTCGTTGTGATGTGTTTTGTTCTCTCTGCCTTGTCACGTGGCCAAACCAATTTATCTGTTGTTTCCTTATATATTCTATGACGGAACTATCTGAATTTAGAAATTGGAAAATTATCCAAAATTGTCATTGACCGTGTCTGTTAGGAAATGCTAAACAGAGGGAGACAGTAGAAAATGCAGACGAAAGGATGTTCCGGGATAAATTATGTAATTACTGCAGTCTTGTTGTAAAGTGTGACACGGAGTTAACAATTTTCATTACAACGAGAATGTTTTAATAACGTAATTGTGATTTTCTTCAGCTATGGCGTCCGCCCAACAGTTATTCCGCTTCCTCGTTGGTCTTTTATAGGACATTTAATAGTCATGGTTGTGATGTCGTTTGCCTTTGATAAGATTTTAATAGCCATGGTTGTGATGCCGTTTGTCTTTGATAGGACATTTAATAGTCATGGTTGTGATGTCGTTTGTCTTTGATAGGACATTTAATAGTCATGGTTGTGATGTCGTTTGTCTTTGATAGGACATTTAATAGTCATAGTTGTGATGTCGTTTGTCTTTGATAGGACATTTAATAGTCATGGTTGTGATGTCGTTTGTCTTTGATAGGACATTGAATAGTCATGGTTGTGATGTCGTTTGTCTTTGATAGGACATTTAATAGTCATGGTTGTGATGTCGTTTGTCTTTGATAGGACATTTAATAGTCATGGTTGTGATGTCGTTTGTCTTTGATAGGACATTTAATAGTCATGGTTGTGATGTCGTTTGTCTTTGATAGGACATTTAATAGTCATGGTTGTGATGTCGTTTGTCTTTGATAGGACATTTAATAGTCATGGTTGTGATGTCGTTTGTCTTTGATAGGACATTTAATAGTCATGGTTGTGATGTCGTTTGTCTTTGATAGGACATTTAATAGTCATGGTTGTGATGTCGTTTGTCCTCGATGGGACATTAAATAGACATGGTTGTATCCTCGTTTATCCCCAAAATTCTATTTCAGCATGTCATTTTTTTTTCTTATCCCGGGTTTGATTTGTTTCTACAATCCATATTTCCTTGAGCCAGACACATCAATCGGCCTCACTGTACAATGAGAATAGGGAGATAATGTCGTGATTAATTTTGATTTAACGATTATAATGCAAACAGTTACTGATAACAGCTAAGAGAAAAGCTAATAATTCCCACCAAAGAGGACATAAAAAAAACAACAGATAAGATGGTCTGGCCATGCGATTAGGAAGGTAGATCAAAACACAACAGAGCAAGAATTCAATAAAAGTTGCGAAAACACCCTGACCAAAGTACTGAGCACGAAAAGGATGGATAGTTGGACTACTATAAAAATAATTAATAAATATAATTAACACAATATAACACAATTTCATATCAACGTTGTGATACCAATGCCAGACCTGGACCCTAGATGCAAGAGCATTAAGAAAAATAACCTCTACTGAGATGAAATGTGTTAGACGAATGACAGGAAACAGTCTGAGAGATAGGATCAGAAATGTGAAGAACTGAGAAACAAAGCTAAATATAACCCACGCCATAGAATATATAAGGAAACAACAGATAAAATGGTTTGGCAACGTGACAAGGCAGAAAGATCAAAACACAACACAACGAGCCTTCAATAAAAGTTGCGAGAACACCAGACCCAAGGGTCGACCACGAAAAACATAGATTGATTGAATATTAGAAACACTAGGAAAGATAACGGTAGAAGAGTTGAATAGAAGAGCAAAAAACCGCAAATTACATCTCCCCTCGACGCTGAAAGGCAAATGAAGAAAGAAGAAGAGGAAGAAGAAGAAAAAGAGGTCAATATAAATGCGAAAGACCACAAATTACTTCTCCCCTCAACGCTGAAATGCAAATGAGGAAGGAAAGAAGAAGAATTTGAAGAACGCAAACGGTCAACTATGGGTTGCTACAGATTTCATGCAAATCTCTATGGGCATCGAGATTTAAAATGTAATCAGCAACAATCTTAAAGGCTCCAGCCCTCCCATCCATGTTGGTACTTGTCTTCTAAGAGAGAGCTAATCTCATGTTTTCTATTTCATTGCCCAGGTCACGAATCTCATTTCATTCAATAAATGGCAGGCCAGAAAGGGCAGACCCGCTTTTTAGTCATTGATTTGGCATATTTTTTTTTTAAGTACGAAACAAAATCTGGCCTTTTGAGACAACTTTGAGGTAAAGGATATTCGTTTCTCTAGAGGATCGGTGGACCGGCTATCGGTTAATGCCGAATCAATATCCCAAAAACACAAAAAGCCAGAGCGACTGAGAGAACGAATCTGACTGAGGCCGTTGAGATCGATCCAAGAAACCTTCCACTCTGCTATTTTGTTTGTTGTTCCAACTGATTGAATTTCTTATATCAAATTGCATCTACTTCCGTGTTTTCTTCCTTTTGTGCTTCTTTTTCTACTTCGCTTTCAAGGAGAGAAGTAGCCTGCGGTCATCATCATTGGGTGCTGTCTACACATCGAATTATGGCTACTATGGAGCGCCATTTTGCTCAGTCTTTTGTCTTGATTGTGCACATTGTCATATGTTCACTTATTTATCTTTTGATGTTATCAGTCCATTTTAGTCAAGGTCTGCCACTGCCTCGTCTGCCTTGTTGCTTCCCTTCCAAGATGGCTTTTAGTTGCGCATTATATCTCTTCACATGTCCCACAATTTTCAGTTGTATTTTTCGAATCGTAGTCGCTCTTTCATTTTCAGCTGATTCAGAACTTCCTTGTTTGTTATCTTTGACTTATTTTCCCTTTCCCATTTTTTAAATATATCCACATTTGAAATCCTTCATTTTTATGGGGAAATCAAATCATTTAAACAAACAGCTGACTTCACGAGAGAGTCTGGAATCCTTCTCTGATTGAGTCTTGATAGCAGAGAGAGAGAGATAGAGCGAGATAGAGAAAGAGCGAGAGAGAGCGCGAGAGAGAGCGAGAGAGAGAGCGAGAGAGAGAGCGAGATAGAGAGAGCGAGAGAGAGAGCAAGAGAGAGAGAACGAGAGAGAGAGAGAGCGAGAGAGAGCAAGAGAGAGCGCGAGAGAGAGCGAGAGAGAGAAAGAAAGAGAGCAAGAGAGAGCGAAAGAGAGAGCGAGAGAGCGAGATAAAGAGAGAGCGAGAGAGAGAGCAAGAGAGAGAACGAGAGAGAGAGAACGAGAGAGAGAGCGAGAGAGAGAGCGAGAGAGCAAGAGAGAGAGCGAGAGAGAGAGAGCGTGAGAGAAAGAGAGCGAGAGAAAGAGAGAGCAAGAGAGAGAGAGAGAGAAATCCTTCAATTTTTGCCTGCCGTGATTTATTATTGAGTATTCCTGCACCATTAAGAAATATTGAGTAAATATATCATAAGTATCTGCAGCTGACGGTTTATCCGCAATGATTCATTTATCTGAAAGGATTTACTTCCTAGACTGTAAAGGCTTCATCAGAGGTGAACCCTGGAGAACGCAAAAATGAAAGGCACAGCTGTCCAGTAAAAAAAAAATAAAGTACCCCCGTGACGCCAAGTGGCGTATAGGGAATATGGTGTTAGTGACAATACATTTTACAGACCTTCGGCACATGATTTTTGGGGGTAATGAAGTCGGTATTACGCCCGTGCCGCTTTACTTTCCCAGGAAAAAATCCGGTACCCATTAAAGGCTGGGTGAACCGGAAGCCATCGGTTGGGATCGAACCCTACCTCTTTTCCTTTGTAGTCCAGTTTACTAACCACTGAGCTGTCGCGGCTCCCACTGTTGTCCAGTAACGGAGATAATTTCTTCCTCTTCTTTCCTTCCTCATTTGCCCTTCAGAGTCGAGGGGAGATATAATTCGCGGTGTTTTGCTCTTCTGTGCGCTTCTGCTGCTGTTATGTTTCCTAGGACTTTTAATATTCCATCGATCCATCTTTTTGTGGTCGACTCTTGCGTCTGGTGTTCTCACAACGTTTGTTGTGGACTCGTTGTGTTGTATTTTGATCTTCCTGCCTTGTCACGTGGCCAAACCATTTTATCTGTTTTTTTTTTTAAATATATTCTATGGCGGGGGCTATTCCTAACTTTCTTCTCAGTTTTTCATTTCTAATCTTTTCTCTCAGACTGTTTCCTGTCATTCGCCTGACACATTTCATCTCTGTAGTGGTTATTTTTCTTATTGTTCTTGCATCTAGGGTCCAGCACTAGCATTGGTAGCACAACGTTGGGATGAAGATTGTATTGTAGAGTCCAGGGCTAGCATTGGTAGCACAACGTTGGGATGAAGATTGTATTGTAGAGTGCTCGTTTTATTTCACAGAAATAGCATTTGAAGAAAAATAATAGGCACCTTAGAACACAATCTTCATTCCAAAGTTGTTCAACCAGTACCAGACTTGGTCTCAAGAACAATATGAAGAATAACCACTGCCGAAATTAAATGTGTTAGACGCATGGCATGAGAGAGCCTGAGATACAAGATCAGAAATGAAAAACTGGGGGGTGGGGGGAAATTAGGAATAATTATAGTCATTGAATACATAAAGAAACAACAGAGAAAATGGTTTGACCACGTGATAAAACAGGACAATTAAAACACTAAACAACGACCCCATTAAACACTATGAGAATTACACAATCACACAAATTAACACAATATAACACAAATTAACACAATATAACACAAATTAACACAAATTAACACAAATTAACCTGTGGGCCGACCATGAAAAACATGGATTGATGTAATATTAGAAACGCTAGGAAACATAACAGCAGCAGAGGCCAACAGAAGAGCAAAAGATGGATTGATGAAATATTAGAAACACTAGTAAACATAACAGCAGGAGAGGCCAACAGAAGAGCAAAACATGGATTGATGGAATATTAGAAACACTAGGAAACATAGCAGCAGAGGCCAACAGAAGAGCAAAAGATGGATTGATGGAATATTAGAAACACTAGGAAACATAACAGCAGAGGCCAACAGAAGAGCAAAAGATGGATTGATGGAATATTAGAAACACTAGGAAACATAACAGCAGGAGAGGCCAACAGAAGGGCAAAAGATGGATTGATGGAATATTAGAAACGCTAGGAAACATAACAGCAGGAGAGGTCAACAGAAGAGCAAAAGATGGATTGATGGAATATTAGAAACACTAAGAAACATAACAGCAGAGGCCAACAGAAGAGCAAAAGATGGATTGATGGAATATTAGAAACACTAGGAAACATAACAGCAGAGGCCAACAGAAGAGCAAAAGATGGATTGATGGAATATTAGAAACGCTAGGAAACATAACAGCAGGAGAGACCAACAGAAGGGCAAAAGATGGATTGATGGAATATTAGAAACACTAGGAAACATAACAGCAGAGGCCAAAAGAAGAGCAAAAGATGGATTGATGGAATATTAGAAACACTAGGAAACATAACAGCAGAGGCCAACAGAAGAGCAAAAGACGGATTGATGGAATATTAGAAACGCTAGGAAACATAACAGCAGGAGAGGCCAACAGAAGGGCAAAAGATGGATTGATGGAATATTAGAAACGCTAGGAAACATAACATCAGGAGAGGCGAATAGAAGAGCAAAAGATGGATTGATGGAATATTAAAAACGCTAGGAACCATAACAGCAGCAGAGGCCAATAGTAGAGCAAAAGATGGATTACAGGAATATTAGAAACGCTAGGAAACATAACAGCAGGAGAGGCCAATAGAAGAGCAAAAGATGGATTGATGGAATATTAAAAACGCTAGGAAATATAATAGCAGCAGAGCCTAAACAGAAAAGCAAAAGATGGATTGTTGGAATATTAGAAACGCTATGAAATATAATAGCAGCAGAGCCTAAACAGAAGAGCAAAAGATGGATTGTTGGAATATTAGAAACACTATGAAATATAATAGCAGCAGAGCCTAAACAGAAGAGCAAAAGATGGATTGATGGAACATTAGAAACACTATGAAATATAATAGCAGCAGAGCCTAAACAGAAGAGCAAAGATGGATTGATGGAACATTAGAAACGCTATGAAATATAATAGCAGCAGAGCCTAAACAGAAAATTATACTTCACCTGGACGCTGAAAGGGAGATGACGAAGGAAAGAAGAAAAATCAGACGAAGTGCCGTGATTAAATTCTATCTCACACCTAAAGCTATATTTCTATTATCAACAATGCAGCAGTATCGGACATATGTGAACTGGACTCAAGCTGATTCGCAAAGATAAATAATACACCGCAACGCAATTCGTTAATGAGAAACAAAGAAGAGGCTTCGGAAATACTAATTGGATCGTAATTTACATTTCCTGATCAGGAACCCTGATCGAGCCACTTCTGGTATTTTATTTCTTCACTCCCTCCATCTTTTATTACGTTGACCCATTATATGAATCACCCAAGCATTATCTCCCCTCCACCTTTCACAGCGTGGTGACGTCACAACCTCATATTAACTCCGATAACGCGCCAGTGCATATGTACCAACATAAGCGGAGCGTGAATTGAAATTGCAACTAGACTGATACCCTTGGCTGAACTTAACATTGTGTGTGTAACGTTCACATCGGCTGCCGGTGTTTGAGCTGTGTTACCACCAAAGTGTAGTCCAGTGGTTCTCAAACATTTACTTTCTGAGTAATAAAGAAGAGAATAGGTAAAGCAAAAAGTAATGTTAATGCCATGAAAAATATACTAACAACAAAACAAATATCAGCAGGGCTGAAACTAAGAATGACAAAATGTTACGTCTTCTCAATATTCCTATATGGTGCAGAAACATGGACATTAGACAAGAAAACAGAACAGAAAATTGAAGCCTTTGAAATGTGGATTTATAGAAGAATAGGTAGAATTAGATGGAAACAAAAGATAACAAACGATGAAGTTTCAAAACAACTGAAAATAAAGAACTACTAAATACAATTAAGACAAGACAAATGAAATTTTGGAGGCATGTTAAAAGACACAACAGCCTACTAAAAGTAATATTGAAAGGAAAAATACAAGGTAAAAGAGGCAGAGGCAGACCAAGACTAACATGGCGAGTAGCATCAAAAGATGGACAAGTCAATCTATGTCAGCCTGCACCATCAAAGCATGAAACAGAGTAGAATGGCGATCCATGGTAGCCAACCTTCGTTGCGGAGAAGGCACAAGATGATGATGATGACTTTCTGAGTACAGAAGAGTTACAAGATATGATAGGCATGATTGTGAAGGAAACCAAAAATAAAGGACTCCACCGTAATAGCAAAAAGACAGAAGCAATAGTAACAACAAGGAAAAAGACGTCACCGCAATGCACAAGAAAGAAAGCAAGTGTGCTAGTATTGAAACAGGTAAATAAATTTAAATATCTGGGAACAATGTTAACCTCAGATGGTAGATGTACAACAGAGGTGAGTTGCAGAATGGCACGGGCAAAAGCAGCTTTCCAAAAAAAAAGAAGAAAAATACTATGCAATCCATTTTTGACAATAGAAACAGGAAAACGAATTCTTAAATCTTATATAGAGCTAGTCTTAACATATGGACGTGAATCATGGACAATAAAACAGCAGACAAGAAAATCACTGGAGTCCGTAGAAATGTGGTTTTACAGAAGAATGTTGAGAATACCATGGACAGCTAAGAAGAGTAATAAGTTTAGTGCTCAGTGCACACCGTGAGCTGTGCTTTTCATCCGGATCGTGTTCCGATATTCCAGTTGCTTACGATGAATGATGATATTGTATGACGAAGAGCAGCTCAGCTGCGTTCACTTTGGGTGCCACTTGGCCTTATGTCTTTTGGTGCGTGTGCATAACTGTTATGATGGGGACTACAGCTACCTTTCTTTGTTTGGGAGATGAGATAGTAATTCGGATGATTCCACTGGCACGGGCGGTTGAGAAATTATGGATTTTCATTCGTTTGCAGTGATACCGGGGCCTTTGAATAACTATAACCATAGCTAACCATAATCAGATCTTGCACAGTAACCTCATGGCACAGGAGCTCATGCCTGCTATTGTTGCCTCTCGTCTCAGTGTTCCTTTTATTTTAGTGTGTCTCTAGGTCTGCGTCATGGATAGTAGTATTAACACTCAGAGGAGCGTGCAAAGAACAATAATAGGGGGGGGGGGGTGGGAAAGGGGGGGGGGTAATCAGCAGGGGTCAAGATCTAAGAACGATAACTAGGAAAACGAGATAACTCTGTCAGTTTTTTAACATCATCATCATCATGTACCATGCCTGCTGATGCATGTGACCATGTCTCATCACAACTTTCGATCTCGACAGTTATTTATAATTTATGTTGTTGACCTTCTGCCAAGTCATTCTCTTAATCGGTCTGGTATTTTTTCTATTTGCTTTCCTCTATGTCTTCGTCCTTCAATTTTCCCAGTTGTTACAATATATTTCAGCTGTTCCCTTCTCATTACATGGCCAAAAAATAATGATTGTTTCTTCCTAATATTGGAAAATAGCTCTCTTTTTGCCTTGACCTCTTTCAGAACATTTTCATTACTCTTCTTAGCTGTCCATGGTATTCTCAACATTCTTCTGTAAAACCACAATTCTACAGACTTCAGTGCTTTCATTGTTTGTTGTCATATTGTCCATGTTTCACATCCATATGTTATGATTAGATCTATACAACATTTAAGACCTTTTTTTCTTGTTTCTATTGCCAAAAATGGATTTCACCACAATAAAATAAATAATAGTGTTAAAACTCAGTATATCGTGCAAGGAATAGAAACAGGGATCTGGGAAAGGGGAGGAGGGGAGGGGGGGAACAGCAGGGACAAAGATCGAAGAGCAATAACTAGGACAACGAGATAACTCTGTCAGTTCTTTACCACCAAAATAAAATAAATAAATAAAGTTGTTTTTCTAGTGTCATGATAATGGGATGGGATTTCACAGAAGAATGTTGAAAGTTCCCTGGACAGCTAAAAAAGACCAATGAGGAAGTTCTCAAAGAGGCCAACACAAAAAGGCAGCTTTAAATAACAACGGAAAGAAATAATCAACATTTTTCGGGCACATCATGAGAAGAGGAAAGTTGGGATACTTGGTTACAACTGGCAAAATAAAAGAAAAGAGAGATCACGGGCGACAAAGAGAGAAAATACTGGATAGCTTGGTGTCATGGCATGGAAAACAGCCAACAACAGAACTTATACGATGCACTTTAGATAGAAGATTGTGGAGGGACATGATCACCTACGCCAACCGGTATGGTACATGATTATGATGATGATCTAGTGTCAGATTGATCTTATTGCCCTAGTGACACGAGCACTGACGCCTGTTCTTACCCACAACACAATTTATAAACACATTTATTATTCAGACTTTCATGTTCAATATCAGGCCAAGTACACACGCACACGGCGTGGTATTTGTGTTCGCGATACATAACAAATGATAGTAACAACGTGAGTATTAGTTTCCACTGGGTTAAACCCGAATGATTTAAAACGTAACATTATATAAACTTTTATTATCGGAATATTCAACATGAAAGGAACATTAATAGCGCATGCACACTGGGTTTTATCATCATTTTTTTTTGGCCATGTAATGAGAAGAGAACAACTGGAATATATTGTAACAACTGGAAAAATTGAGGGATGAAGAGATAGAGGGAAGCAAAGAGAAAAAATATAACAGACAGCTTAAGAAAATGGCTTGGCAGAAGGTCAACAAAAGAAATGATTAATAGCTGCCGAGATCGAAAGTTGTGGAGAGACATGATCACCTACGCCAGTAGGCCCGGTACTTGATGATGATGATTCTATATCTATGTCTTGACGTATTCAATACTACTCTTAATCTACTTACTATTGTTTTCTGGAGCACTATACTTCTGGATCTAACTTGAAACACTTCTCAGCTATGTCTTCCTGACTTGATTTTCACTACATGATTCTCTATCTCTCTCTAACATGAATCTATATTGATCGTGTTCTCTACCACTATCTTTCTAGCCCTAGCTGTTTCTCTCCCTCAGTGTTCCTGGAGGCTGCTCTGATCTTTCTCAACTCTTTCCTTACCGAAGCTTTTTATCGACGCAACTTGATGATGATGACAACACTGGATTTTAAGTCAGTACTGGGGGTAATAATTAGTTGATGTTCAACTGGTTGTTGTATCTGTGTTGACATTGCCTAGCTCTTTCTGTACGCTTCGACGCATCATGTGCCATGCCGATTTCGGTCATGCACGTTTAGCCGCACAGTGCGTCACTCTCAATTTGATTAGTGTAAACTGTCATCAAACCATATTCTTTTTTTCTTTGTCTTATATCATCTCGTATGTATCCCGTGTGTTACCGGGGCCTCATTATGAGGGAAATAAAGAATAGTGACACTGTGACCTTCCAGGCATGTCGTAAGATGCGACTAAGGAGGTTGATCGATGGCTTGATAAGCTGTCATTGTAAAAAGTATTGTTATGGAAACAGCGCCATAGATTTTAGAGCACTGATCTCTGCAATATGTGCCATTTTGGCACGCAAGGTTTCTGTTTTTGAGATTGTGGTTCTGCCCTATGTGCCATCTTCGGCGCGAAAGGACAATAGATAGATATCATCTTGGTATTCTTCTTCTTCTACCTTTTTAGCTCCCAGTGGAGCATAAGTCTTCAACAAACACTTTCCAAGTTGTTCTGTTTTTTGCCATTCTTTTAAGATTATTCCATGTCTTCCCCATCATCTTCATCTCTGCTTCTATCTGTCTTCTCCAAGAATTCCTTGGTCTTAATCTTTGTCTTTTCCCCTGGGGATTCCAAAAAAGGGCCTGTTGTGTAATACTCTCAGTTGGCATTGGTGAAACCTAATTCCTTCATTAATTATCTAAAAATGCATAAATAGTATGTTAAATGTTGGATAAATATAAACAAGTAGATTCCTCTTCTTGTCTCTTTTTTACTGATACCTAAAAGGTGTCGTGGTTTATATCATTTGTCGTTCTTGAGCTGCTCAAACTGTCTGAATTAGTGATTTTCCTTTGTTGTTACATGTCTCTATCACTGCATCTATCCATCTTCTTTTCTATTTTCACTGATACCTAAAAGGCGTCATGGTTTATATCATTTGGTCGTTCTTGAGCTGCTCGAACTGTCTGAATTAATCATTTTCCGTTGTTGTTACATGTCTCTATCACTGCATCTATCCTTCTTCTTCTAGGTCTTCCTCTTGGTCTTTCTCCATGCATTCTCGAGATGAATGCCCTTAATGGTGATTGGTGAGGATTCATTCTGACCAGGTGGCCCAACCATTTAAGTTGTTGTTGTTCTATATATTCTTGGCAGGGTTTTGTTCCTACCATTTTTCTTATGGTTTCATTTGGTATTCTATCTCTTCTTGTGTTGTTTGTTACTTTTCTCAAGCATCGCATCTCACATGTATTGATCTTTCTTAAATGTGATTTAAATGTAGATTAATATTTAAAAACATGACAAATTTTGTCTCTGACATCTCTACCGCTAAAAAGATAAAAAAAACCTTCCGTACTGAAAGAGTTAAAGTAGTGATAAATAAAGAATGGTTACATTATGTCACGGAGAGATGACAAGATTGAGGAAGATACTGAACAATCTTAAGAGAATGACTAGTACAGAACGGCTTGGAAAGTGTACACTGAAGATCTTTGGTCGACAAAAAAAAGAGGAAGATGAAAATATTTCGTGTTTTACAGAAAATTGAGGTGTGTATTCATTTCGGCCATGAACATCCGACTTCACCCATGTGGCTACAGGAGCCCTGATTACGGTTAGGGGAGAAAATAATAGAAGCAATGTCACCTGTTACATCCGTG
>JAVIAB010000159.1:59662042-59667042 GCA_032433765.1 Megaustenia siamemsis
ACCTTAAAAACCAAACAGTCGAAAAGATTTCATAATCTCTGCAAAAATAGCGCGAAAGCAGCCATTTTGAATTGTCAATTATAACGTTAGCAAACTACATAGGCATCCCTTCGTCCCTCAAAAATCGAACAAAAGCCAAAATGGGAGCTTATAGTTTTAGAAGTAACATCGTCCAATTCAATTATCCGGAATATTTGGAAGCTAGTTCATCTGGTACAATAGTAGGCCAAATTCAATAAGGCTGGGAGCTACATTTAAAATGTAAATTACTTGACGAGATCCATGCGCGAATAGCTCCGAGGGGAATATGCAATTAAATATGCGACGAGACAGCAGTCATGAAAAAAAAACAGGCAGAAATAATGTTGGGGTTTATAGTTTTGTTGGGTATAACTGCAGTATACAAATAAACAGGACAAATCTGAAATAAGTGCAACGTTTCAAATACTTGGGTACAATAATAACATCAGATGGAAGAAGAAACACTTCTGCTTCTTCTCCTTTCCTTCCTCTGCTGCCGTTGGCGTCGAGAGGAGAAACAATCTGCGATTCTTTGCTCTTCTGTTGGCCTCTTCTGGTGTTATCCCTCCTAGTGACTCTAGTATTCCCTCTATCCATCTCTTTCTCGGTCTTCCTCTTAATCTGGCGTTTTCGTAGCGTTTGTTTATGGCTCTTTGAGTCATTGTTAGTTCTTTCTGTCTTGTTATGTGGCCGAACCAATTTATCTGTTGTTCCTTTATGTATTCGATGGCTGGTTCAATTTCGAGTTTCTTCCTCAGGTCAGTGTTTCTTACTCTGTCCCTTAAGCTGTTTCCTGTCATTCTTTTGACACATTTCATTTCGGTGGTCGTTATCTTTCTTATTGTTCTAGAGTCCAGCGTCCAATTCTGGCACTGATAGCACAGAGTTGGTAGAAAAATTGATTTGTATGTTGCCCTTTTTGCTTCCGTAGTTATTGCTTTGTTTTTCAATAGTGTTGATACTTGGCCTATAACTTGGCATGCTTTGTCACACCTTATATCTATCTCTGTCTCTTGGTTATTGTCTTGTGTTAACGTGCTACCCAGATATTTAAAATTGTCAACTTGCTTCAAAGATGTATTATCTATTATGATGTTTAGTTTTTCATTCTTTCTCGCTATTGCCATTACTTCGGTTTTGTTTATGTTGATCTTCATGTTGTATTGTTTACAAGTGTCGTTTAGCCTGTTGATATGTTCTTGTAGGTTCTCAGTTGTTTCATGTATCAGAACTTGGTCGTCTGCAAATAGTATTTCATTTATTTCTTCCTCTCTTCTGTTGTTTTCTGGTACGTATATTTCGTTCTCTTTTGTGTTATCGTTTGTTATCATCCGTAGAACGACTGAAATAAAAAAAAAAAAAAGCAGAATAGCTCAGGCCAAAAAGAGTATTTCAGAAAATGAAAAATATCTTATGTAACAAATCTATGTCAATAGAAGTGAGAAAGATAGATTCATCGGTGCTACATAGAACCAACTCTGACCTATGGAAGCGAATCATGGACAGTAGACAAACAAATGAAAAGACAATTAGAAGCCACAGAGATGGGATTCCTCAGAAGAATGTTGAAAGTTCCCTGAATAGCTAAAAAGACCAATAAGGAAATTCTCAAAGAGGCCAACAAAAAAAGGGATTTGCTAAAAATATTAGAAAGAAAAATATCAACATTTTTCGGGCACATCATGAGAAGAGGAAATTTGGAATACTTGGTTACAACTTTCTAAATACAGGGGAAGAGAGATAGTGGACAACAAAGATAGAAAATACTGGATAGCTTGGTGTCATGTCATGGAAAACAGTCAACAACAGAATTGATACGATGCACTTTAGATAGAAGATTCTAGAAGGACATGATCGCCTACGCCAACCGGTACGGCACATGATGATGTTGAATGTCCATTTTCACTCTAATAGGTTCGAACTCGAATTGGCTCTATATAGCACCGATGAATTATATATATCTATCAATCTATCTATCTATCTATCTATCTATCTATCTATCTATCTATCTATCTATCTATCTATCTATCTATCTATCTATCTATCTATCTATCTATCTATCTATCTATCTATCTATCTATCTATCTATCTATCTATCTATCTATCTATCTATCTGTCTGTCTGTCTGTCTGTCTGTCTGTCTGTTGTCTGTCTATCTATCTATCTATCTATCTATCTATCTATCTATCTATCTATCTATCTATCTATCTATCTATCTATCTATCTATCTATCTATCTATCTATCTATCTATCTATCTATCTATCTATCTATCTATCTATCTGTTGTCTGTCTATCTATCTATCTATCTATCTATCTATCTATCTATCTATCTATCTATCTATCTATCTATCTATCTATCTATCTATCTATCTATCTATCTATCTATCTATATATCTATCTGTCTATCTATCTCTGTCGGTCTGTCTGTCTGTTGTCTGTCTATCTATCTATCTATCTATCTATCTATCTATCTATCTATCTATCTATCTATCTATCTATCTATCTATCTATCTATCTATCTATCTATCTATCTATCTATCTATCTATCTATCTATCTATCTATCTATCTATCTATCTATCTATCTATCTATCTATCTGTCTGTCTGTCTGTTATCTATCTATCTATCTATCTGTCTGTCTGTTGTCTATCTATCTATCTATCTATCTATCTATCTATCTATCTATCTATCTATCTATCTATCTATCTATCTATCTATCTATCTATCTATCTATCTAACTATCTATCTATGTCGGTCTGTCTGTCTGTCTGTCTGTCTGTTTTCTATCTATCTATCTATCTATCTATCTATCTATCTATCTATCTATCTATCTATCTATCCATCTCTGTCTGTCTGTCTGTCTGTCTGTTTGTCTGTCTGTTATCTATCTATCTATTGACATAAACTTTTTACACAACCTTTTTTTCTTCATTTTTGAAGCACTTCTTTGGCTTGTGCTATTCTGATTTTTAGTTCTCTCGTCCATCTTCCATCTGATTGTTGACTTCCAACATAACAATAATTGACAATCTTCAAGACGTCGCCTTTGCGCATGTCTGTCGTTCGAAACACAGACCAGACACACTTGAGGACAGCCAATCAGCTCTTTCGTTGTCGCGAGCCTCTACGTGACGTGAACAGTATCTCCGTGAGAGATTCTTTCTCTTGCTTCCGGCTTCTATAAATATCATCATCATCATTATCAGGCACCATGCTGCCGGCGTTTTTAATAATTTCTTTCCACAACATCGATCTCAACAGTTATTTATCATTTCTGTTTTTCACTTTCTGTCAAGCCATTCTCTTAAGTTGTCTGGTATCTTTTCTCTTTGTTTTCCTCTATCGCTTCGTCCCTCAAATTTCCCGGTAAAAAAAAGAGTAATGTACCCTGGTCACGCCAAGTGGCGTATAGGGAAATATGGTGTTAGTGACCCTATATTTTACAGACCTTCCGCACATGATTTTTGAGGTAGTGTGGTCAGTATCACGCCCGTGCTGATTTACTTTCTCAGAAAAAAAATCCGGTACACATTTAAGGCTGGGTGAACCCGGAAGCCGTCGTTTGTGATCGAACTCTACCCCTCAAATTTCCCGGTGGTCATAATATTTTGGAGCTGTTCTTTTCTCGTTAGATGATCAAGAAATGATGATTGTTTTTTTCCTAATATTTGAAATTAGCTTTCTCTTTGCTTTGGGCTCTTTCAGAATGTTTTATGACTCTTCTTAGTTGTCCATGGTATTCTCAAAGTTTTTTTTCTGTAAAACCATACACATTTCAACAGCTTCCAGTGGTTTTCTTGTCTGTTAATCTATTGTCCGTGATTCACGTCCATAAGTTAAGACTGGCTCTACTTACCATTTAAGAACTCTTTTTCTTGCTTGCTTGCGTTCGCCCGATGAATAAGAGAATTACACTTCTTCGTCATCCGCCCTTAAAAGGACGATCAGTATACGTATCTGCGTTGTGTTGTGGTTTGCAGTATAGTTGTGATATTTGCGCATTTCGGCCCAAAACATCCGACTTCAGCACGACAATTAAGAATACTGGGTTGTCTTTCCTTTTCGATTCCTATTCGCTTGGCCAGGCTAGACAGGTTAGTCTGTTACTGGAGGCACCACGGAGAGATGGAGCATGGTCTAGATGGTTCTGGTTCACCAATCCTGCGCATGACATCATCTGTGGGTCGCTGACAACTTCCAGCACTGCTGCTGTGAGGCGCGCCTTCGTATCCACTCTTTTTCCTGTTTCTATTGTCAAGTGCAACGTTTCAAATACTTGTGCACAATAATAACATGAGATGGAAGATGCACCATAGAAATAAAAATAAAAAAACAGAATATCTCAGGCAAAAATAGAATTTCAGATGAACCACTTCCCACGTTATATGGCGTCGTTTCTGATGCGTTGAGTTAGCGACGAACCACTTCCCACGTTATATGGCGTCGTTTCTGATGCGTTCAGTTAGCGATGAACCAAATCTCACTTTATATGGCGTCGTTTCTGATGCGTTGAGTTAGCGATGAACCACTTCCCACGTTATATGGCGTCGTTTCTGATGCGTTGAGTTAGCGATGAACCACATCCCACGTTATATGGACGTTTCCACTGTTTAATCTTTCTTTCTTTTCTTCTATGTTTTTTTAGTTAGCCAGATTTCATCTCTGACGGAGTCCCTAAAGACTAAGAACTAAATTTTGCGTGTTAATCCATTTTTCCCTGGCAGCCATGTGCACAGGGGTCCCTCACCATAAAGGCAGATAATTCCGTCTTCGGAGGTAAACTTATTTTTTTTGTTGATGAGTAATTGACGTTTCTCCCTACTGAAACCAGGGGGGGTTACCACAGAGAGAAATTATAAATAAAATCCCAACTGGTTAAGCCGGGTTTTGAACTCACAACCTCTATGTTTCAAGGCCGGCGTCTTGCCTTGAGACCAACCAGTCCCCACATCTTTCTTTTAATCTATAAAGATTTTTTA
>JAVIAB010000159.1:59669542-59674542 GCA_032433765.1 Megaustenia siamemsis
TCAAGTGCAACGTCTGAAATACTTGGGAACAATAATAACATCAGATGGAAGATGCACCACAGAAATAAAAAGCAGAATAGCTCAGGGGAAAATAGCATTTCAGAAAATGAAAGATATCTTATGCAACAAATCTTTGTCAATAGAAATGAGAGAGTTCATCGGTGCTATATAGAACCATTTCTGACCTATGGAAGCGAATCATGGACAGTAAACAAACAAATGAAAAGACGATTAGAGGCCACAGAGATGGGATTTCTCAGAAGAATGTTAAAAGTTCCCTGGACAGATAAAAAGACCAATGAGGAAGTTCTCAAAGAGGCCAACACAAAAAGGGAGCTCTTTAAAAACATCAGAAAGAAACAATCAACAATTTTCGGGCACATCGTGAAAAGAGGAAAGTTGGAATACTTAGTTACAACTGGAAAAAAATAAAAGGAAAGAGAGATTGCGAACGACAAAGACAGAAAATACTGGATAGCTTGGTGTCATGGCATGGAAAACAGTCAACAACAAAACTGATACGATGCACTGTGGATAAAAGATTGTGGAAGGACATGATCGCCTACGCCAACCGGTATGGCACATGATGATGATAGTGATATTATTTTAAGATCCATAAGGGGCATTCCTGGAATAACAATTGGAGGTCATAATATAAATAATCTAAGGTATGCTGATGATAAAGTCTTAATCGCTAAGAGTGAAAATGAGTTTACGAAATGTTAGATATTATTGTGAATGAAAGCAAAAAATAAATAAATAGGTTTTGATAACAAAAAAGAAAAAGACATCAGCTCAGTGCAAAATAAAGACAAGTGGAACAATATTAAAACAGGTAAATGAATTGAAATATTTGGGGACTTTGTTAACCTCAGACGAGAGATGTACAACAGAGGTGAGATGCAGAATTGCTCAGGTAAAAGCAGCTTTCCAAAAAATGAGGAAGATATTATGAATCCATTTTTGACAATTGAAACAAGAAATGAATTCTTAAATGTTATGTAGAGCCAGTCTTAACATACGGATGTAAATCATGGACAAAATGACAACAGACAAGAAAATCACTGGAGTCTGTAGAAATGTGGTTTTACAGAAGAATATTGAGAATACCATGGACAACTAAGAAGAGTATTGAAAACGTTCTGAAAGTGGCAAAAGGAAAAAGAGAGCTAATTTCCAATACTTGGAAGAAACAATCATTATTTTTTGGACATGCACTGAGAAGAGAACAGCTTGAATATATTGTAACAACTGGGAAAATTGAGGGACGAAGAGATAGATGGAAGCAAAGAGAAAAAATACCAGACAGCTTAAGAGAATGGCTTGGCAGAAGGTCAACAACAGAAATGATAAATAACTGTCGAGATCGAAAATTGTGGAGAGAGATGATCACGTACGCCAGTAGGCCCGGTACTTGATGATGATAATAATATGACATTTGGCGTCTTGACAACCGATTGGTAGCAAGGATATTTTATATGTCCGTATTTTGGTAAAATATTTGTACCTCATGCTGGATGCTACTTTACTGAACAGCATCCTCGTGGCTGAATCTGCCAATTTTTGACAGACAGATCATGCGTAGAACGAACAAAATGTATTCGTCCACTGTGAAACATATGGAA
Source organism: Megaustenia siamemsis (assembly GCA_032433765.1). Taxonomy (NCBI): domain Eukaryota; kingdom Metazoa; phylum Mollusca; class Gastropoda; order Stylommatophora; family Ariophantidae; genus Megaustenia; species Megaustenia siamemsis. The sequence goes on from JAVIAB010000159.1 coordinate 59,671,168, forward strand.
GTCCAAAGAAATTATGTTCAATACAAAAATAAAAATGTTCAACTCCAATTTTATGTCAGTCTTATTATATGGCCGTGAAACATGGAGAACAACAACAATGACAATCATGAAGATCCAGACTTTCATTAATGGATGCTTGCGCAGAATAAAAAGATGGAAATGGCAGGACAAAATCACTAACATTGAATTATGGAAATGTACCAGTCAAATACCAGTGGATAAAGAGATACAGCGAAGACGATGGCGCTGGATAGGATACACATTGCGGAAGCCAGCTGAGAGTATTACAAAACAGGCTTTTTTGAATCCCCATGGAAAAAGACAAAGAGGAAGACCAAAATATTCTTGGAAAAGAAAGATGGAAGCAGAGATAAAGATGACGGGGAAGACACGGAATCATCTTAAAAGAATAGCAAGCAACAGAACGGCTTGGAAAGTTTTTGTTGAAGACCTCTGCTCCATAGAGAGTTGTACGTGTTTGTTGAAGACCTCTGCGCCATAGAGAGTTGTACGTGTTTGTTGAAGACCTCTGCTCCACAGAAAGCTGTAAGTGTTTGTTAAAGACCTATGCTCATTAGAGAGCTGTAACTGTTTGTTGAAGACCTATGCTCCACAGAGAGCTGTAACTGTTTGTTGAAGACCTATGCTCCACAGAGAGCTGTAACTGTTTGTTGAAGACCTATGCTCCACAGGAAGTTGAAAGGTAGAAGAAGAAAAAGGTATGATTTTTTTCCCTGTCTGAACCACAATTCGCAAGCGAGAATTTCTATAGCGAGAAATCAAAAGAAGAAATTCCACAAACCATGATCTAACAACCACACAAACCATGATCTAACAACCACACAAAACATGATTTAACAACCACACAAACCATGATCCAACAGCTACACAAACCATGATCTAACAACCACACAAAACATGATTTAACAACCACACAAACCATGATCCAACAGCTACACAAACCATGATCTAACAGCCACTCAAACCATGATCTAACAACCACACAAACCATGATCTAACAACCACACAAACCATGATCTAACAGCCACTCAAACCATGATCTAACAACCACACAAACCATGATCTAACAACCACACAAACCATGACCTAACAGCCACTCAAACCATGATCTAACAACCACACAAACCATTATCTAACAACCACACAAACCATGATCTAACAACAAAACAAACCATGATCTAACAACCACTCAAACCATGATCTAACAACCACACAAACCATTATCTAACAACCACACAAACCATGATCTAACAACAAAACAAACCATGATCTAACAACCACACAAACCATGATCTAACAACCACACAAACCATGATCTAACAACCACACAAACCATGATCTAACAACCACACAAACCATGATCTAACAACCACACCAACCATGATCTAACAACCACACAAACCATGATATAACAACCACACAAACCATGATCTAACAACCACACAAACCATGATCTAACAACCACACAAACCATGATCTAACAACCACACAAACCATGATATAACAACCACACAAACCATGATCTAACAACCACAAAAACCATGATCTAACAACCACACAAACCATGATCTAACAACCACACAAACCATGATTTAACTACCACACAAACCATGATCTAACTACCACACAAACCATGATCTAACAACCACACAAACCATGATCTAACAACCACACAAAACATGATCTAAATACCACACAAATCATGATCTAACAGCCACACAAACCATGATCTAACAACCACACAAACCATGATCCAACAACCACACAAACCATGATCTAACAACCACACAAACCATGATCTAACAACCACACAAAACATGATCTAACAACCACACAAACCATGATCTAACAGCTACACAAACCATGATCTAACAACCACACAAAACATGATTTAACAACCACACAAACCATGATCTAACAACCACACAAAACATGATTTAACAACCACACAAACCATGATCTAACAACCACACAAAACATGATTTAACAACCACACAAACCATGATCTAACAACCACACAAACCATGATCTAACAGCTACACAAACCATGATCTAACAGCCACTCAAACCATGATCTAACAACCACACAGACCATGATCTAACAACCACACAAACCATGATCTAACAACCACACAAACCATGATCTAACAGCCACTCAAACCATGATCTAACAACCACACAAACCATGATCTAACAACCAAACAAACTATGATCTAACAGCCACTCAAACCATGATCTAACAACCACACAAACCATGATTTAACAACCACACAAACCATGATCTAACAGCCACTCAAACCATGATCTAACAACCACACAAACCATGATCTAACAACCACACAAACCATGATCTAACAACCACACAAACCATGATTTAACAACCACACAAACCATGATCTAACAACCACACAAACCATGATCTAACAACCACACAAACCATGATCTAACAACCACACAAACCATGATCTAACAATCACACAAACTATGATCTAACAACCACACAAACCATGATCTAACAACCACACAAACCATGATCCAACAGCCACACAAACCATGATCTAACAACCACACAAACCATGATCTAACAACCACACAAACCATGATCTAACAACCACACAAACCATGATCTAACAACCACACAAACCATGATCTAACAACCACACAAACCATGATCTAACAACCACACAAACCATGATCTAACAACCACACAAACCATGATCTAACAACCACATAAACCATGGTCTAACAACCACACAAACCATGATCTAACAACCACACAAACCATGATCTAACAACCACACAAACTATGATCTAACAACCACACAAACCATGATCTAACAACCACACAAACCATGATCCAACAGCCACACAAACCATGATCCAACAGCCACACAAACCATGATCTAACAACCAGACAAACCATGATCTAACAACCACACAAACCATGATCTAACAACCACACAAACCATGATCTAACAACCACACAAACCATGATCTAACAACCACACAAACCATGATCTAACAACCACACAAACCATGATCTAACAACCACACAAACCATGATCTAACAACCACACAAACCATGATCTAACAACCACACAAACCATGATCTAACAACTACACAAACCATGATTTAACTACCACACAAACCATGATCTAACTAACACACAAACCATGATCTAACAACCACACAAACCATGATCTAACAACCACACAAACCATGATCTAACAACCACACAAACCATGATCTAACAACCACACAAACTATGATCTAACAACCACACAAACCATGATCTAACAACCACACAAACCATGATCTAACAACCACACAAAACATGATCTAACAACCACACA
>JAVIAB010000159.1:60379542-60612042 GCA_032433765.1 Megaustenia siamemsis
ACACTACAGACACTGTTATAGTGCACATTGTGAGTTAGTTCTGTGATCAGAGATATAGCAGACACTATTATAGCACACATTGTGAGTTTGTTCTGTGATCAGTGACATAACAAACACTGACATAGCACACATTGTAAAATTGTTCTGTGATCAGTGACATAACAAACACTGATATAGCCCACATTGTAAGTTTGTTCTGTGATCAGTGACATAACAAACACTGATATAGCACACATTGTAAGTTTGTTCTGTGATCAGTGACATAACAAACACTGATATAGCACACATTGTAAGTTTGTTCTGTGATCAGTGACATAACAAACACTGATATAGCACACATTGTAAGTTTGTTCTGTGATCAGTGACATAACAATCACTGATATATCACACGCTGTTCGTGTGTTCTGTTATATCAAATAATATCTAATATCAAAGAAAACGAATACACAAGAATGTAAAGTAAATTAAATGGAACAATTCAGAAAAAAGATCACAAATCCAAACATCTGGAATCAATAATAATAATAGATGGCAGATGCACTGCAGAAATTTGATAGCTTGTAATCAGTACAGCCTGTCAGAATAAATTAAATTAATATAAATTAGCAGAATGAGTGGAGGCGAAGGCGTGTCTCACAGCATCAGAGCTGGAAGTTGTCAGCGACCCACAGCTGATGGCTTGCGCCAGGATCGGTGAACCAGAACAATCCAGACCCTGCTCCACCTCTCCGTGGTGCCTCTAGTAACAGACTAACCTGTCTAGTCTGGCCAAGCGAGTAGGGATCGAAGAGGGAAGACAACCCGGTACTAAAAAATGTCGTGCTGAAGTCGGATATGTTGGGCCGAACGCCGCAAATATCAGTTATACTGTAAACAACAACACAACGCAGACACGCCTACTTAACGTCTTTTAAGGGCGGATGATGAAGAGGTACACTATTTTAGTCATTGGGCGAACGCAAGCAAGCAAGCAGAATGAGTGGGGACCTGTGACATATGTAAGGCAGCAGTTGGGAATCAGTAGTGATATGCTAGAGCTAATTACATATAATCAGTCTTGTGATCTAACATTCAAAGGTGGTAGCAAAACAAGCATGATGAGTCAGTAGAGAACAGGCAAATAATTGCAGTGCTGCAGTAAAGCTGGTAGCATGAAAAGTCAGTAGTTTGATAGAATATTTGTGTCTTATATTTGATACTGTTTTACTGCATTTTAGGCAATTACTACCATTAAGAAACAACTGCCACATATCTATCATCATCATCATCAAGTACCGGGCCTAGTGGCGTAGGTGACCATGTCTCACCACAACATTCGATCTCGGCAGCTATTTATCATTTCTGTTGTTGACCTTCTGTCAAGCCATTCTCTTAAGCTGTCTGCTATTTTTTCTCTTTGCTTCCCTCTATTTCTTCGTCCCTCAATTTTTCCAGTTGTTACAATATATTCAAGTTGTTCTCTTCTCATTACATGGCCAAAAAATGATGATTGTCTCTTCCTAACATTGGAAATTAGCTCTCTTTTGCTTTGACCTTTCTCAGAGCCTCTTCATTACTCTTCTTAGCTGTCCATGGTATTCTCAGCATTCTTCTGTAAAACCACATTTCTACAGACTCCAGTGATTTTCTGTAGAAATGTGGTTTGGGCCGAACGCCGCAATCAATATCAATACTATTCTTTAAAAAAATTAACGAATAAATCCATTCAGTAAATTTAAGATTACTTTTTCTATGTTTGGTTTGGTTAATTTGTCGTTATGGAGATGATTAAACTAAAGCGAACTTTTTTTTCCCCAGGAATTTTTGGAAGCGAGTCCATCAACCTTCCTTTAGAGAATTGTTTATCTCAGGAGCTAGATATCATTGCGCTGTATTGTGAACAACGTATTAGATCGCCCAGCGGCGATTTGGTTAGCTTGTGGGACTATTTGGTCCGACACATTGAGAGACCATCTAACATGAACAGATCGACTCCCAGAGTAATGTTTGCTGACGTATTCAGTAGAGGATATAAAGTTAATACGGTCAGAAACTATAGCTCGTGGATATTCAGTTCAACTTATGAACAACAAAACGAGAGAGACAATTATTACCACAACACGGACCTAAGAGACAAATCCCTCAAAGAGATTCTAGAAACAAAAATTACATTTATCCAGCTGTTGTTCTCTGAGATGATCGGAGTCAGGAACAACGCGACCCATGTTGGTATTATATTTCTCAATGTGACAGGTTTTTCGCAGGATGAAGCCAAAGTTATTACAGAAATTGTTGGCCAGGAAAATGCAGCCGTCAAGATTCTTGTTGTGGTGGATGTCATTTATGGATCGTTTACAAATAAAGTTGTCTATCTCCCAGGCGTACTATTTCATCATTTAGCAGCAGATTTGCAACGATGCAATATATAACTGTGGCAATGTGTGGACAATGCTGGACGGGATGGTTTTCTTTTGAACACAGTGATGGGAGCTTATCGTGTTACTCTGCGATCTTCGGGAAAAATAAATTTGGGAGTGAAGTAGGGCAAAGTTGCGCTGATGATGGTAGTTTTTTGGCGTTTATAGAAACACAAGAAGAGCTGAGTTTTTTGTCGAAGTTTCTTATTTCGTATAGCGAGAACAACGTAAATAGAGGGAAAGATTTGGACGAGTTGTCGCAAATTAGTTTTTATATTGGACTTCGTCGCAACTTGAATAGTTTAGCAAAACGGTTTCAGTGGGGGTCTGGATATCATACTGGATATCGTCCCTTGGTGGTGAACAACTGGCTGCCTGGTAAACCTTCTGGTGGGTCCATCAGAGCATGTGGGGCGTGGCAGTTTAGATGGGAGCGTGACAAGAATGGGACAAACTTCTCGAGTAGCGAAGATCATCTGATAGAAGGTTGGACGGATGTTGGGTGTAGGGTGGAAGTACAATCATTTAGTTTGTGTGAGGTGGTTCTTCCTAGAAAAGTTGGAAAGAAGAACTTGATGAGAACAAACCCAGCCACGAATGAGAGCTTGAGTCAAGCTTTAACTAAAGGAAATTTTGTGAAATATGGAGATAATATTGTGTCTGTCTCTACCTACATTGCCAACCAAGATTTCCTGAAGTTTTATAAAGAAACAGAAAGGGAATTATTCCCCTGTTTGACTGTGGGGAAGTAACTGATCATCAAAGATACGTTTCATACATTCTAGTCTGTGACGGTGTCCATCAGTGCAGCGGCGGGCTGGATGAACGTGTCTGTCAATTATTTATCACTGACGATGGTATCAATGAAATGTTACTTATTGAACCCGTCCCCATTTGTTCAGGTATGCTTTGTTGTGACGGTTCTTGCCTATTGTTCCAGTGGGTTAACGATGGAGAAGTTGACTGCCTTATTTGTGATGACAGCTATGGAAAGGAAAGCAACGATGAAAGCAACATTTATAATCGATATCTTTTGGAAGGCAAGACGTGTGCTTTTATTTGTGATATTGGCAAATGTATTAGTTTCTCACAAGTTAACGATGGGATCAGGATTGCTCTCAATCTGAATTGTCGTTGGACGAAAACTATAGGAAAGCTGGAAAGAGCGGACATTTGTTACAACATATTGGGACATCTCATCTGGGCCCCCAGGTGTGTTTACGTCACCGATATATACGGAGCTGTTCTGGGATGTAGAGATATGTCCATCTTAAGGACTGCGATGAGTTCGAGTGTCCTGTAGGCTATGTTAAATGTCCTAACACTTACTGTATCCCTCAACATTACGTCCTTGATAGAAAAATGGATTGTCCTGCTGGAGAAGACGAAGACAGTTTGAATATTGACCCGTGTACAGGAAACTTTGCCTGTTGGGATAGTCAAATGTGTCTACATCCTGGCCTAGTTTGTGACGGGCATTCTGACTGTCCACACGGAGACGACGAGATAGATTGTCACGTGACATGTGCTGAAGGTTTCCGCTGTGTGTCGGGGACAGTCACCGTGTCTGATTACAGCAGATCGATTCCTCTTAGAGACGTGAACTTTATCGATTACAGAAGCAGATACGTTGACTTGTCTGGCGTTGATTTGTCTAAAGTAACACATTTTAAATTCATTACTTCTCACATACACATTATCATTTTGTCCTACTGCAAAATCCACACTTTCTTTGGCAATTACGCTTTGGAATTTTTACATTTACAAATATTGGACATTAGCAACAATATGATAGCAAGTTGCTCATCTGATTATTTCTCAATCTTCGACTCTTAAAACGTGTCCTACAACAGAAACTTGTTTTGGTGAAAGATTTAAAATACCCAAGCTTGGAAATACTCGACCTCTCCCATACCTCTGTGTCACACATAGATCGGTCAGTGTTGAGAGAGTCACCAAAATTAAAACATTTAAACTTGAGCTTACGTTGGTCTCTGGTTTTCATGAAAACACATTTTATTTGAACTTAATCTTGCAGGACACTTGAGGTACGTGGACTGTTTATAGATAATTTCTATGAAGATTTCTTTAACGGTCTCACTATTGGTCAACATCTGTACACTGACAGTTTTCAAATGTGTTGCCCACAGATCAGAGGACCAAACATCCCATACTACACGTGCCACGCCCCTGATGACGTAATTTCTTCTTGTTTTGATCTGATAGCGGTCAATGTTCAGCGTGTTCTTCTCTGGGTTGTCGCTGTTCTTGCTGTTCTTGGTAACACGACAGTTATTGTTTATCGTGTAATCTGGGACAGGTCAGTTCTCAGAACAGGTTACGGGCTGTTTGTAACAAACTTGGGTATATCTGATTTTATTATGGGAGTCTATCTGTTCATTATTGCTGGAGCGGATATTACTATCGTGACATTTATGTTCTGTATGACAAGACCTGGAGAGAAAGTAGTGTGTGTAGACTTGCTGGTTTCTGGCTACTCTCTCTAGTGAAACATCAACATTCTTTGTTTTCTTAATCACTTTGGACAGGTTTTGGTCATCAAGTTTCCATTTGGTCAAGTCAAGTTATCAGAACTTGCTAAAATTATCGTTCTACTTTTGTCTTGGATCATTGGTTTCCTTCTTGCTCTGACTCCAATTGTGTTCAGGTTTGAAATATATTCATCTAACGCTATGTGTCTATGTTTACCTTTGACAACTAAACATCTCAAGGGCTGGGAGTTCTCATTTGGCGTGTTTATTGTTCTCAACTGTTTCCTGTGTCTCGTGCTTGCTTACAGTCAAAGAGCCATCTATCGAGCCATGTCCGAGAACAGAATTACTCGGACAGCGTCAAGCACGTCTCCCGACGGGTGGAAGATATAATAGTGGCCAAACAGTTGTCTCTGGTAGCTCTGTCCAATTTTCTCTGTTGGTTTCCTATAGGATTCATGGCTTTATTGTCTCTTGTCGGACGTGAGATCAGCAATGATGTTTACGCGTGGACAACTGTTATCGTTCTTCCCATAAACTCTGCAGCAAACCCACTTCTGTACACAATCCCTGTCCTAATGGACAAGTGGGACAAGTTTAAACATGACCCCTAAAAATCCTATCCACAGTCAACTGTAGATTTTATATTTCTATTGGCCGTATCTTAAACTTATTCGCTATGTTTTTCTAAAGACTTTAGGTATCAATTCTAAGTTGCTGTTTTCGGATGAAGAGTCGGTGGTAGGCTCAAATAATAATTCTAGCGATTCTTTTGATTCTTATACTGAAGGGAGGTCAAAAAGTAATGCACACCAATGTTTTTCTCGGCTAATAATAAAGATAGGAATATGAAATTTTGCACACTTGGAATATGACATGTTCCAATTATGTGCACCAAATTGCACAGCATTCTGATAAATATTACGCAATCTATGAACCGTTAAAATGGAGCTTGTCAACAATGTCCGTTACAAACAGCGAATTGTCATAGAATTTCTGGTTGCGGAAAAGAAAACTGTGGCAAACATTCATAAACGACTGTGTGCAGTGTACTAATGTTCTGCAGTCGATAGGAACACAGTTAGTCGCTGGGTTCAGAGAATTAAAGCTGCAGAAAGTGTACGAGTGGAGCTGCATGATTTACCGCGTTCTGGACGTGTTGCCTCGGCTACCAGCACAGACATGTTAAACGGGCTGATGCCATTATTCGTAAGGGTAGGCGTATCACTAGTCAGCAATTGGCATTGCAGCTTACAGTCAGCAAGGGAAGTGCAATCGCAATTTTTAAAAACTCTCGGATATTCAAAGATTTGCGCTCGATGGGTTCCTCGGTGCCTAACAAATGATCACAGAGTTCAAAGGAAAACATTCTGTTCTGAATTGTTGGAGCGTTTTCGGTGTTGAAGGAGAAATGTTTTTGTCAAAAATTGTTACCGGTGACGAAACGTGGGCACATTATTATGAGCCTGAAACAAAAATGCATTTAATGGAATGGCATCATCCGCAGTCACCAAAAAGAAAAAATTCAAAACATCTCCATCAGCCGGAAAGGTGATGATCACTGTCTTCTGGGACATTGATGGTGTGATTCTTGTTGATGTAATGACAAGAGGTGAGACAATCAACTCGACAGCTTACATCAATACACTGACAAAACTCAAAAATCGGTTCCACAGAGTTCGGCCTAATAAGCCATCTGCAGATTTGTTGCTTCAACACGACAATGCACGCCCTCACACAAGTCTGGTAACACGGGAAGCAATCAACAAATTTGGTTGGACTGTACTGCCCCATCCTCCTTACAGCCCTGATCTGGCTTCCTCAGATTTCCATCTGTTTGGACCACTCAAAAAAATTCCTGCGAGGGACACACTTGACAAAGATGAGGATGTGATCCGTGCAGTTAAAAAATGGCTACGCGAGCAGGACAAAACTTGGTACAAACGAGGCATCATGACCTAGTTTCGCGTTGGCGTAAGGCAATACGCTGGACGGAGATTATGTTGAAAAATAGGTAGTGTAAAGGGGATGTTCAGCTACAATCTGTGAAAATTTCACACATTTTGCCCGAATAGTTTCCGAGAAAAAAATTGGTGTGCATTACTTTTGACCTCCCTACGTAAGTTTAATTATTACTCTGTTGTTGTCATGTTTTTTTTTTTACCTTTTATTTCATATTCAGAAGAAAGGTTTAGTTAATAACAAAAACTGTAGCATCTTTAATGGAAGAATGAGTATGATAATAGTTATCAAATTAAATTTCTGTGAATATACATGTCGGTTTTGCAGCAAAGCGAAATTTTATGGAGAAAATCTATAATTTTTTGACAAAATTAAAATTGTGGAGGTAAAAAAAGGTAGTTCCAAGACATAAAATTTAGATTTGTTTGTTTTCTGTGATGCCTTAAAAAAAAGTAGTTTCAATTCAATTTTATAGATACATGAACACATCGAGCGTGTTGATGAGGGACAAACACTCAGCTTTCGTCAGAACAAGCAACAAAAACAGTAACCAGTTGTTGCCCGGGGCTACTTTTGGTGAGTAATGAGAATCGGAGGGCAATAAGAAGGGAAAGGAAAGATTAAAAAATATAGTAATGGTTAGGAGAAAGACAGAAATAAAAGGAAAGATAGAAAGATTGTAACAAAGAAAGAGAAAGTAGTAAGACAGAACAAAATGAAAGCTAAAAAAATAAAGAAATTAGTAAGGGTAACACAGAAATAAAATGAAAGCTAAATAAACAAAGAAAGAGAGAGATGTGAGACAGACACAAACGGGGAGATAATTAAACAAAGGGAGAGAGAGGAGTAACTCAGAAACAAAATGGGACATAAATAAACAAATGAAGAGAGAGGAGTAACACAGAAACAAAATGGGAAATAAATAAACAAATGAGGAGAGAGAAGAGATTCAGAAAGAAAATTAATGCTAAATAAACAAAGGAAGAGAGAGGAGTAAAACGGAAACAAAATGGAAGATAAATAAACAAAGGAAGAGAGAGGAGTAAGACAGAAACAAAGTTAAGGCTAAATAAACAAAGGAAGAGAGATATGAGTAAGACAGAAACATAATGGGAGATAGATAAAGGAAGAGAGATATGAGTTAGACAGAAACGTTATGGGAGATGAATAAATAACGGGATGAGAGGAACACAGAAACAAAATTAAAACTAAATAAACAAAGAAAGAGAGCCGTGATAGCTCAGTGGTTAGTGAAATGTACTACAAAGGACAAGAGGTAGGGCACGATACCAGCGATGGCTTCCGGGTTCACCCAGCCTTAAATGGGTACCTGATTTTTTTCAGGGAAGTCAAGCGGCACGACCGTAATACCGACCACATTACCCAAAATCATGTGCTGAAGGTCTGTAAAATTTAAGGTCACTAACACCATATTCATTATACGCCACTTGGCGTGACGGGGTTCTTTACGTTTTTAAACAAAGAAAGAGATAGGGGTAACACAAAAACACAGTGGGAGATAAATAAATAATAGAGTAAGTAACACATAACAAAACATGGGAGGTAAATAAATAATAGAGTAAGTAACACATAAAAAAATATGGGAGGTAAATAAATAATAGGGTAAGTAACTCAGAAACAAAAATTGGAGATAAAGAAATGAATAGGGGTAACACATAATACTTTCTTTAGAGGCCTTCATTGCATTAGGAAACATAAAGAAATCCAAAGAAATTAGGTTAAATAAAAAAACAAACATTTAAACTCCAATTTTAAATCAGTTCTGTTGTATGGCTGTGAAACATGGAGAACAACAAAAATGATTAATATAAAGATATCATCATCATCATGTGCCATACCGGCTGGCGTAGGCGATCATGTCCCTCCAAACTCTTCTATCTACAGTGCATCGTATCAGTTCTGTTGTTGACTGTTTTTCATGCCATTACACCAAGCTATCAGTATTTTCTCTCTTTGTCGTCCGCGATCTCTCTTTCCTTTTATTTTGCCAGTTGTAACCAAGTATTCCGACTTTCCTCTTCTCATGATGTGCCCGAAAAATATTGATTGCTTCTTTCTGATGTTTTTTAAGAGCTCCCTTTTTGTGTTTGCCTCTTTGAGAACTTTCTCATTGGTCTTTTTAGCTGTCCAGGGAACTTTCAACATTCTTCTGAGAAATCCCATCTCTGTGGCCTCTAATTGTCCTTTCATCTGTTTGTCTACTGTCCATGATTCGCTTCCATAGGTAAGAATTGGTTCTATATAGCACCGATGAATTCTCTTTCTCATTTTTATTGACATAGATTTGTTGCATAAGATATTTTAATATAAATATATAGACCTTCATTAATGGTTGCTTGCGCAGTGTATAAAATAATAGAAATGGCAGGACAAAATCAATAACATATAACTATGGAAAAATACCAGTCATATACCGGTGGATAAAGAAAGACAACGAAGACGATGGCACTTGATAGGACACACACTCCAGAATCCAAATGATAGTATTACAGGACAGGGCCTTTTCTTGAATCCCCAGGGCAAAAGACAAGAAGAAAAAAATATTCTTGAAAAAGACAGGTGGAAGTAGAGATGAAGATGATGGGGAAGACATGGAATGATCTTAAGAGAATGACAAAAAAACAGAACTGCTTGGAAAGTGTTTGTTGAAAACATAAGCTCCACAGGTAGTTGAAGGACAGAATAAGGAAAAAGATATGTACCCAGATGAGTTATGAAGTGTAACTAAAGAAACATTTGTAGAAGATCTAGACGATGACTTGAATCTTTATATGAAGTGTCAAACGCAAATGTTGTTCAGAACATTATGCAGTTTTTGTGTTGTGAATTAATCACGTTGTGATGAACATGTGATCCACGGTGAATTGTTGCACGTAACAAGGATTTTTAGAACTTACATAATTTCTATATAATTCTGTCTAACTAATCATGTTGTACTGTCACTGGTAGAAATGGAGGTGCTATGAACTGTGCTGAATTTCCGGTCATATGGCGGATAGGCGGGGGGAACCGTTAAAGACTGTGTCTGAAAAGTGTTCCTTGTTGCAGTTTCATCATATTACAGATTTGGCTTGTTGCCGGAGCTACTGAGTTAAGTGCTCTGTCCACACCGTGAGCTGTGTGTTTCATCCGTTTTGATCGTGTTTCGATATTCCGATTGCTTACGATGAATGATGATATTGTATAATGGGGAACAGATGGCTGTGTTCACTTTCTGTGCGGTTTCGCCTTATGTATTTTGATGTGTGCTGAAACCACTATGATGGGGACTGCAGCTACCTTTCATTGTTTGGGAGATGAGATATTAATTCGGATGATTCCACTGGCACGGGCGGTTGAGCAATTATGGATTTTAATTCGTTTGCAGTGATACCGGGGCCTTCCATAACCATAATGAACTGTGCTAATATTCTAAATGCCCTCAGCGAGACTGGATAAAAATTCAAGTAACGATAGTGATCTTAATCAGACTGAAGGATAGCAAAATCAGAAGGGGAGTAGTCAGACAGTGCGCTATGTAGGGAGTCAGAGAGGACTATAACCACATCATAGGATTGGTATCTTCAGTCTGATGGATGCTCTGAAGAAATGCTCTGAGTGCTCTTGGATTTATTGGACGTTCAAAGATGATGATCTGATGATTAGCTGACCTCGATAACGAAAACCTTGAACTTAATGTTGAACCTGCATTCATATAATTGGATGGAGGCGAAGGCGCGCCAGCCAGCACCAGAGCTGGAAGTGGTCAACGACCAACAGCTGATGGCTTGTGCCAGGATCGGTGAACCAAAACCATCCAGACCCTGCTCCACCTCTCTGTGGTGCCTCCAGTAACAGACTAACCTGTCTAGTCTGGCCAAGCGAGCAGGGATCGAAGTAAAGCAGCATGGGTGTAATACTGACCACATACCCCCAAAATCATGTGCCGAAGGTATGTACAGATTATGGTCATCACCATAATCCCTATACGCCACTTGGCGTGGCGGGGGTACTTTACTTTTTTAAAATATAAATAAGAAAATGCTGATAAAGACACCAAGTGGCTTCCATATTATGGTAAGCTTCAAATTGTGTTCAGCTGATAACAGTTCAACGTTATTTAAAAAAAATTAGTCTTCAGAATAACTGTCATCACGTCACAATCTAGTTGAAAAATCTCGGACACTCAAGTATGAAGACCCCTAGACTACGCTAAAATGAGATAGCCAAACTTCAAAACTCAGCATACGCCACTGAATAATGGCAACACTGCAGCTCTACTCTACGTCTTCGGCCCACGTGACATGTACCTGAACGTTCATTGGCTGCCTTCTACAACATATTTTCTACCACTAAATGAGTATTGATATTTTCAACTACAGAATTTTAAAGAAAATATTTTAAACTTTAAAAGTCTCAGACATTTCATAACAAAGTGTGTAGCGATATGGTGCTGCTTGCAAGCAAAACATTCTGACAAGGTTTTGACATTTTTTTGTGAGAAGTTCTTCGTGTACGATGTTCTGAATTTCATATTCCGATGATTTCTGATAGATCCAATGTAACTATTGCTATAAATTGTCACCAACATTTCGATATTCCATTGAATGTGTTATTGTTGACTTTAGAGTCCCTAAGACACGTCAGTTCGACGTGATATAACCATACCATGGCGGCATTCACAATGTTCATGATAATAGTTTTGGCCGGTAAGTACAATCTGGCACATTAAACATGTAATTACATGTTTATTTTTCTGACTAAATTTTAGTGAAACTGTTTTGTTTGATAAATATTGGAGACAAGATGAAGTTACTTGAATGTTCAGGGTTTAGATACATACATCACATAGAACGATATTGAGTTTAGAGGTTGCTAGAATTTGGGATTAAACCTGACACGAATAGAAGAGATAAGATTAGTGTCTGGGTATGAAGGGAACATTAGTACTGAAGTAGGTAGCGTGGTGGTCTGTCAATAAAGTAGAAGAGATAAGATTAGTGAGTGGGTATGAAGGGAACATTAGTGCTGAAGTAGGTAGCGTGGTGGTCTGTCAATAAAGTAGAAGAGATATGTTTAGTGTGTGGGTATGAAGGTAACATTAGTACTGAAGTAGGTAGCGTGGTGGTCTGTCAATAAAGTAGAAGAGATATGTTTAGTGTGTGGGTATGAAGGTAACATTAGTACTGAAGTAGGTAGCGTGGTGGTCGGTCAATAAAGTAGAAGAGATAAGATTAGTGAGTGGGTATGAAGGGAACATTAGTACTGAAGTAGGTAGCGTGGTGGTCTGTCCATAAAGTAGAAGAGATAAGTTTAGTGTCTGGGTGTGAAGGGAACATTAGTACTGAAGTAGGTAGATGGTGGTCTGTCAATAAAGTAGAAGAGATAAGATTAGTGTGTGGGTATGAATGGAACATTAGTACTGAAGTAGGTAGCGTAGTGGTCTGTCAATAAAGTAGAAGAGATAAGATTAGTGAGTGGGTATGAATGGAACATTAGTACTGAAGTAGGTAGCGTAGTGGTCTGTCAATAAAGTAGAAGAGATAAGATTAGTGAGTGGGTATGAATGGAACATTAGTACTGAAATAGGTAGCGTGGTGGTCTGTCAATAAAGTAGAAGAGATAAGTTTAGTGTGTGGGTATGAAGGGAACATTAGTACTGAAATAGGTAGCGTGGTGGTCCGTCAATAAAGTAGAAGAGATAAGTTTAGTGTGTGGGTATGAAGGGAACATTAGTACTGAAATAGGTAGCGTGGTGGTCCGTCAATAAAGTAGAAGAGATAAGTTTAGTGTGTGGGTATGAAGGGAACATTAGTACTGAAGTAGGTAGCGTGGTGGTCTGTCAATAAAGTAGAAGAGATAAGCTTAGTGTCTGGGTATGAAGGGAACATTAGTACTGAAGTAGGTAGCGTGGTGGTCTGTCAATAAAGTAGAAGAGATAAGATTAGTGTGTGGGTATGAAGGGAACATTAGTACTGGAGTAGGTAGCGTGGTGGTCTGTCAATAAAGTAGAAGAGATAAGCTTAGTGTCTGGGTATGAAGGGAACATTAGTACTGAAGTAGGTAGCCTGGTGGTCTGTCAATAAAGTACGATGGATTCAATTTTCATCAATCATATTTTCTTTCCATTTTATTTCTTTATTTCTTGGATTGTGTTGTCCATCTGTTGTCTTTTAATTGTATGTTTTTCTTCTTGTAATATATTTATTTATTTATTATTATTACCTTTCTATTGTGTTTGTTTATTTCTTCCTCTTATTTTACTATTGATTTGGTTTGTGCAAGTTTTGATTTTGATGTAAGCGATAAATAGAAAATCAAGTTTATGAAATAGAACTACAATTATGAGCAGAAACAAAGTTCCATACTCTATGTCTATAGAAAGTTGAGGTAAAACGGTTATGTGAGATGTACATGACAAACCGTGAAAGTGAAATAAGTTTGTTTACCTCCCTTATTAACTTTATGATGAGATACGCACATATATCAAATATAAAAAAAAAAATATATTAAAACTATGCCGCGCCCGGATATAGCTGCAGAAAACATATAAAATAAATCATCATCATCATCGAGTGCTGTCTCCGCAACGAAGGTTGGCTACCATGGAGCGCCATTCTGCTCTGTCTCTTGCTTTGATGGTGCAAGTTATCATAGGCTGGTTTGTCCATCTTTTGATGTTACTCGTCAATGTTAGTCTTGGTCTGCCTCTGCCTCTTTTACCTCGTATTTTCCCCTCCGAGATTACTTTTAGTAGGCTGTTGTGTCTTTTAACATAACCCAAAAAATCACATTTGTCTTGTTTGAATTGTGTTTAGTAGTTCTCTTTTCATTTTTAGTTGTTTTAAAACTCCATCGTTTGTTTTCTTTACCTTCCACTCAATTCCACCTATTCTTCTATATATCCACATCTCAAATGCTTTCATTCTCTGTTCTGTTTTCTATAAAATAAGTATAAAATGTTATTGAGCAGCAAGACTAACAGAAAGATAAGATAAAGTGAAGCGTTTCGGCAAAAGCCTTCTTCAGGCATATCAACTCAAATTTTTCGGATTAACATTTGGAGAATCTCTTGTCTAATACTTTTGTTATAAAGTAGAACCAGGGGGAGAAAATTATGGCTCACCGTTTTTTCATGTCTGAAAAATATCAACTTTTAAAGTTGAAGTTAAAAGAGACGGAGTGGGGAAAAATCATCGCAGAAAATTTATCGGAAGATAACCCGTCTTGGGGACATTTTCCAGCAGATAAAATACATTGCTGGATAATTCATCGCAGTGAAAAATTCGCCTGTCGGAAAATTCATCGCTCGTTCGCAAGCCAAAGCAGCTGCTCCAGCCATGTTTTCATTCGTTGATTTCCTCTCAATCCGGAATGCCCAGGGAGGACAATCAAAGATCCAAATCAGTCCCGAGTTTTTTAGTGACACCAACCACAGCCTTCGTGTCCATCCTCCTTCAATTTTTATGTGCATGCTCAAGTCACTCTGAGAGCCGCGATAGCTCAGTGGTTAGTGAACAAAGGGCAATAGGTAGGGTTCGATTCCAACCGACGGCTTCCGGTTCACCCAGCCTTTAATGAGTACCTGATTTTTTTCTAGGAAAGTAAAGCGACACGGGTGTAATTCCGACCCCATTACCCCAAAAATCATGCGCCGAAGGTCTGTAAAATTTATGGTCACTAACACCATGTTCCCTATACGCCACTTGGCGTGACTGGGGTACTTTATTATTTTTTTTCAAGTCACTCTATAAACACACTTGAGTAAAAAGTTTGTTTCTAGCCAGGACTTTTGATTTTTTCATGCCATGATCTCCATGGTCAAACAGGTTGTCACTGCGAAAACTCCGCTCTTTTCATTTACTGTTCTTATTTTTATCTGTACCGTGAAAACCTATGAGTTATGCCGAAAAACGGATCAATCAGTATAAATGACAGTCCACCCACAGATGCATTCTTAAAGATTAAGGCGGGGGACTGGCTGGTCTCGAGTCAAGACGCCGGTCTCGCGACACAGAGGTTGTGAGTTCAAATCCCGCCTGCACCAGTTGGGATTTTTATTTGTGATTTCTCTCTGCGGCAAACACCCAAGGTCTCAACAGTGAGGCCCGGTTTGAAACGTCAATTACTCATGGACGAAAAAAATATGAGTACCTTCGAAGACGGAGATATGTGCCTGTGCGGCGAGGGACCTCTGTACACACGGCTGCTATGGAAAAACGGATTAACAAGCAAATTAAGTCCATAGTCCCGAGGGACATCGCCAGAGGTGAAAACTGGCGAACGCAAAAAAAAAAAATAGATTAAGGCCTACACCTCTGCCTCCACAATCACAGGGTTTTGTTGCCTGTATTCTCTGTTCAAAGTGATTCAAACCGACAAAGGATGTAGTGAACTTTGATGGCACTCATATCCACTCTTTCCAGGGCTCAATGTCCATGGGTGAACAAGTCTGTTTTGAACGATGTCCTCGGCCCTCGCTAACTATGATTATTCTCATTTGAGCCTGCTGCATTGTTCTCCTACCACTCTCAATGTGTAGTCGATGCTGTACATCATGAGCAATGATAGACAGCACGTGATTGGGTCATATTTATTCTGCTGCGATGATTAAAAAAAATGGGGGAGATACCGTGAGGTGTGACTTTCATGCATCCAAGTGTGATACGCATGGCCTCACTTTATATTTCTTCCAGTCTTTCATTCTACCTGTGGCTGAGAGAATCCCCATCGCATGCTCAATAACCGAAACCACCAGTCCCTGGTATAGAAGAAGATGCTGCTCACAATCTGTTGCCTCAATTACCCTCATTACTGAGAGGTCATTCATATCCTTCATTAACACATGATCTGTGTGCTGGGTGAAAGCTAGACTTTGATTTAACTGTATCTCCAGGTATCGTAGTGTGTAGGTCCTCACAACAATCACTCTTGTTGTCTGTTAGTTGACAATACCTTTGTTTATGGCAGTACAGTCAAGGGAGACAGTGGTGAATACGTTATGACCACGAGTATCAAGACGATGTAGGAGACGGCAATGATCAGGGCATTCATCTGGTTAGAGTCACAAGACTACAACCACGCCGGTATACTGAGTGATTCGATGAGCATGATAAAAAAGTGGAGGGAGAAGAAAGAGCGGACAGGTTGGCTAGCTGCGCTATTGTTGATGACGACCAACCAATGGATCAGGCGGACAGGTTGGCTAGCTGCGCTATTGTTGATGACGACCAACCAATGGATCAGGCGGACAGGTTGGCTAGCTGCGCTATTGTTGATGACAACCAACCAATGGATCAGGCGGACAGGTTGGCTAGCTGCGCTATTGTTGATGACGACCAACCAATGGATCGGGCGGACAGGTTGGCTAGCTGCGCTATTGTTGATGACGACCAACCAATGGATCAGGCGGACAGGTTGGCTAGCTGCGCTATTGTTGATGACAACCAACCAATGGATCAGGCGGACAGGTTGGCTAGCTGCGCTATTGTTGATGACGACCAACCAATGGATCAGGCGGACAGGTTGGCTAGCTGCGCTATTGTTGATGACGACCAACCAATGGATGAGGCGGACATCATCAATGCTCTCCGGGAAGTTGGAAGGACACAGGACTTCGACAACTATGAGTAAACGTCACTACTTCGGATGAAAGAGATGGGAGTTAAGATGGAAACAGCCAGAAACAAGAAACTTAGTGTGCGTGTAAGAAGACTTATCATAAAACACACAACTGGAGTCTTCAGTAGCAGGACACTGCGAGTCTTGCTGAGGAGAGGTTCTCAGCACCAATGGACATGTTCGGTGTGCAATGATCATGACACGCTAATAATTCAATAACTCAAAATTCTTTGTTTAGGGAGAATCATGTCAAAGCTGCCCTCGTCGGCTATACCATTTGTATTACCTCAAAGCACTAACCGTTCAGACTGGTAAGCCCTGGAGTTCTCCAGCAGGGAACAGGCAAATAATTGTAGTTATAGATAATTGTGCTTCACCGTTTGTTGTCGTTGTCCTTGTACTCTGAAGAAGTCCACAGGCCGAAACGTCAGTATTGTGTTGTGTCCCTTCTTTGTAAAGCTGTCATCATACCTTAGAGTATTTAACACTCCCTGCCACTGGTTCCGATTTCTGCAGGAACCTGCGACTTATCTCTAACAGGGAAGTACACCACAACATCACAAGCTAAAAGAGTATCCTCCCTAGACCAGTCGTCGGCTCACCTATTCTCACAGAAAAAGTAGATATGGCAAAGCCATAACAGAAACAGTTACAATTAAAACAGACGGTATCATTAAAAACATAGCTATCTTGAATTCCTTCTTTCCTTCATCACATAACCAGGGGTTCGTCAAGGCACTACTTTCCTTCATCACATAACCAGGGGTTCGTCAAGGCTCTACTTTCCTTCATCACATAACCAGGGGTTCGTCAAGACTCTACTTTCCTTCATCACATAACCAGGGGTTCGTCAAGGCTCTACTTTCCTTCATCACATAACCAGGGGTTCGTCAAGGCTCTACTTTCCTTCATCACATAACCAGGGGTTCGTCAAGGCTCTACTTTCCTTCATCACATAACCAGGGGTTCGTCAAGGCACTACTTTCCTTCATCATATAACCAGGGGTTCGTCAAGACTCTACTTTCCTTCATCATATAACCAGGGGTTCGTCAAGGCACTACTTTCCTTCATCACATAACCAGGGGTTCGTCAAGGCTCTACTTTCCTTCATCACATAACCAGGGGTTCGTCAAGGCACTACTTTCCTTCATCACATAACCAGGGGTTCGTCAAGGCTCTACTTTCCTTCATCACATAACCAGGGGTTCGTCAAGGCACTACTTTCCTTCATCACATAACCAGGGGTTCGTCAAGGCACTACTTTCCTTCATCACATAACCAGGGGTTCGTCAAGGCACTACTTTCCTTCATCACATAACCAGGGGTTCGTCAAGGCACTACTTTCCTTCATCACATAACCAGGGGTTCGTCAAGACTCTACTTTCCTTCATCATATAACCAGGGGTTCGTCAAGGCACTACTTTCCTTCATCACATAACCAGGGTTCGTCAAGACTCTACTTTCCTTCATCACATAACCAGGGGTTCGTCAAGGCACTACTTTCCTTCATCACATAACCAGGGGTTCGTCAAGACTCTACTTTCCTTCATCACATAACCAGGGGTTCGTCAAGGCTCTACTGAAAGACTTCGACAATCATCTCCAGGTGTCTTCTGTCACTCTTTGGGATCTCTGCGAAGTGGAAGCCTGTCCAATTTATTCATTCCATTGTGAACCAAATATTTACTTTGAACATTTCTCTTCTATCCTATTCTCTGTTTTTTTCCCCGCTGGTTTTCAACATTCACGAACATAAAGTAAGAGTAGATAAAACATTTCAACTGACTACCCTTAAGTTAAAGAAAAAAAATTTTGGCTCCTTAATTTTATTTCCGCATGTTCTGAAAGTTTCTGGAAGCCAACACAGTCATAGTTATTCTGGTTCTGATAACTGTTTGTTGTTGTTGTTGTCTAACTTTGATGCATACAACTACCGAAATGTGAAAGATGGCCCACATCTTCTTCTGTTTCCGGTTGTAACTGTAATAAACAAGTTAAATCTTCAACAATAATAGATTCTGGTTTCATGTATATACTTTATCAGAATATTTTAATAATTATATGATGTTTATATTATCATATACAAGATAATAGAGTTCCAAATATTAAATTAATATATTTTTAAAAAAATCAGACTTTTCAGAAACTGAATCAAACAATTTTCCTTTAGAGAACTGTTTATCACAGGAACTGGATTTAATTGCGTTGCATTTTGATCAGAATAAAAGCTCAGGATTGTCAGTGGATCGTTTGTGGCATCATTTGGTTCAGCACATTGTCAGCTCTTCAGATATGAACAATTCAAATCCGAGAGTGATGTTTGCTGATATATTTAGTGCCGACTCTCAAAATAATACAACGAGTAATTTCAGCTCATGGATCTTTGATTCAACACTCGAACAACAACAAAACAGAGGAGATTACTTCTACAGTTTAAATCTGACAAATAAATCACCGAAGGAGGAACTTGAAATAAAAATAAAATTAGTTTGGTTGTTGTTTTCTCAGATGGGCGGAGTCAGGAAGAACGCGACCCATGTTGCTATTATATATCTTGATGGGACAGATTTATCGTTGAGTGAAGCCAAAAATCTGACACAAATTATTGACCAAAATTATTCAGACGTGAAGATATTTCTTGTGATGTTTTTAGATAATCTTCCTAAAAACTATGTTCTTTACCTCAACGATGCTCTTCTTTATGAACGGAACAATGAAAACATGATGAAGTATCTCATTATGGCAATTTGTAGACTGTGTGTTAAAGAATGGCAGCCCTTTGAACACAGTGATGGAAGTCTGTCGTGTTACAAGATGTATTATGAAATCTCCTTTATAAACATATGGATAACATGTTGGTTGGCGTGTGTCGAGGAAGTTAATGGCAACATGGTGAGAATAGAAACAAAGGAAGAGCTCAGCTTTCTAAAGAACTTGTTGAGGTTGTACATCAATGATAATTTAAATCGTGCACAAGAAACAGACGGAGTTTATCAAATTCACTTTTATATCGGACTTCGACGTAATTTAACGACCTTGACAAAACGGTTTCGGTGGTGGTCTGACCATCCAAGAGGTTACCGCCCCCTGGTGGTGAGCAACTGGCTGCCTGGTAAACCTTCCGGTGGTTATGTTAAAGGTTGTGCCGTGTGGCAGTTTAGATGGGAGCTTCCCAAAATAGGGACAAACTTCTCGAGTAGCGAAGATCGTCTGGTGGAAGGTTGGACCGATGTTGGGTGTAAAGTTGACATAGAATCATTATGTTTGTGTGAGGTGGTTCTCACTAGGAAAGTTGAAGAGAAGAACTCGATGAGAATAAAACCAGCCACGAATGAGAGCTTGAGTCAAGCTTTAGCTAAAGGAGATTTTGTGAAATATGGAGATAATATTGTGTCTGTCTCTACATACATTGTCGACATAGATTTTAACAAGTTTTATACCCAATCAGGAGGTAAATTATTTCTCATGTTTGACTGTGGGGAAGATACTGGGTCTCCGAGATACATTTCCTACCTTCGTGTCTGTGACGGTATCTATCATTGCAACGACAAGCGGGATGAAGATTTATGTGTGCTACCTGTTAGATATTATCTTAGACGATTCGTCAGGGAAAAAGAATCAGAACTTTTTTTGTGGCGGTGTGTTTTGTTGTGACGGGTCTTGTTTATTGTATCAGTGGGTTAATGACGGGGAGGTTGACTGTCCTATTTGTGATCACAACTCTGAAATAGAAGCCACAGATGAGAGTAAAGTTGATAATTTGTTTATGAAGCAAAACCAGACCTGTGCTTTCATTTGTTATAACCAGACGTGTATTCGTTTCTCCGAACTTAACGATGGAATTGTAAACTGTCAAGGAGACGAATATGGTATAGACGAGACTTTGGGAAAGTTGAAGACAGCGGACACTTGTTGCAACATTTTGGAAAAACATGTCTGGGCGCCAAAGTGTGTCTATGTTATTGACATATACGGCGCTGTTCTGGGATGTCGAGATATGTCCCATCTTAAGGACTGCACACAGTTTAAGTGCCCAGAAAACTATGTTAAATGTCCTAACACTTACTGTATCCCTCAACATTACGTCCTTGATAGAAAAATGGATTGTCCTGCTGGAGAAGATGAAGACAGTTTTAATATTGACCCGTGTACCGGAAACTTTGCCTGTTGGGATAGTCAAATGTGTCTACATCCTGACCTAGTTTGTGACGGGCATTCTGACTGTCCACACGGAGACGACGAGATAGATTGTCACGTGACATGTGCTGAAGGTTTCCGCTGTGTGTCGGGGACAGTCACCGTGTCTGATTACAACAGATCGGTTCCTCTAAAAGACGTGGGGTTCATTGCCACCTCTACAAGATACGTTGATTTATCTGGGATAAATCTATTTGCGTATGAAAATGTTACTTTCCATTCTGCTTACACAAAACATGTAATTTTCTCCGGCTGCAATATTCGGTATTATCCATACTATTTTAACCACGACGCAGACGTACGTCTACAAACATTAGACCTTAGCTACAATAGGATCACTGAATACAGTTATTCAGGATTTAAAAAGTTGCCCACATATATTCGCTATTTAAACTTTTCTTACAACAGAAAACTTGATTGGGTATCATATACAGACCACATAGAACTGGAAATACTCGACCTCTCCCATACCTCTCTGTCAAAGATATACCCTGCATTGTTAACATGGTCACCAAAATTAAAACATTTAAATTTGAGCTTTACGTTGATCTCTGGTTTTCGTTATAACATATTTTCTCCGAACACAACCTTGCAGACACTTGAGGTACGTGGACTGTTTATAGATAATTTCTATGAAGATTTCTTTAACGGTCTCACTATTGGTCAACATCTGTACACTGACAGCTTTCAAATGTGTTGTTCACAGATCAGAGGACCAAACATACCATACTACACGTGCCACGCCACTGACGACGCCATTTCTTCTTGTTTTGATCTGATAGCGGTCACTGTTCAGCGTGTTCTTCTCTGGGTGGTCGCTGTTCTTGCTGTTCTTGGTAACACGACAGTTATTGTTTATCGTGTAATCTGGGACAGGTCAGTTCTCAGAACAGGTTACGGGCTGTTTGTAACAAACTTGGGTATATCTGACTTTATTATAGGAGTCTATCTGTTCATTATTGCTGGAGCGGATTATTACTATCGTGACATTTATGTTCTGTATGACAATACCTGGAGAGAAAGTATTCTATGTAGACTTGCTGGTTTTCTGGTTACTCTCTCTAGTGAAACATCAACATTCTTTGTCTTCTTAATCACTTTAGACAGGTTTTTGGTCATCAAGTTTCCATTTGGTCAAGTCAAGTTATCAGAACTTGCTAAAATTATCGTTCTACTTTTGTCTTGGATCATTGGTTTCCTTCTTGCTCTGACCCCAATTGTGTTCAGGTTTGAAATATATTCATCTAATGCTATGTGTCTAGGTTTACCTTTGACAACTAAACGTCTCAAGGGCTGGGAGTTCTCATTTGGCGTGTTTATTGTTCTCAACTGTTTCCTGTGTCTCGTCCTTGCTTACAGTCAAAGAGCCATCTATCGAGCCATGTCCGAGAACAGAATTACTCGGACAGCGTCAAGCACGTCTCCCCGACGGGCGGAAGATATAATAGTGGCCAAACAGTTGTCTCTGGTAGCTCTGTCCAATTTTCTCTGTTGGTTTCCTATAGGATTCATGGGTTTATTGTCTCTTGTCGGACGTGAGATCAGCAATGATGTTTACGCGTGGACAACGGTTATCGTTCTTCCCATAAACTCTGCAGCAAACCCACTTCTGTACACGATCCCTGTCCTTATGGACAAGTGGGACAAGTTTAAACATGGCGATAGAGGACCTTACTAATTCTATACCCCACTTTATTATTTTCCATTTTGTTAGTCAGAGAGACGTTTTTCATGTTTAATTATTTTAATATTTTAGCCTCGTTTATTTTTTTTATATCTTTCTTACAGTGTTCAATTCAGGGTAAAAACAAAACTCCTTGATTTATAGAGATTTAAAATATAGCTAATTTTAATATTCTTACACTTTGGTAATCATATAACAGAACTATTTCATGATCAAAGAGACAAGAAACCAATTATAAAATGTACATCAGACTATAAAATCTTAAAATCTGAGGTGGAAAAAACTATAGAAACAACGAAAAAGGGAAAAGCAGCAGGACCTGACAGTATACAGATAGAGATGATAGAGGCATTAGAAGATGTTGGCGTTGAAGTGATTACAGACATATGCAACGACATATACCACACAGGATACATACCAAATGAACTAAAACATCAACTTTCATTGTATTGCCTGAAAGGAATGGTGCAGCTGAATGAGGTGACTTTAGAACAATAAGCCTAATGAGCCATGTTACAAAAATCTTGCTAAAAGTTATACAAGGAAGGATTCAGAATAAAATCAATACTGAATTAGATGAGCAACAATTTGGATTTAGGAAAAATAGCGGGACAAAAGAAGTCATATTCAACATGAGAACATGAATTGAAAAGAACACAGAAGTAAACAAACCAATATATGCCTGCTTCATAGACTACACCAAAGCTTTTAATAGAGTACACCACAGATAACATATAGAATACCTAAAGGAGAGACATCTAGATGGCACAGACATACGACTAATATGTAATCTATACTGGGAGCAAACAGCAATAATAAAATATAACAAAGAGAACTCTACATCCATTGATATAAAAATGAGGAGTAAAACAGGGATGCATCCTATCACCAAGCTTGTTCAATCTATACACTGAGCAAATCTTTATAAACATCACAGAGCTGCCAGGCCTACAAATTAATGGAAAGTTAATCAATAACCTAAGATATGCTGAAAATACTGTACTACTAGCAGAAAATCCTCAAGATCTACAACAATTACTTAATGAAATAAGCATGACAAGCAAAAAATATGGACGAGATATGAATATCAAAAAGACTAAAACTATGATCATAAACAAAGAAAATACCCAAAACCCACAACTGGATATCAAAATAGAAGGAATAGACCTGGAGACAGTTCAGAGCTACAACTACCTTGGACATACTATAACCAGTGATGGGAAATGTAAAATTGAGATAAACAAAAGAATAGGAATGGCAAAAAGTAATTTTAATGACATGAAGAACACACTAACATCAAAACAAATAACACCAGTGCTAAAACTAAGAATAGCAAAATGTTATGTCTTCTCAATATTCCTGTATGGTGCAGAAACAGGGATATTAGACAAGAAAAGAGAACAGAAATTTGAAGCATTTGAAATGTGGATATATAGAAGAATAGGTAGAATTGGATGGAGAGAAAAGAAAACAAACGATGGAGTTTTAAAACAACTAAAAATGAAGAGAGAACTACTAAACAAAAATAAAACAAGACAAAAGCGATTTTTGGGCCATGTTAAAAGACACAACAGCCTACTAAAAGTAATCCTGGAGGGGAAAATACAAGGTAAAAGAGGCAGAGGCAGACCAAGACTAACATGGACGAGTAACATCAAAAGATGGACAAACCAGCTTATGACAACCTGCACCATCAAAGCAAGAGACAGAACAGAATGGCGCTCCATGGTAGCCAACCTTCGTTGCGGAGTTGGCACTTGATGATGATGATGATATTCTGCATTTATTTCTGTGCCTTTTTCTAGACTTTTTTTGTTGCTTTCGTTTACTATTATGTCTATCATTTCTTGTAGTTCATTCGCTGTCTCTGCTATTAAGACTGTGTCTTTCGCATATCGCAAATTATTTATATTATGACCGTTGACTTCAATTCCTTTTTTTTCAACTATTGATCTTATAATATGTAAGCAGTAAAGTGAATATAAATCAGGCGACAGAACACAGCCTTGTCTGACTCCTTGTTTTATATATTGGAATTGTCCTGTTTGATTGTTAATTCGTATAGCTGCTGTTTGTTGCCAGTGCATGTTTTTTTATGATTTGCAGATCCTTGTAAAATAAATAAACATTGATAGTTTATCACCCAAATATAAACGGCCGAGACACAATCCGCTCTGATACGACACAAAACACATTCATTATTGGAGAGTCACCTTAAACCTCCAGAATGGTAAGTGGACTCTCTCCACACAAAAATAGAAACTTCTTGAGGCAGCCTCTATGCAACACCCACGTTAATTAACATTATATATATGTTCCTTTTCCTCTTGTCAGACGGTCTAGTGGAGGCTATTGTGTGTTTTTATTTAGGTTTTGTTTTTGTCGAACAGCTTTTCTCGTAGCTAATTCTACCAATGTTTGAAAAACACACACGGCCACAGATGAACGCGTTAGACCCACAGGTCCACAGGGTTGTCCATCCTTTTTCATGAGTCTTTTCTCTTCTAAGTTTTGCCTTAGCACAGTCTCGAATGATGTTATACCATAATTATACATGCTCTCCATGATGTGCGATCATTTGCCAGATGTTCCCAGTCATATTCACATATGGAGAAGTCATTCAGAGATGAAATTAACATTAATTAACATAGTCCAATAAGATTTGATGTTATAACTACATGCAATTAAGAAGTGTCCTTTCGTTTTCAACCTGTAGTTATTTTGTTTTAATTCAATCCATGTTTTATTTTTGTGTATGATGAAAGGGAAACTTGTTTTTATTAAAACAGTCTTTTGTTCAACAAATGACGTGATAAATTAACATACATCGGATCGGTATATAATATAAATCGCCGAGCGCTGTAAAATACCACACAACTCATTTACGGCTGTTAACGTTAACATTAAGAGCGGACAGTGAAGATGCGCACTCGAGACTGACGAAAAATAATTAGGTGGAAGAGAATGAATTTGAAAGTGGATGTTCTCAGATGAATCTTATAGTAACTCCATCAAGATCATCTCTGTTTATAGGATGACTGTTGTTAATCGGTAGGGCGTTCTTATAGGGACATCTGTACTGTTGTTCATAGGTAGGGTGTTCTTATAGGGACATCTGTACTGTTGTTCATAAGTAGGGTGTTCTTATAGGGACATCTGTACTGTTGTTCATAGGTAGGGCGTTCTTATAGGGACATCTGTACTGTTGTTCATCGGTAGGGCGTTCTTATAGGGACATCTGTACTGTTGTTCATAGGTAGGGCGTTCTTATAGGGACATCTGTACTGTTGTTCATAAGCAGGGTGTTCTTATAGGGACATCTGTACTGTTGTTCATAGGTAGGGCGTTCTTATAGGGACATCTGTACTGTTGTTCATAGGTAGGGCGTTCTTATAGGGACATCTCCACTGTTGTTCATAGGTAGGGCGTTCTTATAGGGACATCTGTACTGTTGTTCATAAGTAGGGTGTTCTTATAGGGACATCTGTACTGTTGTTCATAGGTAGGGCGTTCTTATAGGGACATCTGTACTGTTGTTCATTGGTAGGGTGTTCTTATAGGGACATCTCCTGCACTGTTGTTCATAGGTAGGGCGTTCCTATAGGGACATCTGTACTGTTGTTCATAGGTAGGGCGTTCTTATAGGGACATCTGTACTGTTGTTCATAGGTAGGGCGTTCTTATAGGGACATCTGTACTGTTGTTCATAGGTAGGGCGTTCTTATAGGGACATCTGTACTGTTGTTCATAGGTAGGGCGTTCTTATAGGGACATCTGTACTGTTGTTCATAGGTAGGGCGTTCTTATGGGGACATCTGTACTGTTGTTCATAGGTAGGGTGTTCTTATAGGGACATCTCCTGTACTGTTGTTCATAGGTAGGGCGTTCTTATAGGGACATCTGTACTGTTGTTCATCGGTAGGGCGTTCTTATAGGGACATCTCCTGTACTGTTGTTCATAGGCAGGGTGTTCTTATAGGGACATCTCCTGTACTGTTGTTCATAGGTAGGGCGTTCTTATAGGGACATCTCCTGTACTGTTGTTCATAGGTAGGGTGTTCTTATAGGGACATCTCCTGTACTGTTGTTCATAGGTAGGGCGTTCTTATAGGGACATCTCCTGTACTGTTGTTCATAGGTAGGGCGTTCTTATAGGGACATCTGTACTGTTGTTCATCGGTAGGGCGTTCTTATAGGGACATCTGTACTGTTGTTCATAAGTAGGGTGTTCTTATAGGGACATCTGTACTGTTGTTCATAGGTAGGGCGTTCTTATAGGGACATCTGTACTGTTGTTAATCGGTAGGGCGTTCTTATAGGGACATCTCCACTGTTGTTCATAGGTAGGGCGTTCTTATAGGGACATCTGTACTGTTGTTCATAAGTAGGGTGTTCTTATAGGGACATCTGTACTGTTGTTCATAGGTAGGGCGTTCTTATAGGGACATCTGTACTGTTGTTCATTGGTAGGGTGTTCTTATAGGGACATCTCCTGCACTGTTGTTCATAGGTAGGGCGTTCCTATAGGGACATCTGTACTGTTGTTCATAGGTAGGGCGTTCTTATAGGGACATCTGTACTGTTGTTCATAGGTAGGGCGTTCTTATAGGGACATCTGTACTGTTGTTCATAGGTAGGGCGTTCTTATAGGGACATCTGTACTGTTGTTCATAGGTAGGGCGTTCTTATAGGGACATCTGTACTGTTGTTCATAGGTAGGGCGTTCTTATGGGGACATCTGTACTGTTGTTCATAGGTAGGGTGTTCTTATAGGGACATCTCCTGTACTGTTGTTCATAGGTAGGGCGTTCTTATAGGGACATCTGTACTGTTGTTCATCGGTAGGGCGTTCTTATAGGGACATCTCCTGTACTGTTGTTCATAGGCAGGGTGTTCTTATAGGGACATCTCCTGTACTGTTGTTCATAGGTAGGGCGTTCTTATAGGGACATCTCCTGTACTGTTGTTCATAGGTAGGGTGTTCTTATAGGGACATCTCCTGTACTGTTGTTCATAGGTAGGGCGTTCTTATAGGGACATCTCCTGTACTGTTGTTCATAGGTAGGGCGTTCTTATAGGGACATCTGTACTGTTGTTCATCGGTAGGGCGTTCTTATAGGGACATCTCCTGAACTGTTGTTCTTAGGTAGGGCGTTCTTATAGGGACATCTCTTGTACTGTTGTTCATAATTAGGGCGTTCTTATAGAGACATCTCCTGTACTGTTGTTCATCGGTAGGGCGTTCTTATAGGGACATCTCCTGCACTGTTATTCATAGGTAGGGCGTTCTTATAGGGACATCTCCTGCACTGTTGTTCATAGGTAGGGCGTTCTTATAGGGACATCTCCTGTACTGTTGTTCATATGTAGGGCGTTCTTATAGGGACATCTCCTGTACTGTTGTTCATATGTAGGGCGTTCTTATAGGAACATCTCCTGTACTGTTGTTCATAGGTAGGGCGTTCTTATAGGGACATCTCCTGTACTGTTGTTCATAGGTAGGGCGTTCTTATAGGGACATCTCCTGTACTGTTGTTCATAGGTAGGGCGTTCTTATAGGGACATCTGTACTGTTGTTCATCGGTAGGGCGTTCTTACAGGGACATCTCCTGAACTGTTGTTCTTAGGTAGGGCGTTCTTATAGGGACATCTGTACTGTTGTTCATCGGTAGGGCGTTCTTATAGGGACATCTCCTGAACTGTTGTTCTTAGGTAGGGCGTTCTTATAGGGACATCTCTTGTACTGTTGTTCATAGGTAGGGCGTTCTTATAGGGACATCTCCTGTACTGTTGTTCATCGGTAGGGCGTTCTTATAGGGACATCTCCTGCACTGTTATTCATAGGTAGGGCGTTCTTATAGGGACATCTCCTGCACTGTTGTTCATAGGTAGGGCGTTCTTATAGGGACATCTCCTGTACTGTTGTTCATAGGTAGGGCGTTCTTATAGGAACATCTCCTGTACTGTTGTTCATAGGTAGGGCGTTCTTATAGGGACATCTCCTGTACTGTTGTTCATAGGTAGGGCGTTCTTATAGGGACATCTCCTGTACTGTTGTTCATAGGTAGGGCGTTCTTATAAGGACATCTCCTGTACTGTTGTTCATCGATAGGGCGTTCTTATAGGGACATCACCTGCACTGTTGTTCATAGGTAGGGCGTTCTTATAGTGACATCTCCTGCACTGTTGTTCATAGGTAGGGCGTTCTTATAGGGACATCTCCTGCACTGTTGTTCATAGGTAGGGCGTTCTTATAGGGACATCTCCTGCACTGTTGTTCATCGGTAGGGCGTTCTTATAGGGACATCTCCTGCACTGTTGTTCATCGCGATGGTAGAACGTTCTTATAGGGTCAACTCCTGCACTATTGTTCATCGCGATGGTAGAACGTTCTTATAGGGACATCTGTACTGTTGTTCATAGGTAGGGCGTTCTTATCGGGACATCTGTACTGTTGTTCATCGGTAGGGCGTTCTTATAGGGACATCTATACTGTTGTTCATAGGTAGGGTGTTCTTATAGGGACATCTCCTGTACTGTTGTTCATAGGTAGGGCGTTCTTATAGGGACATCTGTACTGTTGTTCATCGGTAGGGCGTTCTTATAGGGACATCTCCTGTACTGTTGTTCATAGGTAGGGTGTTCTTATAGGGACATCTCCTGTACTGTTGTTCATAGGTAGGGCGTTCTTATAGGGACATCTCCTGTACTGTTGTTCATAGGTAGGGTGTTCTTATAGGGACATCTCCTGTACTGTTGTTCACAGGTACGGCGTTCTTATAGGGACATCTCCTGCACTGTTGTTCATCGGTAGGGCGTTCTTATAGGGACATCTCCTGTACTGTTGTTCATAGGTAGGGCGTTCTTATAGGGACATCTCCTGTACTGTTGTTCATAGGTAGGGCGTTCTAATAGGGACATCTCCTGCACTATTGTTCATAGGTAGGGCGTTCTTATAGGGACATCTCCTGCACTGTTGTTCATAGGTAGGGCGTTCTTATAGGGACATCTCCTGCACTGTTGTTCATAGGTAGGGCGTTCTTATAGGGACATCTCCTGTACTGTTGTTCATAGGTAGGGCGTTCTTATAGGGACATCTCCTGCACTGTTGTTCATCGGTAGGGCGTTCTTATAGGGACATCTCCTGCACTGTTGTTCATCGCGATGGTAGAACGTTCTTATAGGGACATCTCCTGCACTGTTGTTCATCGCGATGGTAGAACGTTCTTATAGGGACATCTCCTGCACTGTTGTTCATCGCGATGGTAGAACGTTCTTATAGGGACATCTCCTGCACTGTTGTTCATCGCGATGGTAGAACGTTCTTATAGGGACATCTCCTGTACTGTTGTTCATAGGTAGGGCGTTCTTATAGGGACATCTCCTGCACTTTTGTTCGTCGCGATGGTAGAACGTTCTTATAGGGTCAACTCCTGCACTGTTGTTCATCGCGATGGTAGAACGTTCTTATAGGGTCAACTCCTGCACTGTTGTTCTTCGTTAGTACGTTCTTACAGTGACAACTCCTGCTCTGTTAATCATCGGTGTGACGTTCTTACAGTGACAACTCCTGCTCTGTTAATCATGGGTATGACGTTATTACAGTGAAAACTCCTGCTCTGTTAATCATGGGTATGACGTTCTTACAGTGACAACTCCTGCTCTGTTAATCATGGGTAGGACGTTGTTACAGTGACAAGTCCTGCTCTGTTAATCATGGGTATGACGTTCTTACAGTGACAACTCCTGCTCTGTTAATCATGGGTAGGACGTTCTTACAGTGACAACTCCTGCTCTGTTAATCATGGGTAGGACGTTCTTACAGTGACAACTCCTGCTCTGTTAATCATCGGTATGACGTTCTTATAGGGACACCTCCTGTGCTGTTAATTATGGGTTGGACGTTCTTACAGGGACACCTCCTGTGCTGTTAATCATGGGTAGGACGTTCTTACAGGGACACCTCCTGTGCTGTTAATCATGGGTAGGACGTTCTTACAGGGACACCTCCTGTGCTGTTAATCATGGGTAGGACGTTCTTACAGGGACACCTCCTGTGCTGTTAATCATGGGTAGGACGTTCTTACAGGGACATCTCCTGTGCTGTTGTTTATCGCGATGGTAAGACGTTCTTACAGGGACACCTCCTGTGCTGTTGTTCATCGCGATGGTAGGACGTTCTTACAGCGACACCTCCTGTGCTGTTAATCATGGGTAGGACGTTCTTACAGGGACATCTCCTGTGCTGTTGTTTATCGCGATGGTAAGACGTTCTTACAGGGACACCTCCTGTGCTGTTGTTCGTCGCGATGGTAGGACGTTCTTACAGGGATACCTCCTGTGCTGTTGTTCATCGCGATGGTAGGACGTTCTTACAGGGACACCTCCTGTGCTGTTAATCATGGGTAGGACGTTCTTACAGGGACACCTCCTGTGCTGTTGTTCATCGCGATGGTAAGACGTTCTTACAGGGACACCTCCTCTGCTGTTGTTCATCGCGATGGTAGGACGTTCTTACAGCGACACCTCCTGTGCTGTTGTTCATCGCGATGGTAGGACGTTCTTACAGGGACACCTCCTGTGCTGTTGTTCATCGCGATGGTAGGACGTTCTTATAGGGACAGCTCCTGTGCTGTTGTTCATCGCGATGGTAGGACGTTCTTATAGGGACAGCTCCTGCCCTCTTGGTCATCACAATTGTATGATCTCTTCTTGCACTTTAAATTGATTTATTTTTGTGTGGTTTTGCATACTTCTTGGCGAGGCTCGGCATGTTCAACTATAGACTATGTCTTCTAGGTTATATCAGACCGTATTTGACATCCAAAATGATAGTGGGAACTATCTTATTGTGCGCGTCGTTGGTTCTCTGAGGTTTGCCTTAAATGTCTCTTGTGATGTGAAATTCTGGTAGCAGGATGTTGGGTTTTACACTTTTGTTTCTGTGATATGAGATCCCATGGGTCTTATTTTCCGCTGCTTCTCTTCAGGTTTGCCTTAAATGTCTCTTGTGATGTGAAATTCTGGTAGTAGGATGTTGGGTTTTACACTTTTGTTTCTGTGATATGAGATCCCTTGAGTTTTGTTGGCCGCTAGTTTTCTTGAGACTTTACATGAATGTACTCTTTAACCCTAACAAATATGATGAATCAAGGCTGCTGCATGTCATTCTGTTGTAGGTGTAAGTTGTAGAAAACGATCTAGAGAAGACGAGGAAACATCGGAGGGTATGTTCAAAGTGTGGAAGTTGATATTATAACAACACAACACATACAATTTATTGTATTATAGATTTTCTGGGTTATTATATTGCCTAATGTATTTCTTAAATTCATTTTTTTAATAAGTGGAAGTCAATAATTAAATTACAAATCGTTGTAGACACACAAAAATACGTTAAATACGGCAAGACCTTGAAAACGTTATCGTTTATTTTTACAAACATTATCTACATTCTTACGTCCATCGTTTTCAGTTACCCAATTCCTGTGACATTTAATTCTTTGATCCGTTTTCTGAGCCAGATTTTCATGTCAAGGTCCCACATCTTCTTCTGTTTCCGGTTATATCTGTAATAAACAAGTTAAATCTTCAACAATAATGGATTCTGGTTTCATGTATATACTTTATCAGAATATTTTTATAAGTATATGATGTTTATATTATCATATACAAGATAACAGAATTCCAAACATTAAATTAATATATTTTTAAAAATAATTTTCAGAATTTTCAGGAATTGAATCAAACAATTTTCCTTTAGAGAACTGTTTATCACAAGATCTGGATTTAATTGCGTTGCATTTTGATCAGAATAAAGGCCCAGGATTGTCAGTGGGAAGTTTGTGGCATCATTTAGTTCAGCACATTGTCAGCTCTTCGGATATGAACAATTCAAATCCGAGAGTGATGTTTGCTGATATATTTAGTGCCGACTCTCAAAATAATACAACGAGTAATTTCAGCTCATGGATCTTTGATTCAACACTCGAACAACAACAAAACAGAGGAGATTACTTCTACAGTTTAAATATGACAAATAAATCACCGAAGGAGGAACTTGAGAGGAAAATAAAATTAGTTTGGTTGTTGTTTTCTCAGATGGGCGGAGTCAGGAAGAACGCGACCCATGCTGCAATTATATATCTCGATGGATCAGATTTATCTTTGAGTGAAGCCAAAAATCTGACACAAATTATTGACCAAAATTATTCAGACGTGAAGATATTTCTTGTGATATTTTTAGACAATCTTCCTAAAAACTATGTTCTTTACCTCAACGGTGCTCTTCTTTATGAACGGAACAATGAAAACCTCATGATGAAGTATCTAATTATGGCAATTTGTAGACTGTGTATTAAAGAATGGCAGCCCTTTGAACACAGTGATGGAAGTCTGTCGTGTTACAAGGTGTATCACATAACTTCACATATAAATACATGGATTACATGTTGGTACACATGTGCCGATGAAGTTCAAGGTTATTTAGTGAAAATTGAAACAAAGGAAGAGCTGAGCTTCCTAAAGAACATGTTGTGGTTGTACAACAAACAGAATTTAACTCCAGCTAAAGAAATAGGCGGAGTTTATCAAATTCTTTTTTATATCGGACTTAGACGTAATTTAACGACATTGACAAAACGGTTTCAGTGGTGGTCTGACCATCCAAGAGGTTACCGCCCCTTGGTGGTGAGCAACTGGCTGCCTGGTAAACCTTCTGGTGGTTTTGTTAAAGGTTGTGCCGTGTGGCAGTTTAGATCGGAGCGTGACAAGAATGGGACAAACTTTTCGAGTAGCGAAGATCGTCTGGTGGTAGGTTGGACGGACGTTGGGTGTAGAGTTGAAATAGAATCATTATGTTTGTGTGAGGTGGTTCTTCCTAGAAAGGTTGAAGAGAAGAACTTGATGAGAATAAAACCAGCCACGAATGAGAGCTTGAGTCAAGCTTTAGCTAAAGGAGATTTTGTGAAATATGGAGATAATATTGTGTCTGTCTCTACCTACATTGTCAACGTAGATTTTCTTCAGTTTTATACACAAATCGGAGGTAAATTATTTCTCATGTTTGACTGTGGGAAGATACTGGCTCTCCGAGATACGTTTCCTATCGTCTTGTCTGTGATGGTATCAATCAATGCAACGACAAACGCGACGAAGATTTGTGTGTGGTACCTGTTAAATATCATTTCCAACAGTTTTTGGAAAAGAAAAACATAGACATTTTTTGTGGTGGTGTGATTTGCTGTGACGGTTCTTGTTTATTGTATCAGTGGGTTAATGACGGGGAGGTTGACTGCCCTGTTTGTGATCACAACTCTGAGATAGAAGCCACAGATGAGAGTAAAGTTTATAATTTGTTTATGAAGCATAACCAGACCTGTGCTTTCATTTGTTATCAGCAGAAATGCATTTGTTTCTCCGAACTTAACGATGGAATTGTAAACTGTGAAGGAGACGAACATGCTATAGACGAGACTTTGGGAACATTGGAAATAGCCGAATCTTGTTACAACATATTGGAAAAAACATATCTGGGCGCCAAAGTGTGTCTATGTCATTGACATATACGGAGCCGTTTTGGGATGTCGAGATATGTCCCATCTTAAGGACTGCACACATTTCAGGTGTCCAGTAGGCTATGTTAAATGTCCTAACACTTACTGTATCCCTCAACATTACGTCCTTGATAGAAAAATGGATTGTCCTGCTGGAGAAGACGAAGACAGTTTTAATATTGACCGGTGTACCGGAAACTTTGCCTGTTGGGATAGTCAAATGTGTCTACATCCTGACCTAGTTTGTGACGGACATTCTGACTGTCCACACGGAGACGACGAGATAGATTGTCACGTGACATGTGCTGAAGGTTTCCGCTGTGTGTCGGGGACAGTCACCGTGTCTGATAACAACCGATCGATTTTTCAGGACGCAGGGTTCATTGCTGACATTACAAGATACATAGATTTGTCTGGGTTCGTTCTACATAATTTAAGAACTGCACGTTTCCCCTCAGTTAACATAAAGTATTTCATTTGTTCTGGCTGCAAATTCGAGCAATTTCCAGGCTATTACAACATGGTAGACGACTTACGTCTACACAAATTAGACCTTAGCAATAATTCGATCACTTATGCTAGTAATTCTCCTTATACAGTCTTGCCGACTTATATTCGCAATGTAAACTTGTCCTACAACAGAAAACTTCATGAAGTGGCATATGTAATGTACCCAGAACTGGAAACACTTGACCTCTCCCATACCTCAATGTCATACATAGATCGGTCAGTGTTGAAAGAATCACCAAAATTAAAACATTTAAACTTGAGCTTTACGTTGATCTCTGGTTTTCATGAAAACACATTTTATTCGAACTTAATCTTGCAGACACTTGAGGTACGTGGACTGTTTATAGATAATTTCTATGAAGATTTCTTTAACGGTCTCACTATTGGTCAACATCTGTACACTGACAGGTTTCAAATGTGTTGCCCACAGATCAGAGGACCAAACATCCCATACTACACGTGCCACGCCCCTGATGACGCATTTTCTTCTTGTTTTGATCTGATAGCGGTCAATGTTCAGCGCGTTCTTCTCTGGGTGGTCGCTGTTCTTGCTGTTCTTGGTAACACGACAGTTATTGTTTATCGTGTAATCTGGGACAGGTCAGTTCTCAGAACAGGTTACGGGCTGTTTGTAACAAACTTGGGTATATCTGACTTTATTATGGGAGTCTATCTGTTCATTATTGCTGGAGCGGATTATTACTATCATGACATTTATGTTCTGTATGACAAGACCTGGAGAGAAAGTATTGTATGTAGACTTGCTGGTTTCCTGGCTACTCTCTCTAGTGAAACATCAACATTCTTTGTTTTCTTAATCACTTTGGACAGGTTTTTGGTCATCAAGTTTCCATTTGGTCAAGTCAATTTTTACAAAAAAGGTAAAATAATTACCCTTCTCTTGTCTTGGATTGTAGGTTCCATTCTTGCACTGATTCCAGTTGTGTTCAAACTTGAAATATATTCATCAAACGCTGTGTGTCTTGGCTTACCTTTGACAGGTAGACGTCTCAAGGGCTGGGAGTTCTCATTTAGCGTGTTTATTGTGCTGAATTTCTTCCTTTTTCTAGTCATCGCTTATGGTCAAGGAGTCATCTATGCTGCCATGTCTGAGAAAAGTGCGTCCGGAACTGCGTCAAACACGTCATCATGGCTCGAGAAAGATATATTGGCCAAACA
Organism: Megaustenia siamemsis; assembly: GCA_032433765.1. Classification (NCBI taxonomy): domain Eukaryota; kingdom Metazoa; phylum Mollusca; class Gastropoda; order Stylommatophora; family Ariophantidae; genus Megaustenia; species Megaustenia siamemsis. Next base: position 60,415,140 of record JAVIAB010000159.1, read on the forward strand.
GTTGTCTCTGGTAGCTCTGTCCAATTTTCTCTGTTGGTTTCCTATAGGATTCATGGCTTTATTGTCTCTTGTCGGACGTGAGATCAGCAATGATGTTTACGCGTGGACAACGGTTATCGTTCTTCCCATAAACTCTGCAGCAAACCCACTTCTGTACACGATCCCTGTCCTTATGGACAAGTGGGACAAGTTTAAACCTGTCGGCAGGCAAAGTCGCTAATTCGATATTTCCCACACTTATTTCCATATTTTAGAGTCAAAGAATTGTTGTGTTTGTTTATTATCATAATTTAAAATGTTTCTCCCCTCTTTCTTACCAAAAAATGCAGACTGAATACAAAAACAGTCCTTGATTACCAACACACATCATATGTACGTTAATTGGAATTTTCTTACACACTGGTCGCTGTCAACTCACATTGTTTCATGTGGTAACGGGTCATATCACACACACTCGATATTGGCCCCACTCGTTATATATGGGAAACCTCGATGATATTACACCGGAAAGATTTAAATATACAACACCACTGGAGCATAGGGTTCTACAGATACGCTGTAGTCACATTACACAGGAAATATTTAAATATACAACACCGCCGGAGCATAGGGTTCTACAGATACGCTGTAGTCACATTACACAGGAAAGATTTAAATATACAACACCGCTGGAGCATAGGGTTCTACAGAAACGCTGTAGCCATATTACACAGGAAAGATTTAAATATACAACACCACTGGAGCATAGGGTTCTACAGATACGCTGTAGACACATTACACAGCAAAGATTTAAATATACAACACCGCCGGAGCATAGGGTTCTACAGATACGCTGTATCCACATTATACAGGAAAGATTTAAATATACTACACCGCCGGAGCATAGGGTTCTACAGATACGCTGTAGTCACATTACACAGGAAAGATTTAAATATACTACACCGCTGGAGCATAGGGTTCTACAGATACGCTGTAGTCACATTACACAGGAAAGATTTAAATATACAACACCGCTGGAGCATAGGGTTCTACAGATACGCTGTAGACACATTACACAGCAAAGATTTAAATATACAACACCGCCGGAGCATAGGGTTCTACAGAAACGCTGTTGCCACATTATACAGTAAAGATTTAAATATACAACACCGCCGGAGCATAGGGTTCTACAGATACGCTGTAGCCACATTATACAGGAAAGATTTAAATATACTACACCGCTGGAGCATAGGGTTCTACAGATACGCTGTAGTCACATTACACTTGAAAGATTTAAATATACAACACCGCTGGAGCATAGGGTTCTACAGATACGCTGTAGTCACATTACACTTGAAAGATTTAAATATACAACACCGCTGGAGCATAGGGTTCTACAGAAACGCTGTAGTCACTTTATACCGGAAAGATTTAAATATACAACACCGCTGGAGCATAGGGTTCTACAGATACGCTGTAGTCACATTACATGGGAACGATTTAAATATACAACACCGCTGGAGCATAGGGTTCTACAGATACGCTGTAGTCACATTATACAGTAAAGATTTAAATATACAACACCGCTGGAGCATAGGGTTCTACAGATACGCTGTAGTCACATTACACTTGAAAGATTTAAATATACAACACCGCTGGAGCATAGGGTTCTACAGAAACGCTGTAGTCACATTATACAGGAAAGATTTAAATATACAACACCGCTGGAGCATAGGGTTCTACAGATACGCTGTAGTCACATTACACGGGAACGATTTAAATATACAACACCGCTGGAGCATAGGGTTCTACAGATACGATGTAGTCACATTACACTTGAAAACTTTAAATATACAACACCGCTGGAGCATAGGGTTCTACAGAAACGCTGTAGTCACATTACACAGCGAAGATTTAAATATACAACACCGCTGGAGCATAGGGTTCTACAGAAACGCTGTAGACACATTATACAGCGAAGATTTAAATATACAACACCGCTGGAGCATAGGGTTCTACAGAAACGCTGTAGTCACATATCACAGGAAAGATTTAAATATACAACACCGCTGGAGCATAGGGTTCTACCGATACGCTGTAGTCACATTACACGGGAACGATTTAAATATACAACACCGCTGGAGCATAGGGTTCTACAGATACGATGTAGTCACATTACACTTGAAAACTTTAAATATACAACACCGCTGGAGCATAGGGTTCTACAGAAACGCTGTAGTCACATTACACAGCGAAGATTTAAATATACAACACCGCTGGAGCATAGGGTTCTACAGAAACGCTGTAGGCACATTATACAGCGAAGATTTAAATATACAACACCGCTGGAGCATAGGGTTCTACAGAAACGCTGTAGTCACATAACACAGGAAAGATTTAAATATACAACACCGCTGGAGCATAGGGTTCTACCGATACGCTGTAGTCACATTACACAGGAAAGATTTAAATATACAACACCGCTGGAGCATAGGGTTCTACCGATAACAACGGCCTGTGTTCAATATAAGGTTCTACAGAAAACGGGGCTCTACAGATAACTGGGGCTGTGTTCAATATAAGGTTCTACAGATAACAGGGGCCTGTGTTCAATATAAGGTTCTACAGATAACAGGGGCCTGTGTTCAATATAAGGTTTTACAGATAACAGGGGCTGTGTTCAATATAAGGTTCTACAGATAACAGGGGCCTGTGTTCAATATAAGTTTCTACAGATAACAGGGGCTGTGTTCAATATACGTTCTACAGATAACAGGGGCTGTGTTCAATATAGGGCTCTACAGATTACAGGGGCCTGTGTTCAATATAAGTTTTTACAGATAACAGGGGCTGTGTTCAATATAAGATTCTACAGATAACAGGGGCCTGTGTTCAATATAAGGTTCTACAGATAACAGGGGCTGTGTTCAATATAAGGTTCTACAGATAACAGGGGCCTGTGTTCAATATAAGGTTTTACAGATAACAGGGGCTGTGTTCAATATAAGGTTCTACAGATAACAGGGGCCTGTGTTCAATATAAGGTTCTACAGATAACAGGGGCTGTGTTCAATATAAGGTTCTACAGATAACAGGGGCCTGTGTTGAATATAAGGTTCTACAGAAAACAGGGACTGTGTTCAATATAGGGCTCTACAGATAACAGGGGCCTGTGTTCAATATAGGGCTCTACAGATAACAGGGGTTGTGTTCAATATAAGGTTCTACAGATAACAGGGGCTGTGTTCAATATAGGGCTCTACAGATAACAGAGGCCTGTGTTCAATATATGGTTCTACAGATAACAGGAGCCTGTGTTCAAAATAAGGTTCTACAGATAACAGGGACCTGTGTTCAAAATAGGGCACTGCTGATAACAGGTACCTGTGTTCAATATAGTAGAAGTGGAGTATATGGCTCTACATATAACAGGTACAAGTGTTCAATATAGGGCTCTACAGATAAGAGGGCCTGTGTTCAATATAGGGCTCTACAGATAAGAGGGTCTGTGTTCAATATAGGGCTCTACAGACAGCAGGGGCATGTGTTCAACACAGTACCAGTGGAGTGTAGGGCTTTCCATATAACAGGGGCCTGTTTTCAATATAGTACTAGTGGAGCATAGAACTCTATAGATAACAGGGTCCTGTGCTTAATATAGTACAACTGGAGTATATGGCTCTAGAAGTAATTACGGCCTTGTTAAATATAGTGCAAGTGGAGTATAGGGCTCTATATATAACAGGGGCCAGTGTTCATTATAGGGCCCTACAAATAATAGGGGCCTGTGTTCAATATAGTACCAGTGGGACATAGGACTCTACAGACAACATTGGCCTGTGGTTTAATATAGTGCCAGTGGAGTATAGGGTTCTACATATAAGAGAGGCCTGTGTTCAATATACTACCACTGGAGTATAGTCCATGCTGCAGCAGAGTGGTCAATGTTCAATATACTACCACTGGAGTATAGCCCATGCTGCAGCAGAGTGGTCAATGTTCAATATACTACCACTGGAGTATAGTCCATGCTGCAGAAGAGTGGTCAATGTTTAATATACTACTACTGGAGTATAGTCCATGTTGCAGAGCAGTCAATGTTTAATATACTACCACTGGAGTATAGTCCATATTGCAGAGCAGTCAATGTTTAATATACTACCACTGGAGTATAGTGCTAGCTAGCGATTAAAGTGCCTGTGTCCAATCTAGTACCAGTGAAGCAAAGAGGTTGTTATAATCGAGAATGTGCTGTGTCCAGTTAAATACCACTGAAGTACAGAGCTCTACAGACTAGAGGGGCCTGTGTTCAGTATAGCCCTACTTGCTTCTAGTGGTTCTTACACACCAGACGGGCAGTTGTAAAACATAGTTCTAATTGAATATAGTGTTTGTTTCAATATAATACCATTGAAATGTAATGTCCCTTGCAGACCAGTGGATCACATATATGGATCAATATATTACCAATAGAGTACAGTGTTAACTATGCACCAGAGGGGGCCTGCGTTCAATATAGCACCACTTGATTATAGTGCTCATTACAGATCAAGTGGGGCCTATGTTCAAAATATTATAACTTGATTATAGTGCTCATTAAAGAACAGAAGGGGCCTATGTTCAAAGTAGTACCACTTGATTACAATGCTTAATACACATCAGGTGGGGTCTATGTTCAATATTGCATCACTTGATTAAAGTGTTCATTACAGACACGAGGGGTCTATGTTCAACTTCCAGATAGTGCCATTTTTCCTGACAGACATGGCTTCATGGTTTTACCAGCCCTGTAAATGTGTACCAGACATTTTTTTGCCTGGTAATAACTGCATCATCAATAAAACGAAAATATATTTATTAAAAATATGGGCACAAGACAGAAAACACATTGTTTTTCACAAAATGTACGAAAGCAAAAATGATATAAATTGATTAATTCTGTCATAATTTTATTTTCATAATGCATTGTCAAATCTCAGGTCCTATTCAACTGAAGAAGTGTTTGATTAATGACCAAATTTGGACAAGATAGTTTTCTTTATGTCTTTACTATGACACGAACAACATTCAGTCTGTTGTGAATTGTTTGATTTCAGTCAACTCTGAGGTCTCTCCCATGGCCTATCAGATCCCATGTAACACTATCACATAGTAGCAGATGTTACTATCAGATCCCATGTAACACTATCACATAGTAGCAGATGTTACTATCAGATCCCATGTAACACTATCACATAGTAGCAGATGTTACTATCAGATCCCATGTAACACTATCACATAGTAGGAGATGTTACTATCAGATCCCATGTAACACTATCACATAGTAGCAGATGTTACTATCAGATCCCATGTAACACTATCACATAGTAGGAGATGTTACTTTCAGATCCCATGTAACACTATCACATAGTAGGAGATTTTACTATCAGATCCCATGTAACACTATCACATAGTAGGAGATGTTACTATCAGATCTGACCACATGCTACACTATCACACAGTAAGAGATGTTACTATCAGATCTGACTCCATACATCATCACATAGTAGGAGATGTTACTGTCAGATCTGACCCCATACATCATCATCACACAGTAGGAGATGTTACTATCAGATCTGACCCCATACATCATCATCACATAGTAAGAGATGTTACTGTCAGATCTGACCCCATACATCATCATCACACAGTAGGAGATGTTACTATCAGATCTGACCCCATACATCATCATCACATAGTAAGAGATGTTACTATCAGATCTGACCCCATACATCATCATCATCACATAGCAGGAGATGTTACTATCAGATCTGACCCCATACATCATCATCACATAGTAGGAGATGTTACTATCAGATCTGACCCCATACATCATCATTACATAGTAGGAGATGTTACTGTCAGATCTGACCCCATACATCATCATCACATAGTAGGAGATGTTACTATCAGATCTGACCCCATACATCATCATCATCACATAGCAGGAGATGTTACTATCAGATCTGACCCCATACATCATCATCACATAGTAGGAGATGTTACTATCAGATCTGACCCCATACATCATCATTACATAGTAGGAGATGTTACTGTCAGATCTGACCCCATACATCATCATCACATAGTAGGAGATGTTACTATCAGATCTGACCCCATACATCATCATTACATAGTAGGAGATGTTACTATCAGATCTGACCCCATACATCATCATTACATAGTAGGAGATGTTACTATCAGATCTGACCCATACATCATCATTACATAGTAGGAGATGTTACTATCAAATTTCTTCTTTTGCCAACACTTTTAGATGGCAATTTTCAAAAGTCAACTCAAGGTTGATGACATCTCCATACAGTAAGTCCAAGAACATTGCCTCATGAACCATCTGTGTTCGCCATGTGAAGGGCACACCTCTGTTAAATGAGATTTAATGGACCACATTCTGACCAGCAATGATTATGTACAAATATGTGTCCAAACAACAAAATAAGGAGACTGGGAACTCTCACCAGGGTCACTTAAATTAGGTAGATCTTTGTTGAGAGGTCAGACAATATGATCCAGGAGTGGACAGAACACTTAAACTAGGTAGATCTTTGGTGAGAGGTCAGACAAAATGGTCCAGGAGTGGACAGAACACTTAAACTAGGTAGATCTTTGGTGAGAGGTCAGACAAAATGGTCCAGGAGTGGACAGAACACTTAAACTAGGTAGATCTTTGGTGAGAGGTCAGACAAAATGGTCCAGGAGTGGACAGAACACTTAAACTAGGTAGATCTTTGGTGAGAGGTCAGACAAAATGGTCCAGGAGTGGACAGAACATTTAAAGTGTAGACACAGAAGTCACCAGTGAGTGGTAGCTGCTTTGTTTTGTACTAATCTACCTCTTGACATGTGTCTCACTAGCATCAAGTACTTTCAACAAAGTGACAAACATCTAAAGATGCAAAATACTCAGTAATTGTACAAAACCTAGATTGTTCAACTCCTGTGTGATACCACTGTTAACATATGTATGTAAAAGCTTGAAGTCCAAACAAACCTTAGATAGGAAATTAAATACTTTTTGAAAATAAATGTCTTGAAGAATCTCAAACATAAATTGGAGAGAATATATTACAAACAATAACATAAGAGTCAAAACTAAACAAAAGTGCTGCACTTTATAAAAAGAAAGCATTGGAAATACATAGGTCATGTGGTCAGAATGGATGAAAAAAGAAACTTTTCCATTAAGCAGTCATGTGGAAACCACATAGTAAAAGTAAATGAAGAATATCAAAAGGAACACTACGCAGAACAATTACTAGGAAAGACTCAACTATAGGACTAAGAAACAGCCAAGACCTACAAGAACTAGCAAACAAATCATCAATTGTAGAGAGCTATGACTTCTGCCCTATGTGACGTCTTCAGCCAGAGAGGAACTAACTAATCCAAATGTCACGATTTAAATGTGTCTGTATTAATTCCTCTCTGCTGTCTTCTGTCACTCAGTCCCTATGAATGTAAATGGGATATAACTCAGCCAACACCCCAACTCTGTCCAACAAAACACTCCAACTCTGTCCAGCCAACACTCCAACTCTGTCCAGCCAACACCCCAACTCTATCCAGCCAACACCCAACTCTGTTCAGCCAACACCCCAACTCTGTCCAGCCAACACCCCAACTCTGTCCAGCCAACACCCCAACTCTGTTCAGCCAACACCCCAACTCTGTCCAGCCAACACCCCAACTCTGTCCAGCCAACACCCCAACTCTGTCCAGCAAACACCCCAACTCTGTCCAGCCAACACCCCAACTCTGTTCAGCCAACACCCCAACTCTGTCCAGCCAACACCCCAACTCTGTCCAGCAAACACCCCAACTCTGTTCAGCCAACACCCCAACTCTGTCCATCCAACACTCCAACTCTGTCCAGCCAACGCCCCCAACTCTGTCCATCCAACGCCCCAACTCTGTCCAGCCAACACCCCAACTCTGTCCAGCCAACACTCCAACTCTGTCCAGCAAACACCCCAACTCTGTCCATCCAACACCCCAACTCTGTTCAGCCAACACCCCAACTCTGTCCAGCCAACACCCCAACTCTGTCCAGCCAACACCCCAACTCTGTCCAGCCAACACCCCAACTCTGTCCAGCAAACACCCCAACTCTGTCCAGCAAACACCCCAACTCTGTCCAGCCAACACCCCAACTCTGTTCAGCCAACACCCCAACTCTATCCAGCCAACACTCCAACTCTGTCCAGCAAACACCCCAACTCTGTTCAGCCAACACCCCAACTCTGTCCAGCCAACACCCCAACTCTGTCCAGCCAACACCCCAACTCTGTCCAGCCAACACTCCAACTCTGTCCAGCCAACGCCCCAACTCTGTCCATCCAACACCCCAACTCTGTTCAGCCAACACCCCAACTCTGTCCAGCCAACACCCCAACTCTGTCCAGCCAACACCCCAACTCTGTTCAGCCAACACCCCAACTCTGTCCAGCCAACACCCCAACTCTGTCCAGCCAACACCCCAACTCTGTCCAGCCAACACCCCAACTCTGTCCAGCCAACACCCCAAGTCGATCCAGCCAACACCCCAACTCTGTCCAGCCAACACTCCAACTCTGTCCAGCCAACACCCCAACTCTGTCCAGCCAACACCCCAACTCTGTCCAGCCAACACCCCAACTCTGTCCTCCTGTGAACAGTCCATAGAAACCAGATGTGGCATCCCTGCATGTGAAGTTGGTATTTCTGACAGAAGAATTATGACAGACTGGCTGATATGTACATGCTAAATACTTTAACCAGATGTGGCATCACTGCATGTAAACTTGGTATTTCTGACAGAAGAATTATGACAGACTGGCTGATATGTACATGCTAAACACTTTAACCAGATGTGTCATCACTGCATGTAAACTTGGTATTTCTGACAGAAGAATTATGACAGACTGGCTGATATGCACATGCTAAACACTTTAACCAGATGTGGCATCACTGCATGTGAAGTTGGTATTTCTGACAGAAGAATTATAACAGACTGGCTGATATGTACATGCTAAATACTTTAACCAGATGTGGCATCACTGCATGTAAACTTGGTATTTCTGACAGAAGAATTATGACAGACTGGCTGATATGCACATGCTAAATACTTTAACCAGATGTGGCATCACTGCATGTGAAGTTGGTATTTCTGACAGAAGAATTATGACAGACTGGCTGATATGTACATGCTAAACACTTTAACCAGATGTGGCATCACTGCATGTGAAGTTGGTATTTCTGACAGAAGAATTATGACAGACTGGCTGATATGTACATGCTAAACACTTTAACCTGATGTGGCATCACTGCATGTGAAGTTGGTATTTCTGACAGAAGAATTATGACAGACTGGCTGATATGTACATGCTAAACACTTTAACCTGATGTGGCATCACTGCATGTGAAGTTGGTATTTCTGACAGAAGAATTATGACAGACTGGCTGATATGCACATGCTAAACACTTTAACCAGATGTGGCATCACTGCATGTGAAGTTGGTATTTCTAACAGAAGAATTATGACAGACTGGCTGATATGTACATGCTAAACACTTTAACCAGATGTGGCATCACTGCATGTGAAGTTGGTATTTCTGACAGAAGAATTATGACAGACTGGCTGATATGTACATGCTAAACACTTTAACCAGATGTGGCATCACTGCATGTGAAGTTGGTATTTCTGACAGAGGAATTATGACAGACTGGCTGATATGTACATGCTAAACACTTTAACCAGATGTGGCATCACTGCATGTAAAGTTGGTATTTCTGACAGAAGAATTGTGACAGACTGGCTGATATGTACATGCTAAACACTTTAAGTAGATGTGGCATCACTGCATGTAAAGTTGGTATTTCTGACAGAAGAATTATGACAGACTAGCTGATATGCACATGCTAAACACTTTAAGTAGATGTGGCACCACTGCATGTGAAGTTGATATTTCTGACAGAAGAATTAAGACAGACTGGCTGATATGTACATGCTAAACACTTTAAGTAGATGTGGCATCACTGCATGTGAAGTTGGTATTTCTGACAGAAGAATTATGACAGACTGGCTGATATGTACATGCTAAACACTTGAAGTAGATGTGATGATCCTGGGACAACTAAGATACGGAACTGTCTCACAATAAGGGAGAGAACAGCAACAATGAACAACCAACATAACCAACACATAACTTGCTCACTTGTACATTGCTGCTTATTTTTGTTTACAGACAGTTTTATTCTCAGACAGAAAGGGAGATTTGACAAGAAATCATGGGAAAAGTGGAAGTAATAAAGAGAGAAGTGACATAACACTTGTAAATGGTGAGATGACAAAAATAATGGGAGATGATAAGAGATACAAAAGTCCTGGAAGAGAAAACAATACAAAGTGTTTACACACTTGGAAGATATCAAAGAAAGCAAAACAAAGTGTCCAGACACTTGGAGGTATCAAAAGAAATAAATCAAAGTGTCCACACACTAGGAAGGTATCAAAAGGAACAAAACAGTGTCCACACACTGGAAGATATCAAAAGGAACAAAACAGTGTCCACACACTAGGAAGGTATCAAAAGGAACAAAACAGTGTCCACACACTAGGAAGGTATCAAAAGGAACAAAACAGTGTCCACACACTTGGAAGATATCAAAAGGAACAAAACAGTGTCCACACACTAGGAAGGTATCAAAAGGAACAAAACAGTGTCCACACACTAGGAAGGTATCAAAAGGAACAAAACAGTGTCCACACACTTGGAAGATATCAAAAGGAACAAAACAGTGTCCACACACTTGGAAGATATCAAAAGGAACAAAACAGTGTCCACACACTTGGAAGATATCAAAAGGAACAAAACAGTGTCCACACACTTGGAAGATATCAAAAGGAACAAAACAGTGTCCACACACTTGGAAGATATCAAAAGGAACAAAACAGTGTCCACACACTTGGAAGATATCAAAGGAACAAAACAGTGTCCACACACTTGGAAGATATCAAAAGGAACAAAACAGTGTCCACACACTTGGAAGGTATCAAAAGAAACAAAACAAAGTATCCACACACTTGGAAGGTATCAAAAGGAACAAAACAAAGTATCCACACACTAGGAAGGTATCAAAAGGAACAAAACAGTGTCCACACACTTGGAAGGTATCAAAAGGAACAAAACAGTGTCCACACACTAGGAAGGTATCAAAAGAAACAAAACAGTGTCCACACACTTGGAAGGTATCAAAAGAAACAAAACAGTGTCCACACACTTGGAAGGTATCAAAAGGAACAAAACAGTGTCCACACACTTGGAAGGTATCAAAAGAAACAAAACAAAGTGTCCACACACCTGAAGGTATCAAAAGGAACAAAACAAAGTGTCCACACACCTGAAGGTATCAAAAGGAACAAAACAAAGTGTCCACACCCCTGAAGGTATCAAAAGGAACAAAACAGTGTCCACACACTTGGAAGGTATCAAAAGAAACAAAACAAAGTGTCCACACACCTGAAGGTATCAAAAGGAACAAAACAAAGTGTCCACACACTTGAAGGTATCAAAAGAAACAAAACAGTGTCCACACACTTGGAAGGTATCAATAGGAACAAAACAAAGTGTCCACACACTTGAAGGTATCAAAAGGAACAAAACAGTGTCCACACACTTGGAAGATATCAATAGGAACAAAACAAAGTGTCCACACACTTGGAAGATATCAAAAGAAACAAAACAAAGTGTCCACACACTTGGAAGGTATCAATAGGAACAAAACAAAGTGTCCACACACTTAAATAGTGTCAAAGGAAACATCTTCCCTGCAAAAGATCACAATGTGATAATATTCAAGTACAGCAATGTTAGTCTTTTGTTCATGCACAAGATGACCCTCAAACATCAAATGTTCTACTACAAGGATGTCTTATGTACATGTACAAGATGACTCTCAAACATCAAATGTTCTACTACAAGGATGTCTTATGTACATGATGACTCTCAAACATCAAATGTTCTACTGATGTCTTATGTACATTTACACGGCAACTCTCAAAACATTAAATGTTCTACTACAAGGATGTCTTATGTACATGTACAAGGTGGCTCTCAAACATCAAATGTTCTACTACAAGGATGTCTTATGTACATGTACAAGATGACTCTCAAACATCAAATGTTCTACTACAAGGATGTCTTATGTATATGATAACTCTAAAACATCAAATGTTCTACTACAAGGATGTCATATGTACATGATAACTCTAAAACATCAAATGTTCTACTACAAGGACGTCTTATGTACATGATAACTCTAAAACATCAAATGTTCTACTACAAGGATGTCTTATGTACATGATAACTCTCAAACATCATATGTTCCACTACAAGGATGTCTTATGTACATGATAACTCTCAAACATCATATGTTCTACTACAAGGATGTCTTATGTACATGTACAAGGTGGCTTTCAAACATCAAATGTTCTACTACAAGGATGTCTTATGTGCATGTACATGATAACTCTAAAAACATCATATGTTCTACTACAAGGGTGTCTAATGTACATGTACAAGATGACTCTCAAACATCAAATGTTCTACTACAAGGATGTCTTATGTACATGTACAAGATAACTCTCAATCATCAAATGTTCTACTACAAGGATGTCTAATGTACATGTACAAGATGACTCTCAAACATCAAATGTTCTACTACAAGGATGTCTAATGTACATGTACAAGATAACTCTCAATCATCAATGTTCTACTACAAGGATGTCTAATGTACATGTACAAGATGACTCTCAAACATCAAATGTTCTACTACAAGGATGTCTAATGTACATGTACAAGATAACTCTCAATCATCAAATGTTCTACTACAAGGATGTCTTATGTACATGTACAAGATGACTCTCAAACATCAAATGTTCTACTACAAGGATGTCTAATGTACATGTACAAGATAACTCTCAATCATCAAATGTTCTACTACAAGGATGTCTAATGTACATGTACAAGATAACTCTCAATCATCAAATGTTCTACTACAAGGATGTATAATGTACATGTACAAGATAACTCTCAATCATCAAATGTTCTACTACAAGGATGTCTAATGTACATGTACAAGATGACTCTCAAACACCATATGTTCAACAAAAACTTTCAAAACAAAAGCACATGTTTTCTGTCTTTGTCAAATAATTGCACGTAAACGAGAAATTGGAACCGCCCTTCAGTTGCTGACCTCATGCTCCAGCAGCAACATATTGGGAATGCCATTCGTGATAGGGAACTTGCGACCAGACTCTGGACATATGAGTTCTCCTTCAATCACTTCCACCTGAGAGAGGAAATCAAGGAAATTTAAATTTTGATTGTAAATTGAATAATGGACAATGACCACAATCTCAATCAGGGGTAATGATCACAATCTGAATCATGGGTAATGTCCACAATCTGAACAATGGGCAATGTCCATAATCCAAATCATGGCAAATGTCAACAATATGAACCATGGGAAATGTCCACAATCTGAATGATGGGTAATGTCCACAATCTGAATCATGGGTAATTACCATAATCTGAACAATGGGCAATGTCCACAATCTGAACAACGGGCAATGTCCATAATCCAAATCATCTCTACTTCCTCAAAAACCTGATAAATGGAACGCCCTGTATGGAACTACAGGGAAACTCAGAAATATCTGCTGATATCCTTCCATGGCATTGGGCCAAAGGATGTCAGCTCACAGGTTTCTGGATCCATAACAACAACATATGGCTCAAAGACATGGGTGCTAAGTAATTCATCTAAACAAAAGTTAAAGACTAATTCATCTAAACAAAAGTTAAAGACTAATTCATCTAAACAAAAGTTAAAGACTAATTCATCTAAACAAAAGTTAAAGACTAATTCATCTAAACAAAAGTTAAAGACTAATTCATCTAAACAAAAGTTAAAGACTAATTCATCTAAACAAAAGTTAAAGACTAATTCGTCTAAACAAAAGTTAAAGACTAATTCATCTAAACAAAAGTTAAAGACTAATTCACCTAAACAAAAGTTAAAGACGTTAGTACAGAGGAAACAGATTATGTACAGAAAACGGTGAAGGATGGGAGAACCACCTGATGCCAATATCACAAGACAGCTACTGTCATGGGTTCCACAGACAAAGAAAAAGCAGGGAAGCTCCAGAAATACACAAAGAAGAGAAGTTAAGGAAGCCCTCAAGAACACTGACCTAAAATGGAGAGAGAGAAAATGTCCAAGAATAAGGATGGTTTGAGATATCTTGTCTGTGGCTCATGCTTCAAAAAGGGGTCTAAAGGGCATTCATTGACTGACCACAGCTACAAAACTATGTCATTTTATCCTTTAAAACCCCTCATTTGGTGGAACAATAAAAGTGGAGGAGTTTTCTTTTTCTTTGTTTGTCATAAAAATGGCATTTGCTGTTTTCTGATTTACAGAGGTAATGACAAATTTGGCATCAACTATTTATGATGCAAACATCAGAGTTTGTATGTAGAGTTTGAGATATGGATAGAGAATGGAGAGAGATTTGGGAAGGGTGGATAGGTGGATGGATGAATGGATAAATAGACAGACAGGCAGATGGTTAGATTCAGATAGCAAATGGAAAGATAGAGCACACGTGGAGAAAGTGATAAAGACCAAATAGAGAGAGATGTAAAGAGCAAACGGAGAAAGAAAAAAGAGATAGAGAGAGCAAATGGAGAATGTGATAAAGACCAAATAGAGAGAGATGTAAAAGCAAATGGAGAAAGAAAAAAGAGATAGAGAGAGCAAATGGAGAAAGTGATAAAGACCAAATAGAGAGAGATGTAAAAGCAAATGGAGAAAGAAAAAAGAGATAGAGAGAGCAAATGGAGAAAGTGATAAAGACCAAATAGAGAGAGATGTAAAGAGCAAATGGAGAAAGAAAAAAGAGATAGAGAGAGCAAATGGAGAATGTGATAAAGACCAAATAGAGAGAGATGTAAAAGCAAATGGAGAAAGAAAAAAGAGATAGAGAGAGCAAATGGAGAATGTGATAAAGACCAAATAGAGAGAGATGTAAAAGCAAATGGAGAAAGAAAAAAGAGATAGAGAGAGCAAATGGAGGTAAAGAAAGCAGAAAGGGAATGAGATTGTGATGTATTATCTTGGCCTGATGTCATGATGTGTTATCTTGGCCTGACGTCATGATGTGTTATCTTGGCCTCATGACATAATGTGTTATCTTGGCCTGATGTCATAATATGTTATCTTGACCTCATGTCATAATGTGTTATCTTGACCTGATGTCATAATGTGTTATCTTGACCTGATGTCATAATGTGTTATCTTGACCTCATGTCATGATGTGTTATCTTGGCCTGATGTGATGATGTGTTATCTTGGTCTGATGTCATGATGTGTTATCTTGACCTGATGTCACCACAAGAAATTTTGTTTGAATCTAAAGCCTGTCATCATGCTTCAACCACTATTCTCTTAGCCTGTCCATGGGATCATACATGGAGATGGAGGATAGGCTTCGTAAACTCTGGTTCAGTGACCTCGTCTCTACAAGTTTGCCCTAAGTCACTGACTACAATCATCTCATTTACTACATCTGGGTTCAACAATAAAATAAAATTATACAGGAATACCGGTTTCATCAAAATCATTAACACAAATCAATCAATAAAAATAAATCTACAAACAAAAAATGCAGAAATTAGTTAAAATTACATTTCTTTTAAAATGAAAATAAAATCAACTCATCTGCACCCAAAGATGACTTATGTAACACGATTCTCACTATGGAGATGTCATAGACTAATCAGTCTGGCTTCACAAACAGGGATTGAAAGGGGAAGACAACCTAGTACTAAAAAATCCATTGCTGAATTTGGATGAGTTGGGTCAAGATGTCACAGCTTGCTGTAAATGACAACACATGAACACCTTGCTAATGTCATGTTCAGGACAGGTGGTGATGACTAGTCATTAGGGGAATGTCCAAAAAGGAAGAATCAATGGCTACAAATCACATGCAGCTTCATAAACTTGTCTATAAAAATACAGCAGCCGACTCAGTATTTCCTGACAGGGTCAAGGCACTTCGGATGAAAGAGATAAGATGGGTACAGCCAAGCACTTCAGATGAAAGAGATAAGATGGGCACAGCCAAGCACTTCAGATGAAAGAGATAAGATGGGCACAGCCAGAAATGAGAAACTTAGTGGCCATGTAAGAAGACTAATTAACCAACACAGAACTGGAGTCATCAGTTGCTGGACACTGCAAGACTTGCTGAGGAGGGGATCTGAGCACCTATGGAGTGCAATGATAATGACCCGCAAATAACTCAATAAGGCAAAGAAATGCATTAAATTGTGAAGCTGCAGTAAAGCTAACTGTGAGGAGAAATAAAAAAAAAATATAGAAAAAAAGGTATGGTTAAAGCTTCACATAACAAGTGGACCTATACCGTTTTTTTCTATTTTTTTTTTTTAATTTCTCCTATTTGTTGACCGTCATCACCAAAGAAGAAAAAAAGTTGCTAGGAAAACTTACAAACATCCAATAATTGCTCACTCAAAGCTAATCAACACCTCAGTCTCAAAGCTCTTTAAACATCTTATTGGAGCATAGGCCACGGACAAAGTCTTTCCATCCTTTCATATTCTTGGAGATTTTCTTCACTTCTCTCCAGTCTAGGCCATTGTTCTTGAGGGTTCCATGACTTCTCTCCTCTCCATGTACTCCTGGTTTCTATATAACACATGCAGATTCCTAAACTTACCAGCAGAGGATTGATTTGCTGAGACATCAATCATCATCATGTGCAATACCAGTTGGCATTCATGTCCTTCCACAATCTTCTATCCACGGTGCATTGTTTCAGTGTTGTGGCTATTTTCCATGCCTCCAAGCTATCTAGTATTTTCTCTTTTTGTCATCCGCATTCTCTATTTCCCTGTATTTTGCCAGTTATAACCAAGTATTCCAAATTTACTCTTCTCATGATGTAGCCAAAAAATGTTGATTGTTTCTTTCTGACATTTTTTAGAAGCTCCTTTTTTGTGTTGACCTCTTTGAGAATTTCCTCACTGGTCTTTTTAACTATCCAGGGAACTTTCAACATTCTTATGAGAAATCCCATCTCTGTGGCCTTTAATCATCTTTTCATTTCT
This sequence comes from Megaustenia siamemsis, assembly GCA_032433765.1. NCBI lineage: Eukaryota > Metazoa > Mollusca > Gastropoda > Stylommatophora > Ariophantidae > Megaustenia > Megaustenia siamemsis. The sequence continues at coordinate 60,432,362 of JAVIAB010000159.1, forward strand.
TTGTCTGCTGTACATGCTTCGCTTCCATAGTTCAGAAATGGCTATGTGTAGCACAAATGAATAGTCTTTCTCACTTCTATTGACATATACTTTTTGCATAAGACTTTCATTTTCTGAAATGCTATTTTAGCCTGAGTTATTCTGCTTTTTATTTCTGTGGTGCATCTTACATCTGATGTTATTAATGTGCCCGAGCTTTTGACACATTGCACTTGTTTCAGCTTTGCCCTGTTTATTTTTATGCTGCATGATGGTGATGATTGTTTCTTCAATGTGACCATTACTTCTGTTTTCTTACTATTCAGACTGAGACCTTTCTTGTTGCTTTCTTTTACTATTGAGAAATCAATAACCTTAAAAAATTCTGCAAACTGCTATCCATTTTTAGAGAAAATTATAAGAAAAGTTATAACATGAGCAAACTCCAAAGACAACGGATCTATCTATCTATCTTTCGTTCGCCTGAAATATTGTCTATATCAGCAATGTCGTTTCCTGTATAAATTTTAGTCTTTTGTAATTCTTGCAGTGGCCCATATAGTTTTGTCTGTAGTGTTGTATCTACGGGCCAATGGATTTTACTCAGTCTACTATATTCAGTGCAGTCCTGAAGTATGTGTTCAGCAGTTTGGGGCGCCTATCCACATGTACAAGTAGTTGAGGTGCCGATCTTGTATTTTGCATACATGTGACTATGGAGTCGATTGTGTCCTGTTCTGAGGCTTATAATGATAACTTGTTCATATCTCTTCATATTATGAAAGGCATCCTGATTTGGGGCTTGTGGTCCTCTGATTGATTTGATTATCTGTTTCTTATGATGGTATGTAACCGGTGCATCTGGTTGTGTGCCTGTTGAACCTTCCTTTGCCAACTGATCTGCTTTCTCATTTCCTGGTATTCCACAGTGAGATGGGATCCACTGCAGGGCAACCATGTGGTGCTTGCAGAGTTCAGTCAATAAGGTCTGCAGATGTGGTAATTTTTTGGATTGTAGTGCCTGGAGTACTGATCTTGCATCTGTCAAAAACACTACAGGCTGTGGGCTTTGATTACTGTTCAGCAGTTTTTCTATTGCCAACTTTATTGCTTGGATTTCTGCATCATAATTGTGACAATATTTCCTGTTGCTATTTTATTCATATCCCAAGTGTTATTTGGGTACTCTATATATGCACCTGCTCCCCCATTCTTTACTGCATTCTGTGCTGATCCATCTGTGTACACATGAATCCATAGGTCTTGTGGGTATTCTTCATCCAAGAAACTGAGAGTTATTGTTTGAAGCTGTATACTATTCTGTTCCTCTTTGTAAGTATCCCTTTCACTTCTGTCAGTATTTGTATTGATAATCCTGATTCCTCTGTCCAGGGAGTCTGTTCTGGTATGGGCAGTAGGGGGTTAACAACTCTTGACATGTCTTGTGTTTGTCTACAAATACGCTTGGCTTGGTGGATAAAACTGCTTCTCTTAAGTCGTCCCAATGCAAGATTTTGGAATCGGTCGTTCATTAGATGTCTCGGCATGCATGTAAATTATTCTGCTTGTATCAGCACCTTTGTGTCCCTCTGTTCTCTCAGTGCTGGTATCCTCCACAATTTCTCCATCTCCAATATTGGTGTTGATTTCATTGCTCTTGTGATGACCCTAAGCGCCTGGTTTTGTACTTTATCCAGTTCTTGCAGTGTGGTGTTTGATGCTGAGCACCATACAGATGATCTATATTCTAAATGTGGGCGTATACTTGGTTGGTAAACTTTACTGAGTATTTTCCCACTCGCACCCCACGTGGTTCCACACAGCTTTCTTAGAAAGACAATATAAAAAAAAAAAAAAAAAACTATCTTTACGTCACATAGTACCATTGCTGGTGTATGACGGGGGGGCAACGATAGAACCAGAGAAATTAAGGCCGCTTGGTCAAAGCAGTCACCACGACGTGTGAGACTCAGGATTTTTATTTCACCCCCGATAGAAAAAATCCTTTCTGTCTACCGCGGGCTTCGAACACCGAACGTCAGCTTTTCAGCCAGCGGAACAGTGGTTTTAGCTGCACGGCCACGCGCTCCTCTTAGAAAGACAATAGATAAAAAAAAGAACTTGAGTTATAAAAATAGTTGAAGACTGAGTTGCTTGTCCAGAAGAGAAACATCTGGTGAGACATGCTGCTGGTCTTGCACAAATGTCTAGCGATACCATAACATTAAGAACAACAAATTGTTAGACACGAAACATTTTTGTTTATTTGTGCACTATTTACTGTCTCTGAATTGAAAGGAACTGACCAGTAACAAAGAGTGTCCACCATCTGGCTGTAACTAAGAATAAAAATTAACAAGAAATAAACCAACGACATAGGAGCCGACAAGTCAGTGAGCCACAAACCAAACAGAAAGGATAAAAACATATTTCCATAAACTTGATGTGAAAATGGTAAAACAGGAACTTGCCTGTAGCAAAGCATTGTGGATGTTTTTCAATAGCGGCTCATTCTCTTTGAAATCTTCTCCCAGGTCATTGGGTAAGCCTTCCCATAGCCAACCTTGACATTGAAAACAAATATATAAAATGTAGATGAGTTAATAAAAGAACCGGATTAAAAAAAACAGAACAAAAGAAGGGTAGAATAAAAAGAATCACAGGATAGGTTAGGTCAAACGACTAAACTTATAAATAGATCAGATAAAAATGTAAATACTGTGTTCAAGCTAAACATAAAAACTAACAATTGGCAAATTGGTGTTCCAGAAGAGCATTCTAGTCACCGGTAACACTGGTGGTATGCATGGGAGCTGATGAGATGACCAAGGACAGGTTGATGACATACCTGGGAGTTATGTTTGATAGCAACCTGTGTTTTCATGTATTGAGTTATTTGCTGGTCATCATCATTGCACTCTGAACATGTCCCATGTGCTCAGATCCCCTCCTCAGCGAGTCCTGCAGTGTCCAGCGACTGACGACTCCAGTTCTGTGTTGGTTCATAAGTCTTCTTACACGGCCACTAAGTTTCTCATTTCTGGTTGTGCCCATATTAACTCCCATTTCCATCATCTGAAGAAGTGACGTGGATCTATGTTTGTCGAAGTCCTGTGCTCTTCCAACATCTCAGATGGCATTGATGATGTCCACCTGATCCATTGGTTTCCCGTCCTCAATGATAGCACAGGTAGCCAACCTGTCCGCTCTTTCATTTCCCCGTACTCTGGGGTTTTCATTTATACCATGTGATAACAAAATCTCGCAAAGGATTAGCTTCCATGAAGGCCATGGTAGCTGCCAACATCGAGCAGAGGATACTTACCCCTCTGTTTCAGGGACTAGCCCTCGCACTAACTGAGTATGCCCTGGAAGTTCTTACAGTCAGTAAGACGCAAATTGACAGGCTGGTGAAAATACAGAATGAAGCTATGCGCTTTATCTTGGGGTGTACGAGGGACACTTCCTGTGTCGCAATGAGGTATCTTCTTGACTTTCCAATCATGGATGACAGGATCAAGATCTGGAGGGCATGAGCATACCTGAAGATAATTGCAGATAAGAAGCATCCATTGTACCATGAGCTCAACACAGAGAAAGGTGTCAGGTTAAACAGAGGCAAATCATGGGTGGGATGAGCAGAAGATGTCATCAAACAGGTCTGTGGGCTTACAAATATCAACGCAGGCGAGAAGTTGATACTGGTGCCTACGCCATTCAGGGGGACATTCTCATGTATTGTCACACTCAACAGGAAATGTAGGTAATAAAACCCAGTCATGGTCAATGCGAAGATCAACAGTCTCATCTAGGATGACACTGATAAGAAAGATGCAGTCATCTATACAGACAAATCTGTAATACGACACAAAAGGAGTGCATTTACAGCACGCTCTGCAGGAAGAACAGTTAAAGAAGACAGTGGTGCATACATTATGACCACAAGTAGTATGACGATGGAGGTGAAGGCAGTGACCAGGGCATTCATCTGGTTAGAGTCACAAGACCACACCCTGCATACTGAGTGATTCAATGAGCATGATAAGAAAGGTGGAGGCCAGCTTTGCACAAGTCAAAACTATATACGGTCACCTTTGTCTATGTCCCTGGACATGCAGGTGTACAGGGAAGTGAAAGAGTGGACAGGTTGGCTAGATTCGCTGTCGTTGAAGATGGACAACCAATGGATCGGACAGATGTCATCAATGCCCTTCAAGATGTGGGAAGGGCACAGGACTTGGACAGCCATGAGTCCACGTACTCCTTCAGATGAAAGAGATTGGAGTTAAGATGAGCACAGCCAGAAATGAGAAAAATAGTGGGTGTATAAGAAGAGTTATCAATCAAAACAGAACTATAATCATCAGTTGCTGGACACTGTTGGACATGCTGAGGAGGGACATGAGCACCTAAGGACATGTTCAGAGTGCAATGATGATGACCCGCAAATAACTCAATGCTAGTCATGTGATTGTTATTTTAGCAAATATGCAGGATGGACAAAAACATTAGTAACAAAACACAACATTAGATTGGAGTCATAACATAAATGAAACATATATCGACTTGTTAACCCTAGATTACTATACTTATTGGTGAGTCATGTTTTTACGATACCTTAGTCAAAACTACTACCATTTGTTACATTTGGAGTTCGAAACATAATATTTTCTTTATTAAAGTTTTGCTACACAGCTTGTGTGTTTACCTAAGCAGAGACATGGGAATTGGATGCTGTAATCATTTCCTGGCTTAGATTAGGTTTATGGCCTGAAATTTTACCCTATCACATCATGGCTACCAGAGGTGTTGCTCTATCTATAAACATGGGAATTGGATGCTGTAATCATTTCCTGGCTTAGATTAGATTTATGACCAGAAATTTGACTCTATCGCATCATGGCTACCAGAGGTGTTACTCTATCTATAAACATGGGAATTGGATGCTGTAATCATTTCCTGGCTTAGATTAGATTTATGGCCAGAAATTTGACCCTATCACATCGTGGCTACCAGAGGTGTTACTCTATCTATAAACATGGGAATTGGATGCTGTAATCATTTCCTGGCCTAGATTAGATTTATGGCCAGAAATTTGACCCTATCACATCATGGCTACCAGAGGTGTTACTCTATCTATAAACATGGGAATTGGATGCTGTAATCATTTCCTGGCTTAGATTAGATTTATGGCCTGAAATTTGACCCTATCACATCATGGCTACCAGAGGTGTTACTCAATCTATAAACATGGGAATTGGATGCTGTAATCATTTCCTGGCTTAGATTAGATTTATGGCCTGAAATTTGACCCTATCACATCATGGCTACCAGAGGTGTTGCTCTATCTATAAACATGGGAATTGGATGCTGTAATCATTTCCTGGCTTAGATTAGATTTATGGCCTGAAATTTGACCCTATCACATCATGGCTACCAGAGGTGTTGCTCTATCTATAAACATGGGAATTGGATACTGTAATCATTTCCTGGCTTAGATTAGATTTATGGCCTGAAATTTGACCCTATCACATCATGGCTACCAGAGGTGTTGCTCTATCTATAAACATGGGAATTGGATGCTGTAATCATTTCCTGGCTTAGATTAGATTTATGGCCAGAAATTTGACTCTTTCACACCATGACTATCAGAGGTGTTATGTTGTCTATGCACATGACGGCTGTCAGTCCATCAATCCAGCAGTATGTTTGGGCCCTCCAAGTTATGTTTGCTGCCTATCCCATGTTACAAAGATTTGTTTGATGTCTCGCTGATGGCTGAAAATATTTACCCTATCATAAGAAAAAAAGAAAAAAGAAAAGACCAAAAAAAACAAAATTTCTTGAAAAGTTAGTGAAACAATAAAAAAAAACAGACGTTTTTTGCATGATAGCATAGTACTTTTACAGTGCGCATTTCGTGTCTGATCAAACATCAAAAGAAACAAATCCAACACTCGGGGGTCATCAGAAAGAGTAATTAGGATGATACAGGGAGGGGGAAATGTTTACACATAGCAAATTGTCAAATTTGAAGAATTTGTATTTTGAGGTTGTCATTTTTATGAAGGTGTCGTAATGTAGGATTAAGATTACCACACAATCAAAAACAGTAATTGTTTTGCACCTAAAATATGTTAGGAAACTGTTTATTTGAGAAATGACTAAACCTGTACCAATTTAAATGATATTATGTGGTCAAACACCAGTGGATAAAGAGATACAGTGAAGACGATGGCGCTGGATAGGACACACACTACGGAAGCCAACTGAGAGTATTACATAACAGGCCCTTTTTTGGAATCCCCAGGGGAAAAGACAAAGAGGAAGACCAAGGAATTCTTGGAGAAGACAGATAGAAGCAGAGATGAAGATGATGGGAAGACATGAAATGATCTTAAAAGAATGGCAAAAAACAGAATGACTTGGAAAGTGTTTGTTGAAGACCTATGCTCCACTAGGAGCTAAAAGGTAGAAGGAGAAGAATCATTTCCTGGCTTAGAATAGATTTATGGCCAGAAATTTGACTCTTTCACACCATGACTATCAGAAGTGTTATGTTGTCTATTTACATGATGGCTGTTAGTCCATCAATCCAGCAGTATGTTCGGCTCCCTCCAAGTTATGTTTGCTGCCTATCCCATGTTACAAAGATTTGTTTGATGTCTCGCCGATGTCTGAAAATATTTACCCCATCATAAAAAAAAAGAAAGACCAAAAAAAAAAAAAATTTCTTGAAAAGTTAGTGAAATAATAAAAAAAAGAAAACAGAAATTTTGCATGATAGTATAGTACTTTTTACAGTGCGAATTTTCGTGTCTGATCAAACATCAAAAGGAACAAATCCACCACTCGGGGGTCATCAGAAAGAGTAATTAGGATGATACAGGGAGGGGGAAATGTTTACACGTAGCAAATATTCAAATTTGAAGAATTTGTATTTTGAGGTTGCCATTTTTATGTTGGTATCGTAATGTAGGATTAAGATGACCCCACCATCAAAAACAGTAATTGTTTTGCACATGAAGTATGTTAGGAAACTGTTTATTTGAGAAATGACTAAAACCTATACTAATTTATATGATATTATGTGGCATCAACTTTCAGAGAAATAAAAACATGCTAACCTCAGTAGCAGCTTGATGTAGTGCTGGCCAGTCAACTCTAGAAAGTGTTTTGGTGATAAACTCTGCATTGTAGTCGACTTCCTTGACCTCCACCTTTATGGGCTGATGATGGATAGACCAATATTTGTTGAATAATTGATGATGAGTGACGATTATTTTAACCTAATAGACACATTTTATTTCACTTTCATCTAGGGCAACATTATCACTTGTTACCTGTAAGTACATCTGTCGCCCTGTGTGTCAATTTATAGCAAAGTTGCAATATTAGCGACCCTCAGCTCAACACATCCAACAATGGCACCGCACTAAGTTTTTTGACCTACTTCTTTCTTTCGTTATGACATTCATCAGATGATTACGAAATGCCTGAATAGTCATCATCATCATCCGACCATAAAAGGATGTTAAGTGGGAGTTGCTGTGTTGTGGTTTGCATCTAGGCTGTGATAGTTGAGCCTTTTCAACCCGATGCATCTAACTTCAGTACGGCATTAATGAGTACCAGATTGCCTTTCCTCTTCATCCCTACTCACTTGGCCAGATTTTATAGTTTTAAGAAGCACCATTGGCAGGTGAAGGAATATCTTGATCAGCTGTTGTTTTCTGATCCCAGAGCATGTAGTCAGCTGGAGGTCACTGACACTCAGTATTGGATGGCCATCTTGATACCCTGAGCTATTTGATCACCACTTATTTGCCTAGAGTTAGTAGCCTAGAGTTAGTAGCCTGTATTCAGTACTTAGACTACTCAAATCAAATGTACTATCAACCCTTACGTATGCATGTGTAGAACTGGAAAACTACTAGAGACATAGAAACAAAGTTGAATGCATTCGAAAATAAATGTCTAAGGAAAATACTTGGTATAGCGTGGAACAAATCAAAAACAAATTAGGAAATTAGAGAAATCGCCAATCAGCCACTAATATCTTCAGTAATCAAGAAAAGACGATGGTCATATGTCGGACATGTGATGAGGAGAGATAATAACCGAATAACAAAGCAAGCCCTCATGTGGGAAACAACAAGTAAGTGGAAAAGAGGCAGACCCAGAGAGACATTGAGAAGAACATTGATCAGAGAGGCAAGAGCAGCAGGAATCAGCTCCCTCAATGAGATGGAGTTGCTTGCACAGAACAGAGACAAATGAGGTTTGATAAAAGATCTTTACAAGGATTGAAAACTGCTAGAAAAAAATTTAGATAGGAGAAAGAGTATCTGGATCTATGCCCTATGGGCTGGCTATGGCTCGAAAGGTCAATAGATAGATTCAGTGCTACAACAAAACAAACAATATAATGTAAAATATATTAGTTTCTGCTTGTTTGTTCACACAAACTTTATATCTTTTGTGAAGTCTCAAAGGACTGAATTTTGCTAGGATATCACTTTTTCCAAGTTTCATCCCGGCAGCCAAGTGTTCAGGTGTCCCTCATCACACAGGCAGATATTCTCCAACCTCAAAGGTACTCTATTTTTATTATTTTTATGGTCAAGAGTTTTGGCATTTTTTGGTACATTTTTCCTGTCAATTCTTCTTGGAAAGTGACTATTTTTAGCCAACATTCCTAATTTCCAATTGCCGCGAGTCTTTAACCTGTCTCCTATTTTTCAGAGTTCTCAATGAGTACCAGACATCCACTCTCTCTGCACAGAGATCAGTTGTATGATAAAGGTATGAAGCAACCATGGATTTGAAGAGAAAAATTCCCAGCACATTTTTGCAGGATTCAAACTTACAACCTTCTGGTAAGAGGACAACCTTATCTCTAAACCACCCAGCCCCCTACAAAGGGTAGGATTCGATCCCAAATGACGGCTTCCGGGTTCACCCAGCCTTAAATGGGTACTAGATTTTTTTCTGGGAAAGTAAAACGGTACGGGCGTAATACCAATCACATTAACCCAAAAATCATGTGCTAAAGCGAAGGTCTGTAAAATTTATGGTCACTAACACCATATTCCCTATACGCCACTTAGCATGACAGGGCTCTTTACGTACTTTACTTTACTATCCGCCCCCCCCCCCCCCCCCCCACACAAAATGTTGTATGTGTGAAATACCACCTGTTTTACCCTATTCTATTTATGGAATCATTTTCATTACAGCCAGGGCATTCCCATACCACTCCACCGCCCATACCACCATTTTTTATGTTTTACCCTCTGACTAATTATCATCTTAAGATGAGAAGAGAAAATATAGAAAATATATCATTCTTCACTTTGTTGTGTTACAGAGGCACTCTGAAGATTAGAAATGAGGCTGGATAACTGGGTACTTGGTAGGTCATGAATGCTAGTCACCACATGACTAAAGTCAACAAAAGTTTAGGAAATGCATCTATCATCACCAAGTACCATGCTTACTGATATAGGTGATCATGTCTCTTCACAACTTTCAATCTCGACAGTTATTTATACTTTTTGTTGTTGACCTTCTGCCAAGCTATTATCTTAAGCTGTCTGGTATCTTTTCTCTTTGCTTCCCTCTATCTCTTCGCCCCTCAATTTTTCCAGTTGTTACAATATATTCCAGCTGTTTCCTTCTCATTACATGGCCAAAAATTTTGATTGTTTCATCCTAATATTGGAAATTAGCTCTCCTTTTGCTTTGGCTCTTTCAGAATGTTTTCTTTACTCTTCTTGGCTGTCCACAGTATTCTCAAAATTTATCTGTAAGACCACATTTCTACAGCCTCAGTGATTTTCTTGTCTGTTGTCATATTGTCCATGATTCACATCCATATGTTAAGACTGGCTCTACATAACATTTAAGAACTCATTTTTGTGTTTCTATTGTCAAAAATTGATTGCACAGTATTTTCCTGCAGATTGCCTGAGCCATTCTGCATCTCACCTCTTTTGTACATCCATCATCTGAGGTTAACATTATTCCCAGATTTTAAATTCATTTACCTGTTTTCATATTGTTCCAAGTGTCTTTATTGTGCATTGTGATGATGTTTTATTTTCTTTTTGCTACCATTACTTCTGTCTTGCTGCTATTAAGGCTGAGTCCTTTACTTTTGCTTTCCTGCACTTAATGTCTAACATTTCTTGTAACTCATTTTCACTCTTAGTGATTAAGACTATATCATCACCATAACTTACATTATTTATATCATGACTTCCAATTGTTATTCCAGGAATGCCCCTTATGTAGCTTAAAATAATCTCACCATACACATTAAATAAATCTGCTGACAGCATACAACCTTGCCTAACATGCTATTTTATTTGTTGAAAACATTCCCAATTGATTTCTAGCTCCTATGGCCGCTGTTTGTTGCCAGTGCATGTTCTTTATTATTTTCAGACCTTGGCTGTCTACGTTTATGCCTTCTAAGATTTTAATTATTTCTTGGTGCTTTACTTTGTCAAATGCTTTGGTATAATCTATTAAACAAAGGTAGAGGTCTGTTTTCAGCTCTATGACTCTTTCTACTTAAGATCTTATGATTTATATGGCATTGCTCCTACCTTTACCTCCAACAAAACCAGACTGTTCATCACTAATTTCTGGACTGATATATCTATCTATCTGTTGACCTTTCGAGCCGTAGCCGGCCCATAGGGTGTAGACCAAGATACTCCTCCTCTTATCTGAATTTTCATTCTAGCAGTTTTCAATTCTTTTAAATATATTTTATCAAATCTCGACATTTGTCTCTGTTCTGTGCAAGCAGCTCTATCTCATTGAGGGAGCAGATTCCTGCTGCTCTTGCCTCTCTCATCAATGTTCTCAGTGTCTCCCTCTTTTCCTCTTACTTGTTGTTTCCCATATATATATATATATATATATATATATATATATATATATACACACACACACACATACACACAATTAGTATTCTCAATTTCCAATTACTATATATAGACCACGCACATAAATATATTTAGGCTATAATACTTACAATTTTATACACACACAACAGCACATAAATATATTTAGGCTATAATACTTACAATTTTATACACACACAACAAAAAAACATTTACAATATAAGGATTAGGGTCCTGGTTCAGACTACCTCATGTTATCTGTTGTTTGTGAATGTTTCTGATGCTATAAAAATATCTGTGTGATTTATCCTCCTCATGCCAGATGAAGCAAAATGTTTGTGAAAAGACAAAAACAAAAAGGATCTTCTTCAAGACAATCAATCCAGCCTCAAGTTGAAGTAACCCTTCAAAGATTAAACCTCTTAGGTTGAAATAACCTCTTCAAACATCCATCCTCAATTTGAAGTAACCCCTTCAAAGATTAAACCTCTTAGGTTGAAATAACCTCTTCAAACATCCATCCTCAATTTGAAGTAACCCCTTCAAAGATTAAACCTCTTAGGTTGAAGTAACCTCTTCAAACATTAAACCTCTTAGGTTGAAGTAACCCCTTCAAACATTAAACCTCTTAGGTTGAAGTAACCTCTTCAAACATCCATCCTCAATTTGAAGTAACCCATTAAACCTCTCAAGATGAAGTAACCCCTTCAAACATTAAACCTCTCAAGTTGAAGTAACCCCTTCAAACATTAAACCTCTCTAGTTGAAGTAACCCCTTCAAACATTAAACCTCTCAAGTTGAAGTATCCCCTTCAACCATTAAACATCTCAAGCTGAAGTAACCCCTTCAAACATTAAACCTCTCAAGTTGAAGTAACCCCTTCAAACATTAAACTTCTCAAGTTGAAGTAACCCTTCAAACATTAAACCTCTCAAGTTGAAGTATCCCCTTCAAACATTAAACCTCTCAAGTTGAAGTAACCCCTTCAAACATTAAAACTCTCTAGTTGAAGTAACCCCTTCAAACATTAAACCTCTCAAGTTGAAGTAACCCCTTCAAACATTAAACCTCTCAAGTTGAAGTATCCCCTTCAAACATTAAACCTCTCAAGTTGAAGTATCCCCTTCAAACATTAAACCTCTCAAGTTGAACTATCCCTTTCAAACATTAAACCTCTCAAGATTAAGTAACACCTTCAAACATTAAACCTCTCAAGTTGAAGTAACTCCTTCAAACATTAAAACTCTCAAGTTGAAGTAACCCCTTCAAACATTAAAACTTTCAAGTTCAAGTAACCCCTTCAAACATTAAAACTCTCAAGTTGAAGTAACTCCTTCAAACATTAAAACTCTCAAGTTGAAGTAACCCCTTCAAACATTAAACCTCTCAAGCTGAAGTAACCCCTTCAAACATTAAACCTCTCAAGTTGAAGTAACTCCTTCAAACATTAATTCTCTCAAGCTGAAGTAACCCCTTCAAACATTAAACCTCTCAAGCTGAAGTAACCCCTTCAAACATTAAACCTCTCAAGTTGAAGTAACTCCTTCAAACATTAAACCTCTCAAGTTGAAGTAACCCCTTCAAACATTAAACCTCTCAATTTGAAGTAATCCCTTCAAACATCCATCTTCAAGTTGAAGTAGCCCTTCAAACATTAAACCTCACAAGATGAAGTAACCCCTTCAAACATTAAACCTCTCAAGGTAAATTAACTCCTTCAAACATTATACCTCTCAAGGTAAATTAACTCCTTCAAACATTAAACCTCTCAAGTTGAAGTAACCCCTTCAAACATAAACCTCACAAGATGAAGTAACTCCTTCAAACATTAAACCTCTCAAGTTGAAATAACCCCTTCAAACATTAAAACTTTCAAGTTCAAGTAACCCTTCAAACATTAAAACTCTCAAGTTGAAGTAACTCCTTCAAACATTAAAACTCTCAAGTTGAAGTAACCCCTTCAAACATTAAACCTCTCAAGCTGAAGTACCCCTTCAAACATTAAACCTCTCAAGTTGAAGTAACTCCTTCAAACATTAATTCTCTCAAGCTGAAGTAACCCCTTCAAACATTAAAACTCTCAAGCTGAAGTAACCCCTTCAAACATTAAACCTCTCAAGTTGAAGTAACTCCTTCAAACATTAAACCTCTCAAGTTGAAGTAACCCCTTCAAACATTAAACCTCTCAATTTGAAGTAATCCCTTCAAACATCCATCTTCAAGTTGAAGTAGCCCTTCAAACATTAAACCTCACAAGATGAAGTAACCCCTTCAAACATTAAACCTCTCAAGATAAATTAACTCCTTCAAACATTATACCTCTCAAGGTAAATTAACTCCTTCAAACATTATACCTCTCAAGGTAAATTAACTCCTTCAAACATTAAACCTCTCAAGTTGAAGTAACCCCTTCAAACATTAAACCTCTCAAGTTGAAGTAACTCCTTCAAACATTAAACCTCTCAAGGTAAATTAACTCCTTCAAACATTAAACCTCTCAAGGGTTAAATTATCTAATTTTGTCAACTCACCACAATCTTGAGGGGAAACCCCTTGGTGACCCCCTTAATAATGTTGGAGGTCAACATGTTATGAGTCAGCAGCTTCATGGTTGTCCAAACTTTGCCTGCCTTCTAGTTCCTAAAATTATAACATTCCAGCATTACTAAAACATCAAGTGCTGTTTAAGCTGTCAATATTATGTATTCAAATAAAACTGTCATCTATTGGTAATATTGGAAAGTAAAAATGAAGGCATTTGACTAAACAGCAAAACAACAAAAGTAACAGTCATGACAAAGAAGAAGATATTTCCAAAATGCACAATTAAAGAAAATGGAAACAGTGCATGAAAATGGTACTAACATCAAATAGTAGATGAACAAAGTAGGGAGGCACAGAACAGCTCAGGTAAAGGCTGGGTTTCTCTCTCTCTCTCTCTCTCTCTCTCTCTCTCTCTCTCTCTCTCTCTCTCTCTCTCTCTGCGATCAAGACTCAATCAGAGTAGGATTCCAGACTCTAACATGAAGTCAGCTGTCAGGTTAAGTGTGTTGATCGCCCCCACAGACAGAACGTCACATTTAAAGTCTGCCAGATCCACTCTGACTAAACACCCGTTAATACGTTGCACTGTGTTCTGCACCAGTGGCCCAGTGCATCCGATTTCAGCCCGCATTTTTTCAGGTTTGCTTTCCTTAGCCTTTGATTGTCCCCAATCTTCCTGCAAGGCAGCAGATGATCTTTTCTGTAGGGGGATTCTGCCCTTAGATGATCAGCCCTCCCAGGTTTACGAGCACCATCTGCCCGAGTCACTAGAGGTGACTAACACAGACATGCACACACAAAGATAGGAGATGTGACCAAAACACATGCACACAGCGATACGAGGCATGACTAACACTTACACACATCAAGATATATGACACATGACTAACATAAACATGCACATAAAGATATGACTGACATAGACATGCACACACAAAGATATGACACATGCCTAACATAGACATGCACACAAAGATATGAGATATGATCAACATAGACATGCACACACAAAGATATGAGATGTGACTAACATAGCTATGCACACACGAGGATATGAAATGTGACATACACACATATGCACACACAAAGATATGAGATATGACTAACATAAACATGCACACAAAGATATGAGATATCTAACCCAAACATGCACAAAGATATGACACATGACTAACACAGATACACACTAAGATATGAGATATGACTAAACACATACACACATAAAGATATGAGACATGATTAACACGGACACACCAAGATATGAGATAAGACTAACATGACACACACCAAGATATGAGCCATGGCCAGCACAAACACACAAACTAAGATATGAGCCATGGCTAGCACATAAACACATCAAGATATGAGCCATGGCTTCATGGAAAAAACACCAAGAAATGAACCATGTCCAGCACAGAAACACATTAAGGTATCCATATGCTTGGGTTTGTTGTAGTATCCCCGATTAACTGTTCACAGGTTTCGTTCAAACAGTTGTCTGGACATTTGAGAGTGCAGTCTGATCCGTAGAACGTTCCTTGCACGTACAATCTGTACTTTCCGGGTCACATATGATGTCACAGATATCAGAACACATCTGTTTGCACTGTAGCCCAAAATTACCATCGGGACAAGTGTCACTACAGATGTAGCCAGGACGTTTACATTTTAGGCATTTTCTGGATTTTTTCCTCACATAAAGGACAGACACTAAGACAAGACCCGGAGCAGTAATGTCCATAGATCCCATGTGAACAGTTGCCATGACACATACCGATGATGACGTTGTAGCCTTTGCAGCACACACTGCACAAAACAACCAAGAATGTCCGTCCAGACAATAGGTGTCTGTAAATGTTTGTAGTATAGAATGGAACGAATTCAAAACAAACTAGGAAATTAGAGAAATCGCCAATCAAACACTAATATCTTCAGTAATCAAGAAAAGATGATGGTCATACGTTGGACATGTGATGAGAAGAGATAATAATCGAATAGCAAAGCAAGCCCTCATATGGGAAACAACAGGTAAAAGAAAAAGAGGAAGACCCAGGGAGACACTGAGAAGAACATTGATGAGAGAGGCAAGAGCAGCAGGAATCGGCTCCCTCAATGAGATAGAACTGCTTGCACAGAACAGAGACAGATGGCGAGATTTGATAAAATATCATTAAAGGAAAACTGCTAGAACAAAAAATTCATATAGGAGGTGTATCTTGGTCTACGTCCTATGGGCCGGTTGCGGCTCGAAAGGTCAATCGATAGAAATGTTTCCACCTCACTCACCATCAGTGCACTGTCGGCTTGCGAAATGGTCGATGAGAACTCAATCTTAATGTGTGCCATTGTCGCTTGTGTGGTGACTACAATAGTAGCAACTATCGCCCCTTCAATCCATAACTTGTTGATTAGACCAGCCCCAGAGCAAAAGACATCAATCTCGTGCGAACTAACTACAAACCGTGATTCATTATTACATGAGACAGAACCATTTAGTTTTACCGTGAAACTGTCTGGATCTGTTAAGTCATTCACATAAATCCTAAACCAGGTGTAAAGCAAAGATTGATTGAGAGTTGCCTCAACTGATGTAGAATCTGTGTCCGGATTACATGTGGTGTCGTTGTTATCAAATAGGAAAGTAGGTTCAGATTTAAAAATGTATAAATTACAACCCATCTATGACAAGGGAGATAAGAAAGGATTCAGTTTTATGTCTACACCCACGCATGTATACTGAGTGATTCGATGAGCATGATAAAAAAGTGGAGGCGGGCTCTGTACACACGCAATGGGTAGTCATTGCAGAAGTCCAAAATATGTAAGGTCACCTTTGTCTATGTCCCTGGACATAAGGGAGTACGGGGAATTAAAAGAGCGGACAGGTTGGCTAGCTGCACTGTCAATGAGGACGGGCAACCAATGGATCGGGCGGACATCATCAATGCCCTCCGAGATGTGGGAAGAGCACAGGACTTCAACAAACACAGAACCATGTCACTTCTTCGGATGATGGAGATGGGAGTTAAGATGTGCACAGCCAGAAATGAGAAACTTAGTGGCCGTGTAAGAAGACTTATCAACCAACACAGAACTGGAGTCGTCAGTCGCTGGACACTGCGGGACTTGCTGAGGAGGGGATCTGGGCACCTATGGACATGTTCAGAGTGCAATGCTGATGACCCGCAAATAACTCAATAACTCATTTTTATGTTGAGCTGGTCTTGGCAAATGGACGTGAATCCTGGACAACAGATAAGTAATTGTTGGAGGCCACAGAAATGTGGTTTGACCTCAACGAAAATGTTCTAAAAGAGGTAAAACTTTCTGCCAATATCAGGAGGAAACAATCACATGTCTAGAGGTCAGACTGGCATGGCGTGGGAAACAATCACATGTCTAGAGGTCAGACTGGCATGGCGTGGGAAACAATCACATGTCTAGAGGTCAGACTGGCATGGCGTGAGACAGAGACTTTTGCTAAGCTACCCCCCTGACTCAACATCAATCAAGACACTAAGACCCCACTACTGAGCATAGCCACAGACACTGACTCAACATCAATCAAGACACTAAGACCCCACTATTGAGCATAGCCACAGTTCTTTTCTTCATGTATCCCTGGACCTTCCTGGCTTTCTCTTCTCCTGCGGTTTACATGAAACTGTGTATCTGTTCTTTTGGCTTTGATTCTATTCTATTCATGGAATCAGTTTCATTGCAGTTGGTGCATCCCCATATCCACTACACTGCCCATCCCATCATTTCTCAAAGTGTATACAGACTGATTGTTCCAATAGTAATGCATTGATTATAAATACATCTGTTTTTCCCATCAAGTGCACCAGATTGACCAGACCCCTTTTCCACCTTAAGACTCCTCATTGTATACATCATTGTCCTATCCATTCTCCTACTCTTCTCTTATGGAGTGAAGAACAAACTTGGTGATGTCCTCTTTGTCCAGAGTCAAGCCATATTCAGTGCCAGAGCCACCAGCCAGCTTATCGGCTACTTCATTGTAATGTACACCAGCATGCCCTGGATAGTACACCCAGGCTAACACTTACTGTAGAGCTATCCAATTTTGTATTCATGAATCCATACTATACACTCTAAAGATCTAAGAATAATAAAAACATGTACTGGCAACAAACAGCGGCCATAAGAACTGGATACCAATTGAGAATGTTTCAACAAATAAAACAGGGTGTTAGATAAGGTTGTGTGCTGTCACCAGATTTGTTTAATATTTATATTGAGATTATTTTAAGATCCATAAGGGGCATGCCTGGAATAACAATTGGAGGTCATAATATATAATAATCTAAGGTATGCTGATGATACAGTCTTAATCGCTAAGAGTGAAAATGAGTTACAAGAAATGTTGGACATTATAGTGAAAGAAAACAAAAATAAAGGACTCGGCCTTAATAGCAAAAAGACAGAAGTAATGGTAACATTAAAGAAAAAGACATCACCTCAGTGCAAAATAAAGACAAGTGGAACAATATGAAATCAGGTAAATGAATTTAAATATTTGGGAACTTTGTTAATCTCTGACGAAAGATGTACAAAAGAGGTCAGATGCAGAATGGCTCAGGCAAAAGCAGCTTTCCAGAAAATGAGAAAGATACTATGTATTCCATTTTTGACAATAGAAACAAGAAAAAGAGTTCTTAAATGTTATGTAGAGCCAGTCTTAACATATGGATGTGAATCATGGACAATAGGACAACAGACAAGAAAATCATTGGAGTCTGTAGAAATGTGGTTTTATAGAAGAATATTGAGATACCATGAACAGCTAAGAAGAGTAATAAAAATGTTCTGAAAGAGGTCAAAGCAAAAAAGAGCTAATTTTCAATATTAGGAAGAAACAATCATCATTTTTTGGCCATGTAATGAGAAGAGAACAGCTGGAATATATTGTAACAACTGGGAAAATTGAGGGAAAAGTGATAGAGGAAAGCAAAGAAAAATACCAGACAGTTTAAGAGAATGGCCTGGCAGAAGGTCAACAACAGAAATGATAAATAACTGTCGAGATCGAAAGTTGTGGAGAGACATGATCACCTATGCCAGCAGCCCGGTACTTGATGATTGATGATTGTTAATTTGTGTTAAACATGAAATAATTTTTTAAGTAAAAGCAGGTAAAATATGAGACTTGAAATGTGTCTTAGCACGCAAGTTTTCACCCATATGTGCTCAGCTGCCTAGCCAGAAATGTTCTGAGACTTCTGGATAGTGTCACTTCAAGCATCGAAGCTCACAATGTGAGGCAGCATTCCTAACATTCTGATGATTCTCAGAGTACTACCTTGGTATTCATTTCTACCAGTGGCTGGGTCGACCGGAGGGTAAACAAATTTCTTTTTACAATCACGAGTACAATTCAAACTGCTTCAGTGGAATCAAACACAGGTTGTCCAAACATTAGTAGCCTAGTCTGGTGATTTCCCAAGTAGGCTACCGAGGCCCCTTAGTAATTTTTTATGGTAGGGGAGCATTTTGCACTAAAAAAAATTACAAGGCCCCAGTCATTTGTTAATCAATTGCTCTTTTTTTTTGTGTCAATAGCCCTCGATATTTAATGTTTAATAATTAATTTACTTTATAATATTATTTTTAAAAGTAATTTTAAAAAAATTTAGTACTAATTTTAAAAAAGTTAAACGTAACATAATATGTTAATAATGCCTGCAAAATTCAACGATCATTTCAAGATGTGGCAATATGTTATATCCAGTTGCAGAGTCTGAACTTTTGGTAGAAACTGAGAGGCTAGTGAGAAACTATTATATAATTATTATTACAAAATAAGCAATAAATAAATTTGAATTAAAAATAATAATGAAATTATAATGAAAAAAATAATATTTAATATTAATAATTATTATAAATTATATATAAATTAACACTTAAATTGACATGTAACATTTTTATATTCCAATTTTGTACAGCTTCTTTTGTTGGTGTGGTATAGTACAGAGTATGACTGTGAGTTTTACAATAACAATCATGGTACTACCATGCCATCGGGGTTATCATAACAGTAACAAACAGGGTAAACACTAAGAAAAATATACATAATAATGCATGTATTTTTGTATATGGAAAATGTTATTTGTTAGTGCGTGTAGTGACAGTTTTTGACACAACTCACAAAGAAATTAGAATAGTAATGATGGTATGGTCCATGGTATAGTATAGTAAAACTGTTGAGCAGCGTGACTGTAGTCAGTGCGTGAACTCAATTTTCAATTTCAATGCATGGAATCACTATATTACTATAGAGTATAGAGTTAACTATAGGCAGTGGAGTGAGTGAGTGTAAGTCAGTGTGAGTGTCCAGCTGTCAGTAGTGTCACTGAGTGTGATCACTGTGTGACACACTGTGTGACACACTGACTGTAGTGTGAGTGTGGTGAGTGCAATCTAACAATCAACAATCTTATTATTCTTATCTAGAGTCCGCATCGAAATTTTAATTTGAGTGTGATTACAATTTTTTTTAAAAACTACCTAATCACTCATTGTAATGACTATTGATACACTCATCATATCTGTTTGAATAAAAATACTTTACATACAATAAAGGAAAAAAAAAAAAAAATTGTCAAACCAATTTTTGAATACTCATACATCTACCTCTTTTAATATTCCAAACACGAGAGCAAGGACATTACTTTCGTTTTTGAGACTTCCGGACAACCGGCGTCAATGCCAGTTACTTGTAACATCTGCAGGTTAATTTACATTAAAATATGTGTATTACATTTACAGCACAAACTAAAGATTGCAGAGTTAAGAGATATAGTTTTTTTTTTTAAGTACAGTATGTCCCATCTGACAAAGTCAGCCTTTTAGTGAAATTGAATGGAAAAACCAATAGACATAAATCCTATACACGTTTATGCACAACAGCAGACAGTCTAGAGGAAACAATTGATAAATTTTACGAGTTAAATGAGGCACTTCATAAAAGCAACAAACCACATGAAAACACCATAGTTATAGGGGATTTTAACGCAAAAGTAGGAAAGGAAAGAGTTGAGAAGTAGTTGGTCATTATGGCTTAGGCGAGAGGAATGAAAGAGGTGAGAAACGTATTGACTGGTGCAAGAACACACAACATGATGATAGGAAACACCTGGTTTAAGCAACATCCAAGACGTCTGTGGACATGGAAAAGCCAGGGGACAACGCACGTAATCAAATTGATTATATAATGATACGCAATAGATTTAGAAACAGTCGTGTGTGTGTGAAAACGAGACCAGGGGCAGATTGCAATAGTGATCATGTACCAGTTGTGGAAAAGCTTAGAGTAAAATTAAAAACAACAAAACGAGCCTCAGTTAACATCAAGTTAAAATTAGATTTACTAAAATCAGACAAGAAACTGCAATACAAATACAAAATCACAATTCATGACCGGTACAATGCAATAGAGAGATACAAAGCATTGATGAACAGTGGAAATGCTAAAAGAATCAATGCAACAAACATCAAAAGAGTTCATACCACCAGTGAGGACAAATTCAAGAAAGAAATGGATGACAGACTACATTTTGCAGCTAATGGATACAGGAAGAAGAAATAAATAAAATAAAGATGAGTATAAGAGATTAAATAAAGAAATTGTAATAAAATGCAATGAAGCAAAAGAAGCATGACTAAAAGAGAGATGCAAAGAAATTGAAATGCAGCAAAAAGAAGATGCTATAGCTATATACAAACAAATTGAGGAATCAACAGGATGAAAAACGCAATAAAAAAATGGATGTCTAAGATTAAAGGAAGGAAAACTGTTGATTGATCAAGAAAACATAAGGGAAATGGACAAAATACATTAAAGATCTTTATAATGATGAACGAACGGAAGTAAATATTAAGGATAATGGAGAAGGACCAGAAATACTCAGAGAAGAAGTGGAAGATGCCTTGCGCAATATGAAAGCAGGTAAAGCTCCTGGACCAGATAATATAACTAAAGAAGACATTGAAGCCATGGGTGATTTTGGAATAGGAATAAAAACAAAAATATTGAATGATATCTACAACAGCAGATATATACCAGACGACCTGCTCAAATCAATATTCATAGCCCTTACATAAGAAATCGGGGGCGATTGATTGCGATGATCATCGTGCAATAAGCCTTATGAGTCATATGACTAAGATATTACTAAGAATCATCAAGAGTGCGAAACAAATCAGTCTACAAATTAGCGATGAACATAGTGGTTTTGTTAGAGATAAAGAAACAAGCAATGCCTTTTATATCATAAGATCTTTAGTAGAAAGAGCCATAGAGGTGAAAACAGATCTAAATCTATGTTTCATAGATTACATCAAGACATTTGACAAAGTAAAGCACCAAGAAATAATCAAAATTTTAGAAAGCATAAACGTAGACAGCAAAGATCTAAGAATAATAAAGAACATGTGCTGGCAACAAACAGCGGCCATAAGAACTGGAAACCAATTGGGAATGTTTCAAGAAATAAAACAGGGTGTTAGGCAAGGTTGTGTGCTGTCACCAGATTCGTTCATATTTATAGTGAGATTATTTTAAGATCATAAGGGAATAACAATTGGAGGTCATAATATAAATAATCTAAGGTATGCTGATGATACAGTCTTAATCGCTAAGAGTGAAAATGAGTTACAAGAAATGTTGGACATTATAGTGAAAGAATGCAAAAATAAAGGACTCATCCTTAATGCATATACCTTAAATAAAGAGGTAATGGTAACAATAAAGAAAAAGACATCACCTCAGTGCAAAATAAAGACAAGTGGAACGATATTAAAACAGGTAAATGAATTTAAATATTTGGGAACTTTGTTAACTTCAGACGGAAGATGTACAAAAGAGGTGAGATGCAGAATGGCTCAGGCAAAAGCAGCTTTCCAAAAATTGAGGAAGATACTACGCAATCCATTTTTGACAATAGAAACAAGAAAAGGATATTTTAAATGTATATAGAGCCAGTCTTAACATATGGATGCAAATCATGGACAATAGGACAACAGACAAGAAAATCACTGGAGTCTGTAGAAATGTGGTTTTACAGAAGAATGTTGAGAATACCATGGACAGCTAAGAAAAGTAATGAAAAAGTTCTGAAAGAGGTCAAAGGAAAAAGAGAGCTAATTTCCAATATTAGGAAGAAACAATCATAATTTTTTGGCCATGTAATGAGAAGAGAACAACTGGAATATATTGTAACAACTGGAAAAATTGAGGGACGAAGAGATAGAGTAAAGCAAAGAGAAAAAATGCCAGACAGCTTAAGAGATAGGCGCGGCAGAAGATCAACAACAGAAATGATAAATAGCTGCCGAGATCGAAAATTGTGGAGAGACATGATCACCTACGCAGTAGGCTCGAATAAATATAGATATTTTAGGCATATCAGAGACAAGATGGAAAGAATGTGGGTACATAGAGGACGAAAAATATACATTTTTATAGTCAGAATAAGATTGCTGAGAAGGAATTCCTTGAAAACGACCAACTAGTGTGACGTTTACAGCTTTGTGAACAGGTGTTCACAAACACAAGGTGCAGAGCAGAATGGCGCTCCATGGTAGCCAACTTTGTTACGGAGGACGGCACTCGATATGATGATGATGAACAGGTGTGTTTGTGTGTAAAGTGACGTTAGACGTCTATATCTCCTATATTTCAACACGTTACGTTAGTTGGTGGGGTTATAAGGTTTCATTTTCTGCCATCGGGGCTTAGTAAATCTATAGTTTGCTGTTGGTAGACCTAGCACGTCATAGCTAGGTCATGTTCATCAGTCGTTTAAGCTCACATCCATTTAAAAAAAAACTAAAAACTCTGTACTGCATTATACCATTAATTGGAGTCTCACGAGGGACATATAGGGCCAGAGAATAAAGGCCTTAGGTCTGGAGCAGTTGCAACAAGGTGTTAAGTTATTTCATCTTCGATAGAAAAATACGTCTGAAAAAATTAGTCCACTTCTTTTTGTTGTTAACTTTTAATATATCGCCGGTTTCGTTTAAAATGATAAATGTGATTTTTAAAAAAAAAGGCACACACACACACAAATATTTTGAATAATAAAAAAAAAAACATCCTCCCCGGCGGGGAATCGAACCCCGGTCTCCCGCGTGACAGGCGGGGATACCTACCACTATACTACCGAGACACATACTAAAGTCAGGCTTTCTGGATGTCGATAATTATATGTAGATTTCGTTATTGTGACATCAACTAACTTTATTTCAAACTATAACGTCCGTCGATTCATCCTTTGTGCTTTATTGTTTTGTAATCTGGTATTACCTCATATGCCCAGACAACAAAGTACACAAGCAAATTGATTTTTATACTGGTACAGAGAAGATTCAGCAATCGACTAACAACTGATAAAACAAGGCCAGGAGCAAATTGAAATTGCAATAGTGACTATGTACCAGTAGTTGGATAAATCAGATAGACAAAGGAAACAAAAGAGCCAGAAAAACGAGCAGATATTGTGAAGAAATTGGCAGGACTGGCGAACTAACAGCAATATCTTGAAACGACTATATGTAGGAAGAGTAAGACCAGTCCTAGAGTATGGAGTCACAGCCTGGTCTACAGCTTCCAAATCACAGCTTTGCACATTAACCTAACAGAAAACTTAGAAACAGTAACAGGTTTACAACCTTTAGAAGACAGACGGCAAACTAAAGTATGCAACAAGTGGAGAAATATAAAATTCTCCCTAACCAACCATGCACCAAAGAATAACTGGTTTCAGAATATGAAGACTAAAGAGGAGCAATTTCGAAGCCGGTGACAGTGCCAGATTTAAAATATCTTCCAGTTAAATTGTATATTTAAAAAAAGCATTCTACGTGTACAAAACACCACACAATATAACATTAAAGCGTATGAAGATTAATTAAATATGAAACGTATTTAGCATTTTAGCTATGAGAAATTTTTATGTACGAAATATTCGACGATATTTGATTTAATAATCAATTTGGCAATGTAACATTAAATTGATTGAAAGCGTGGGCAAGACACACACACAAATGTGAGTGGAAAACATGATCCAAACACAGCTAAGATATATAATGTTTGTCTTTAGCCGGACCTTCCCGTAATAAATATTTTATTTATTATTATTTATTGTATACCTGTTGATGCCCATAATTTATCAGTGAATAATGGCTCAATGTTTGATGTGGTAGATGTCACGTCAGATAGCTCTACTGCACAGGAAAGAAGAAAAAAAGAAATCCATGTAACCTTTTCTAAATGCCAGGAAAACCTTGTAACCATGTCGGTCGAGAAAACACAGATGCATTTTTGTAATTGAACCCACAATTTCTGGTTAAAAGAAGCCAACTAATCACTCACAATCGATTTTATTTAAAAAAATAAAAAACGCGCCTATAAGGGACTTGAACACTTGACCCTCAGATTAAAAGTCTGATGCTCTACCGACTGAGCTAACCGGGCTCTCTCATCAATGTTCTTCTCAGTGTCTCCTGGGTCTTCCTCTTTTCTTTTACCTGTTGTTTCCCATATGAGGGCTTGCTTTGCTATTCGATTATTATCTCTTCTCATCACATGTCCAACGTATGACCATCGTCTTTCTTTATTACTGAAGATATTAGTGGTTGATTGGCGATTTCTCTAATTTCCTCGTTTGTTTTGAATTCGTTTCCATTCTATACCAAGTATTTTCCTTAGACATTTATTTTCGAATACGTTCAACTTTGTTTCTATATCTCTTGTTGTTTTCCAGCTTTCACACGCATACGTAAGGGTTGATAGTACATTTGATTTGAATAGCCTAAGTTTTGTGTTTGTGCTGATGAGTTTTGATTTCCACAACTTTTCATGGCTTCTGAAAGACATTGCTGCTTTAGCCATTCTGATTCTAATTTCTTTGCTCGTATCCCCTTCTCAATCAATGTGACTTCCAAGATAGATAAAGTGATCGATCTCTTCTACTGGTTTGTTTTCCATGTATATTTTGTCACTTGTTGGAATTAAACTTTTCATGACTTTAGTCTTTTCATGATTGACCTCAAGCCCAATTTTGCTGGCTATTGATGATAGTTCATTTGTGTTTTCCTGCATCGTTTTTATCTGACTGCTGATGAGAACTATGTCATCAGCAAAGTCGAGGTCCTCCAAATGGTCTCCTTGTATCCATTCGATGCCTTTATTACCAGTGCAGCATTTCTTCATATGAAGTCCATAACAATTCCAATAACAAGGGCGATAAAATACATCCTTGTTTAACCCAGTTTCTATTGGGAAACATTCGCTCAGTCCTTCCTCTGTTCGAACTGCACATGTGTAACCATCATACATGTCTTTGATAATATTTATGATTTTTGATGGTAAACCATATTGCTTCAGAATTTTCCACAAAGAATCTCTATAAATACTATCAAATGCTTTTTTGAAGTCGATGAAGTTAAGTACAAAAGGTTTTTGCTTTTCAATGTGTTCCTCCAATATAAGTCGTAGAGTGAAAATGTGGTCAAGACAGCTTCTCCCTTTTCTAAACCCAGCCTGTTCTTCACGCATTACTGTATCTATTGAATCCTTTATTCTATTTAGGATGATTTTACAGAATAACTTTGAGGCAACTGACAAAAGTGTCACGCCTCTCCAGTTGTTACAATCTCTAAGATTGCCCTTTTTTGGGATCTTAACAATGATTCCTTTTTTCCATTTATGAGGCGTCTTCTCTGTTTCCAAATGATGTTGAACATTTTTTGGAGATGTATTAGATTATGGCTATCAATTGCCTTGAGGATCTCAGCTGTTAACTTATCCTCTCCAGCAGCCTTGTTATTGGTCATTAGCTTTAAGGTGGTTTCTATTTCACTCAAGGTGAAGTCATCTAAATTTACATCTAATTCTGCTGCTGGTGTTTCAGCTTCAAAATCTATTAAACTGTGGGGTAGTGGACGGTTAAGAATTTCTTTAAAGTGTTCCGCCCAACGGGCTTTTATGTCTGCGCTTGTTGTTAGCATTAATCCAGATTTGTCTAGAATTGGTGTTCCACTGGATGTATAGGTGTTTGTCAGCATCTTTTGTACAGTATAAAGAGTTCTGCTGTCTCCTGTAATTGCAGCTGTCTCTGCTTTCTCTGCCAAGTTGTCTATATAAGCTCTTGTATCTCTTCTTGCTGAACTTTTCACTTTGTTGTCTAATTCTTTGTATGTTGCTTTTGCCAGAACCTTTCCAAGATCTGTCTTTACATTAGTCATGGCTCTCTTCGCTTCTCTTCTTTCTTTGATGTATTTCCACGTGGTGTCTGAGATCCAAGCTCGTTTTTCCATTTTCTTCAGTCCAGCACTTGCTTCTGCTGCTGTCATTAGTATTTTGCTCTGTGAGTCCCACATTTCATTGATATCTAAGTCTATTTCACCGAGTGCTGTATAACAATTACTTAGCTCTATGTTAAACTTTTCCTTTATGGCTTCATCTTTCAGTTTATGACTATCAATTTTATGTGTAATTGACCTCTTCTGTTGGTTTCTAAATTTAATCTTATTTTCCCAATGTACAGATGGATTTACTTAAGCCTTATTCTTAATCTTCTTCTGCCTTTAAGCTCCCTATGGAGAATAGGTCTTCAACAAACACTTTTCAAGTGGTTCTGTTTCCTGCCATTCTTTTAAGACCATTCCATTACGCCTTATTCTTCTTCTTCCTCCTTTCAGGTCCCTATGGAGCATAGGTCTTCAACAAACACTTTCCAAGTCGTTCTTTTTTTCCTGCCATTCTTTTATGAGCATTCCATTAAGCCTTAGTGCTGAGAGCGAATTCCTTGAAAACGACGAACTAGCGTGACGTTTTCAGCTTTGTGAACAAGTGTGGTTGTGTGTAAAATGACGGTAGACGTCTATATCTCCTATATTTGAACACGTCACTGTAGTTGGTGGGTTATCAGGTTTCATTTTCTGCCTTCGGGGCTTAGTAAATCTATAGTTTGTTTTTGGTAGACCTAGCAGGTTATAGCTAGGTCATTTTCAGCTGTCGTTTAAGCTCACTTCCATCAAAGAAAAAATAAAACTCTCAGTATGGCATTTTTCCATTATTTCGAGTTTCACGAGGGACATATAGGGCCAGAAAATATCGGCCTCTGGTCCGGAGAAGTCGCCACATGGAATTCAATTTATTTCACCTTCGATAGAAAAAACCGTTTGACAAAATGACTCTACTCATTTTATTGTTATCCTTTATATATCGCCGACTTCAATGTTTGTACACACAAAATAAATATTTTGTATAATAAAAAAAAAATCCTCCCCGGCGGGAATCGAACCCCGGTCTCCCGCGTGACAGGCGGGGATACTTACCACTATACTACCGAGGACACATACTAAAGTCTTCCTTTCTGGATGTCGATAATTATATGTAGATTTCGTTATTGTGACATCAACTAACTTTATTTCAAACTATACGTCCGTATGTTCAACCTTTGTGCTTTATTGTTTTGTAATCTGGTATTACCTCATATGCCCGGACAACAAAGTACACAAACAAATTGATTTTTATACTGGTACAGAGATGAATCAGGAATGGGCTAACATCTGTTAAAACAAGGCCAGGAGCAAATTGCAATAGTGACTATGTACCAGTAGTTGGATAAATCAGACAGACAAAGGAAACAAGAGCCAGAAAACGAGCAGATATTGTGAAGAAATTGGCAGGACTGGGCAGCTAACAGCAATATCTTGAAACGACTATACGACAATACTAGTAAAGGGTTAAGGCATAAAATGCGAAGCTGCAGTAAAGCTGAATATGAAGCTTTACGTGACAAGTGGACGACACAGACTAAACAACGTTTCGGCTCAATAGGCCTTCATCAGGAACAAACAAAAACCACAACACACAAATTAATAACGAAACAACCAAAACAAAAATGCGAAGCTGCAGTTGGGTTCTTTGGTCTACTTACTATGCCAGACTTTTTATAGTTCTTCTCCTCTAGTCCCTTATGAACACTTCGGTTTTCTCCTCTATAAAATTTTTTTTTTCTGTGCTTCTACCCCTCATTTATTTTTACTGTACCCCACTCTCAGACATCTCACTCTTAGCGTCTTTTTTACACCTGTTAGTCTACTATTCGATTCTTTCTCCTTTGTGTTTGCACACTGACCCCTGTGTTTACTCATCTGGTTCTGTTTACATTTACGCACTTTTTCGCACGATTTTCGACGTTCACGACAGCCGCACTTGTTTACGATTTTATTTTGGATTTGACAGGATAGTTTTACTTTTTGTTGTTGTTTTCTTTAACACATTTCGATTGTTTTTGTTTTGGTTGTTTCGTTATTAATTTGTGTGTGTGTGTTTTTATTGTTTGTTCCTGATGAAGGCCTATTGAGCCGAAACGTTGTTTAGTCTGTGTCGTCCACTTGTCACGTAAAGCTTCTTACATACTTTTTTTATTTTTAATTTTTCCTTATACGACAATACGTAGGAATAGTAAAACCAGTCCTAGAGTATGGAGTCACAGCCTGGGCTACAGCTTCCAAATCACAGCTTTGCAAAATTAACAGAACAGAAAACTTAGAAACAGGTTTACAACCCTTAGAAGACAGACGGCAAACTAAAGTAATGCAACAAGTGGAGAAATATAAAAGTCTCCCTAACCACCCAAGCACCAAAGAATAACTGGTTTTCGGTATAGGAAGACTAAAGAGGAGCAATTTCGCCTGCCGGTGACAGTGCCAGATTAAAATATCTTCCAGTTAAATTGTATAATAAAAAAAAAAAGCGTTTTACGTGTACAAAACACCACACAATATAACATTACAGCGTATGAAGATTAATTAGATATGAAACGTATTTAGCATTTTAGCTATGATAAATTTTTATGTATGAAATATTCGACGATATTTGATTTAATAATCCAATTTGGCAATGTAACATTAAATTGATTGAGAGTGTGGGCAAGACACACACACAAACACACAAATGTGAGTGGAAAACATGATCCAAACACAGCTAAGATATATAATGTTTGTCTTTAGCTGGACCTTCCCCGTAATAAATATTTTATTTATTATTATTTATTGTATACCTGTTGATGCCCATAATTTATCAGTGAATAATGGCTCAATGTTTGGTGTGGTAGATGTCACGCCAGATAGCTCTACTGCACAGGAAGAAGAAATAAAGAAATCCATGATATCCTTTTCTAAATGCCAGGAAAACCTTGTAACCGTGTCGGTCGAGAAAACACAGCTGCATTTTGTAATTGAACCTACAATTTCTGTTTAAAAGAAGCTAACTAATCACTCACAATCGATTTTATTTAAAAAAATAAAATAACGCCCGATAAGGGACTTGAACCCTTGACCCTCAGATTAAAAGTCTGATGCTCTACCGACTGAGCTAACCGGGCTCTTGGCACAAGCTTAATTAAAATTATTGTCATTATTCATTACTAAGTAATGATGAGAGTTTTAAACATGAAATGCATATAGTGTTAGCCGGATACAGGTGTCCCGGGGAGAATTTTAAACACATTACACAATATAGAAAAAATAGTATAGTAAAAGCTTTACGTAATTAATAGACGACACAAATTTGAACGACGTTTCGACTCAATAGGCCTTCAACAGGAACAAACATACACACACACACTGATATGTAAGTAAATAAAATTAATCTTACATAGCTTGCTTGCGTTCGCCAGATGACTAAAGAAGTATTCCTCTTCGTCATCCGCCCTTAAAATGACGTTAAGTGGGCGTGTCTACGTTGTGTTGTTTTGCAGTATAACTGTGATATTTACGCCTTTCGGCCCAACACATCCGACTACAGCATTTTTGAGTACCGGTTCGTCTTCCCTCTTCGATCCCTACTCTCTTGGCCAGACTAGTCAGGTTAGTCTGTTACTAGAGGCATCACGGAGAGGTGGAGCAAGGTCCGGATGGTTCTGATTCACCGATCCTGTCGCAAGCCATCAGCGGTGGGTCGCTGACAACTTTCAGCTCCGGCGCTGTGAGGCGCGCCTTCGCCTCCATCTTACAGATCTAACTACCCATGAAACATCCAAAAGAAAATAATCAAAAGGGGTTTAATTAAGAAAAGAAAAAAAATATTTGCTGTGTCGTGGACAGTGGTCGGAACGAGAAAAAGAGAGAATCCGCGCAGTGGTACGCTGTAATTACCCAGATGGTCAAACTTTGTAAGGGTTCTAAAATATGTGAGTTGTGGAACACTGTCTAGGTAGATATGGGTGTCACCTACGAAAGGAAGAGTCAGACGTCTTCTACCCTCAGCTAGTATTCGGTGCTCCCTTGGTCAAGGCTGAGTTGAGACGTCTTCTACCCTCAGCTAGTATTCGGTGCTCCCTTGGTCAAGGCTGAGTTGAGACGTCTCCTACCCTCAGCTAGATTTTGTGCTCACTTGGTCAAGGCTGAGTTTAGACGTCT
The DNA here is from genome assembly GCA_032433765.1 of Megaustenia siamemsis. Classification (NCBI taxonomy): domain Eukaryota; kingdom Metazoa; phylum Mollusca; class Gastropoda; order Stylommatophora; family Ariophantidae; genus Megaustenia; species Megaustenia siamemsis. The sequence goes on from JAVIAB010000159.1 coordinate 60,463,262, forward strand.
CCTACCCTCCTCTAGTTTTAGGTAGCACTACGTTAGGGTGAAGATTGTGTTCCTTAAGTCAGGTCTGGCACTGGTAGCACTACGTTGGGATGAAGATTGTGTTCTTTAAGTCAGGTCTGGCACTGGTAGCACTACGTTGGGATGAAGATTGTGTTCTTTAAGTCAGGTCTGGCACTGGTAGCACTACGTTGGGATGAAGATTGTGTTCTTTAAGTCAGGTCTGGCACTGGTAGCACTACGTTGGGATGAAGATTGTGTTCTTTAATTAAGTCAGGTCTGGCACTGGTAGCACTACGTTGGGATGAAGATTGTGTTCTTTAAGTCAGGTCTGGCACTGGTAGCACTACGTTGGATGAAGATTGTGTTCTTTAAGTCAGGTCTGGCACTGGTAGCACTACGTTGGGATGAAGATTGTGTTTTTTAATTAAGTCAGGTCTGGCACTGGTAGCACTACGTTGAGATGAAGATTGTGTTCTTTAATTAAGTCAGGTCTGGCACTGGTAGCACTACGTTGGGACGAAGATAGTGTTCTTTATTAAGTCAGGTCTGGCACTGGTAGCACTACGTTGGGATGAAGACTGTGTTTTTTAATTAAGTCAGGTCTGCACTGATAGCACTACGTTGAGATGAAGATTGTGTTCTTTAATTAAGTCAGGTCTGGCACTGGTAGCACTACGTTGGGATGAAGATAGTGTTCTTTAATTAAGTCAGGTCTGGCACTGGTAGCACTACGTTGGGATGATGATTGTGTTCTTTAAGTCAGGTCTGGCACTGGTAGCACTACGTTGGGATGAAGATAGTGTTCTTTATGTCAGGTCTGGCACTGGTAGCACTACGTTGGGATGAAGATAGTGTTCTTTAAGTCAGGTCTGGCACTGGTAGCACTACGTTGGGATGAAGATAGTGTTCTTTAAGTCAGGTCTGGCACTGGTAGCACTACGTTGGGATGAAGATTGTGTTCTTTAAGTCAGGTCAGGACTGGTAGCACTACGTTGGGATGAAGATAGTGTTCTTTAAGTCAGGTCAGGAACTGGTGGCACTACGTTGGGATGAAGATTGTGTTGCAAAGTGCCCAATTAATATATATAGTTAATTTTGTGGATGAAAAGCACATAAAATATAAAAACACAAAAAGCCAGGTTCCACTTACCAAATAAAACTAATACCAACGATATTAGAAGAAATGCCATAATTTGCTTCATCTTATAAAGTGTCCCACACTGAAAGAAGTCCGGAAACCCAACACAAATAATTTAGTACAGAATTGACGGTACTAAGGCATCACAACTTTTGTGTATTGAATTAGCTAGAATATTTCATTGAACATTTTCAAATGTTGTATGTGAGATCTAATTTAAAATGTCTAATGTTTTTTTCCGTTGATGGGTAATTGACGTTTCAAGCCGGGCCTCGCTGCTGAGACCAGGAGTAGTTGGCGCAGAGAGAAATCATAAATAAAAATCACTACCGGCATAACCGGGATTTGAACCCACAACCTCTCTGTCTCGAGGCCGGCGTCTTGCCTCGAGACCAACCAGTCCTCCAGACGCCAATTTATAAACACTCCCCACACATCCTTGGGGAGCCGCGATAGCTCAGTGGTTTGTGAACTGGACTACAAAGGACATGATGTAGGGTTCGATTTCAACCGACGGCTTCCGGGTTCACCCAGCCTTTAATGGGTACCGGATTTTTTTTCTGGGAAAGTAAAGCGACACGGCATGGTAGAAAGCCAAAATGAATGGAAGGACACAAACTGAGTTCATGAAGCGTCTGAAAGAAGAGGTCGACCAAAAACTAATACACTTTAAACTATGTGCTAAACAGGCAAAGATGCCAAGTGCGAAGATTTCTCCAAGAAAAGTGTGCTCAGAAAAATATGTAGCCAAATTTTGGCGCCTTCATCAGAGCATGAATGAAACAACACGACACAGAGCCATACCAGACCTACAGAGCACGAGCCAGATATGGAACACATTTGATGAGAGCAAGGAATGATGACAAATTAAGAGTAGACAGATGAAGGAGGACAGGCTACACAGCTACTTACTACTGCTACCGAAGCCAAACAAGGATCATTCTCAGATCCTTGCCTACAGAATAATCACCATACAGAACACTGCGGGCAAACAGCTGGAGAAAATAGCTGCCCGTGTACTCACCTGTCACCTCGAACAGATGCCCACATTTCCACCCACACTTGGAGGTTACAGATATAACAAAGAGACATGGCTGAACGCGGCAGTCTTTGACTATGACGTCTTCGAAGGCTTCCACAAACGAGAGGAGGCATGTTGCTATAGATCTGGAAGATGCACACAACAGGGTACCATTTAAATACTTCATGCACATGCTCCTCTAACTGGCGATGCACCCCTTACTCATTAGATGGATCGTTGCGGCTCTGTTTCAGAGGTATGTGATACTCAGATGTGGAAGCTGGTTATCCGAGCCATCATCCATTTGTCCATGTCTGCCACATTGCCCAACATTGTTATCAGTTTTATTTAACATGTACACAATAACAATCGCGGAACAACAGCTTAATGGAAGCTGAAGAATTATGACTTTTGTTGATGACATTCTGTTATTTCGAAGGCGCGCCTACCAGCATCAGAGCTGGAATTTGTCAGCGACCCACAGCTGATGGCTTGCGCCAGGATCGGTGAGCCAAAACCACCCAGACCTTGCTCCACCTCCAGTACCAGACTAACCTGTCTAGTCTGGCCAAGCGTGCAGGGATCGAAGAGGGACACAACCCGGTACTCAAAAATGTCGTACTGAAGTCGTATGTGTGGGCCGAAAGGCGCAACTATAACAGTTATACTGCAAACCACAACACAACGCAGACACGTCCACTACGTCCTTGTAAGGGCGGATGATGAAGAGGAATATTTTAGTCCACTACGATACTCTAGAATACTTTAGTCATCGGGCGAACGAAACCAATCAACCAACCAACCAACCAACCAACCAACCACCCACCAACCATTTCGAGAGGGAAGAGACACGGGAAATAGCCTCCACACTGTAAAACAAAGTTGATCGCATCTCTTCTTGGTGAGGAGTATCAGGTGTATTGACTAATCCTAATAAAGTATCAGTTGCATGGTTCTCCCCTTAACAATCATATCGTTAACACGGAAACAGCGGTGGTACAAATGGGAGCTGATGAGTTGACCAGGGGCAGGTTGATGACGTGCCTAGTAGGTAAGTTTGATATCAGTCTGTGTTTTCGGGACCACGTCGACCGTGTGATAGCAAAATCCCGCAAAGGATTAGCCGCCTTGAAGGTTATGGGAGCTGCCAACGTCGAGCAGAGGCTACTTACATTTCTGTTCCAGGGACTAGTCCTCGCACCAATCGAGTATGCCCTGGCAATTCTTACTGTCACTAAGACGCAACTTGAAAGGCTGGAGAAATACAGAATGAAGCTATACGCATTATCTTGAGGTATACGAGTGACACTCCCTGTGTAACAATGAAGTATCTTCTTGACTTTCAAACTACGGATGACATGATCTAGATCTTGAGGGCATGAAAATACCTGAAGATAAGTGCAGATAAAGAGCATCCATTGCACAACGAGCTCAACATAGGGAAAGGTGTCAATCTAAAAAGAGGCAAATCAAGGGTGGACCAAGCAGACGTTGTCATCAAACAGGTCTGTTGGCAATATCAACGCTGGCAAGGAGTGGATACCGGTGCCTACGTCATTAAGGAGCACGTTCTCATGTATTGTCACACTCGACAGGAAATGTAGGGAACAGAACTCAGTCGTGGTCAATGCGGAGGTTAACTGTTTCATGTGGGATAACACCGATGAACGAGATGTAGTCGTCTGCATAGACAGATTTGTAATGCGACACAAAAGGAACGTATGGGCATTTACAGCACGCTTGGCAGGCAAAATACTCAAAGAGGACAGTGGTGCATGCGTTATGACCACGAGTAGCATGACGATGGAGGTGATGGCAGTGACCAAGGCATTCACCTGGTTAGACTAACAAAACTACGCCCCCGTCTACATACTGAGTAATTCGATGAGCATGATAAGAAAAGTGGAGGCACGCTCAAAATACGTAAGGTCACCTTTGTCTACTTCTCAGGACATGCGAGAGTACAGGGATATGGAAGAGCGGATAGGTTGGCCAGCTGTGCTGTTATTGAAGATGGTCAACCAATGTATTGGGCTGACATCATCAATGCCCTCTGAGATGCGGGAAGGGTACATGGCTTCGACAACCATAAGTGTTACAGTGTGACTCAGACATGAAGGATAATGGGAAGATTAGAAGAAGAATATGCCGATCTTCAGAGGAAGAATAAAAGAATGATACGACGAAGATAAGAGGTACAATAGTTGTAGGCGGCGTAGAATTAAAATGAAGACTTAAGGATTAGCAAGGAGACGTTAGTCCACTGTACCCAGACGCTGTGGCGTAACCAACTATAAGAATGCACGCAAGTTCGAACAGGTGTTCAAGCTGAACGTGGAAATCCAGACAGTTGTCTATGCTTGCCGATGAAGTTACATAACGCAACGACTCTGGACGATGGACCCCCGTCGAACAGGTGTTGAAACGAGATAGCTATCCAAGGACCAGCCCTGAAACATCCTTTGAAGGGCCGAGCCGAGCAAAATAAGGGGAAATTCTTGTGTCGGCAGGCGCCTTGAAGTTCAGATAGTCTGAGATGAAAGAATTCTGACGAACAAACGGCCGCACACAGTCAAATGGCCAATGAAAGTTTTAGTTGTTAGGGAACGAAGCTTAGGAAGATTTACAGGTGTCGACAAGACTCCTAAAGAAATGAGACTATGGACATAATTAGAAGGGCGGAGTTAATTAAGTAGTAATTGGACGCAAACGTATGATAAGGGGAGTATAGATTTTAGGTTCCCATGATCCTTAGCCAGGGAGAAGTGGCTAAGATGGGCACAAAAAGACCATGAGAAGACTTATCGACAGGGAGACTCTAGACTCGGCACTTGGAGGAAGATACACTGGGCACCAACGAAGCGGAAGGGTACACATCAGTGATCATGTCGTAGATGAGACTAGATATCTGACTCAAGGCAGATGATAGGATTAGGAGTTAGAAAACTTAGATATTAGCTTAACTTACACTTAGACTTAGACTCCAGACTCAGCACTTGCAGACGGTTAACCTTTTTCACCCACGAAGCCAGAGGAGGGCAGATACTAGACAGAAATAGTAGACTAGAGCAAAGGAGATTAGTAGATACCTGCCTCAAGGCAGAAGATAGAATTAAGAGTCATGCAGATTTAAACGGTCGTCTTTTTGCTTCTCCTTCCACCAAGGCAGCTCGCGGGTGGAAACCGGTCAGATGAGCAGGAGAGAGTAGTAAACCTGCCTGAAGTTAGAGTAGGGAAACCAGGAGTTTGACTAATAGAGTTCGCACAAAGATTTGTGTGGTTTAGGTTTAGAAGTAAGACCTCAAGGTTTATAAAATTGAGATTTAACTTGTATACGATCACGAGTGTTACTTGTGAATATACATCGCCGACAGGCTCGACACAGAAACAACAAAGGAACATTTAGACTTTAAGAGGACAGTACAGTTTGTCATTGTACGGAACCAGTTGTTAAAGTTTTGAAGTGGATGTCAACAATAAAGACTATATTATATTTGTTGGAAAACTATGAAAACGAGTTATGTGTGTATATATATATATATATATATATATATATATATATATATATATATATATATATATATATATATATATGATATGAAAGAACAATAACAAGTTAGATAAACAAGACACCGAAGATAGATCAACAAAATAACAAGATTCTGCAACAGGTTCACGTTACTCATTCGGATGGAGTAGATGGGAGTTAAGTTGGGCAAGGCCAGAAATGAGAAACTTTGTGGGCGTACAAGAAGCCTAATCAACCAACACAGAACTGGAGTCGTTAGTTTTGCTGGACACTGCGGGACTTGCTGATGAGGGGATTCGAGCACCTATGGACATGTTCGGAGTGCAATGATGATGACCCTCAAATAACGCAATAACTCAATTACTTTATATTTGTTATGTAATTACGAGTTGATGATGTAATTTCTTTGAATATTTATCATTCCCTGTTTTTGATGATCTTCTACCTTTTTGCAAGACTTCGATTTTGTTCATCGTTATATTATTATTGTTGCCATTTTTCTCTGCGTCAGCTGTTCTACCTTTTTGTTTTTAGCTTTCCTTCTCAGATTAAGCAAATCGGTCGCATTGTCTGTTATCCTATTGTGTATTAATATGTATTTTTGTGAATTTGTTTTCTTTTTTAAAATGTCTCTTTAGCCGATTATAGTTCATTATTTTCATAGTTCTCTAACTCATCTGGTAATAGCTCTTATTGTACAGACAAACCTATTTATGTTGAATCTACTTTCTACTCTTCTCATGCGTGACCAACATTAATTCGAAAAGGACTTGCCTCTTTAAGCAGACTTTTAACCTTCTGTTTTCAATTTTAGAGCAAGCAGCTTATGCTGCGAGTCACAGAATTTTGTCTGTGTTGATATCCACCTCATTCCTGCAATGCTGTCATATATTTTACTTTTGGTCATTTCATCACTTGATGTCCACACAAATAAATACTTAATGTGTGTTGTTTAATCATTGTATTTTTATCACTTGATGTCCACACAAATAAATACTTAATGTGTGTTGTTTAATCATTGTATTTTTATCACTTGATGTCCACACAAATAAAGACTTAATGTGTGTTGTTTAATCATTGTATTTTTATCACTTGATGTCCACACACAAAATTTCTACATGGGTGTTGTTTAAACGTTGTATTTTATCACTTGATGCGTTTCAATAAAAGAAACTGGTACTAGCAGTATGGATAGACCCAAAGAAAGCATTTGATAAGGTATGGAAGGAAGGGCTTTTGAAGAAAGTGAGAAATTATGAAGTAAATGGCATGATGTACACATTGAAGAAAGCATACATGTATAACAAGAGAGCCAGCGTGCAATTGGATGGTCTTATATAGGAAGAAGGTCTTACTGCGCCAGGGCGTCCCACTGGGGGAGGTACTACCTCCAACACTTTTTCTAGCCTACATCAATGACGTAGTTACTGAACTACCACGTGGTATCAAAGTGGCAATGTATGCAGATGACTTGGTAATGTGGTATACAGGGGTATGCAATAGTGGCCTCCAAATTGTTGCGAAGAGCTATGAATGCACTAAATTCACGGACAAATAGATGGTGTATCAGCATCAATACAGACAAATGCAGAACTACACTTTCCACTCTCCCTACCACCTCCCACCCCCACCGAAAAAAGCAGGAGTCATCTTCATAAACAATGAGCCTGTGAAAGAAAACATACAAGCTACGTATCTCGCAGTTATATTTGATAACAAACTATCTTTGAAACAGCAGATAGAAAAGGTAACCACCCCCCCCCCCCCAAAAAAAAAAAAAAAAAAAAAAACAAGGAGGAAGTTGGCTACTCTAAGATAGTTGCGTGGAACCACGTGGGGTGTGAGTGGGAAAATACTCAGTAAAGTTTACCAACAGAGTATACGCCCACATTTAGAATATGGATCATTCGCATGGTGCTCAGCATCAAACACGCACTGCAAGAGCTGAATAAAGTACAAAACCAGGCACTTAGGGTCATCACGGGAGCAATGAAATCAACACCAACATTAGAGATGGAGAAAGTGTGGAGGATACCAGCACTGAGAGAACGGAGGGACACAAACGTGCTGATACAGGCTGAAAAATATTTATGCATGTCGAGACATCCAATGAAGGACCGATTCCAAAATCTTGCATTGGGACGACTTAAGAGAAGCAGTTTTATCCACCAAGCCAAGAGTATTTATAGACAAACACCAGACACGCCAAGAGTTGTTAACCCCCTTACTGTCCATACCAGAACAGGATTATCAATACAAATACAGACAGAGGTGAAAGGAATACTTGACAAAGAGGAACAGAATAGTCTACAGCGAAAAACAATAACTCTCAGTTTCCTGGATGAAGAATACTCACAAGACCTTTGGATTCGTGTGTACACAGATGGATCAGCACAGAATGCAGTAAGGATGGGGGAGCAGGTGCATAGATAGAGTAACCAAATAACACTAGGGATATGAATAACATTACAACAGGGAAATATTGTCACAATTATAATGCAGAAATACAAGCAATAAAGTTGGCAATAGAAAAACTGCTGAACAGTAATCTTAGCCCACAGCCTATAGTGTTTTTGACAGATGCAAGATCAGTACTCCAGGCACTACAATCCAGAAAATTACTACATCTGCAGACCTTATTGACTGAACTCTGCAAGTTCACAGGGTTGCCTTGCAGTGGATCCCATCTCACTGTGGAATACCAGGAAACGATAAAGCGGATCAGTTGGCAAAGAAAGGTGCAACAGGCACACAACAAGATGCACCAGTTAAATACCATCATAAGAAACATAAAACCAAATGAGAGGAATACAAGACCAAATCAGGATGCTTTTCATAATATGAATAGATGGGGATAAGTTATCATTATACGTCTGTGAATAGGACACAATCGACTCTACAGGCACATGTATGCAAAATTTAATATCGGCAGCTAAACTACATGTATATGTGGACAGGCGCCCCCGACTGCTGAACACATACTTCAAGACTGCACTGAATATAGTAAACAAAAAGTAAAGTACCCCCGTTACGCCAAGTGGCGTATAGGGAATATAGTGTTAGTGACCATAAATTTTACAGACCTTCGGCACATGATTTGTGGAGTAATGTGGTCGGTATTACGCCCTTGCCCCTTTACTTTCCCAGCAAAAAATCCGGTACCCATTTAAGGCTGGGTGAACCGGAAGCCGTCGTTTTGGATCGAAACCTACCTCTTGTCCTTTGTAGTCCAGTTCACTAACCACTGAGCTATCGCGGCTCCCACTGAATATAGTCGACAGAGAAAAATCCATTGGCCCATAGATACAACACTACAGACAAAACTATATGGACCACTGCAAGAATTACAAATGTCAGTAATATTTATACAGGAAACGACATTGCAGATATAGATAATACTTCAGGCGAACGAAAAATAAATAGATACTGCGTGGAACGTGAAACAATCAACAGTGGAACAGTTAAACAGCGCACAAGATTGAGGTTTATGGTGGGACGTGATTTCTAACGTCTCTCAAAATGATCCACAAACGAAGGCAATTATAATTGCATGTTTCCTTATACATGCAACATTAACATTTACTAGATCTTGCCATCGCTAATGCTATATTGTTTTTGTGTATTACTTGTGGCCTGCATCGCTCATTCAAACCGGAAGCCAAGGTCTGTGTTGCTTTAGCGTCTCTGTATATTGTTCTTGCCCTGTCTCGATTAAAGAGACCAAGGTCTGTGTTGCTTTATCGTCTCTGTATATTGTTCTTGTCCTGTCTCGATTAAAGAGACCAAGATCTGTGTTGCTTTAGCGTCTCTGTATATTGCTCTTGCCCTGTCTCGATTAAAGAGGCCAAGATCTGTGTTGCTTTATCGTCTCTGTATATTGTTCTTGCCCTGTCTCGATTAAAGAGACCAAGGTCTGTGTTGCTTTAGCGTCTCTGTATATTGCTCTTGCCCTGTCTCGATTAAAGAGGCCAAGATCTGTGTTGCTTTAGCGTCTCAGTATATTGCTCTTGTCCTGTCTCGATTAAAGAGGCCAAGGTCTGTGTTGCTTTATCGTCTCTGTATATTGTTCTTGCCCTGTCTCGATTAAAGAGGCCAAGGTCTGTGCTGCTTTAGCGTCTCTGTATATTGTTCTTGCCCTGTCTCGATTAAAGAGACCAAGATCTGTGTTGCTTTAGCGTCTCTGTATATTGTTCTTGCCCTGTCTCGATTAAAGAGGCCAAGGTCTGTGTTGCTTTAGCGTCTCTGTATATTGTTCTTGTCCTGTCTCGATTAAAGAGGCCAAGGTCTGTGTTGCTTTAGCGTCTCTGTATATTGTTCTTGCCCTGTCTCGATTAAAGAGACCAAGGTCTGTGTTGCTTTATCGTCTCTGTATATTGTTCTTGTCCTGTCTCGATTAAAGAGACCAAGATCTGTGTTGCTTTAGCGTCTTTGTATATTGTTCTTGCCCTGTCTCGATTAAAGAGGCCAAGGTCTGTGTTGCTTTAGCGTCTCTGTATATTGTTCTTGTCCTGTCTCGATTAAAGAGACCAAGGTCTGTGTTGCTTTAGCGTCTCTGTATATTGTTCTTGTCCTGTCTCGATTAAAGAGACCAAGGTCTGTGTTGCTTTAGCGTCTCTGTATATTGTTCTTGTCCTGTCTCGATTAAAGAGACCAAGGTATGTGTTGCTTTAGCGTCTCTGTATATTGTTCTTGTCCTGTCTCGATTAAAGAGACCAAGGTCTGTGTTGCTTTAGCGTCTCTGTATATTGTTCTTGTCCTGTCTCGATTAAAGAGACCAAGGTCTCTGTTGATATTTTCTCGTTGGGTGCCGTCTCCACATTGAAGGTTGGCTACCATGGAGCGCCATTTTACTGTGTCTCTTGTCATTGATGATGCACGTTGTTATACGTTCTCCTGTCCAACTTTTAATGTCAACAATCCACTTTAGACTTTGCCTTCCTCTGTCTTTTGTCATAGATAATGCACGTTGTCATCTGTTCTCCTGTCCAACTTTTAATGTCAGCAATCCACTTTAGACTTTGCCTTCCTCTGTCTCTTGTCATTGATGATGCACGTTGTCATTCGTTCTCCTGTCCAACTTTTAATGTCAACATTCCACTTTAGACTTTGCCTTCCTCTGCCTCGTCAACCTTGTACCTCCCTTCCTAAAATCACCTTTTATTTGCATCTTGTGTCGCTTCACATAACTCAAATATTTCAGACCACTTTTTAAAATTGTGTTAAGTAGTTCTATTTATTATTTTTTCCCCATTTTCAGCTGATTTAGAACTTCCTTATTTGACTTCGTTTCCTCCCATCCAATTCTCGCCATTGTTGCTATATTGTCTTGGAATATTCCTTTCGGTGTACCTCGATTATCGAAGCAAAAGTCATTCTTCCTATATTATCTGTGTTTATTACTTATCATTGCGGACAAGTAATTGGTTCATATATTGTCTGCGTTTTTACACTTTGTATGCATCATTTCGAAAATTTCAACAAATAAAAGAGGGTGTTAGGCAATGTAGTGTGCTGTCACCAGATTTGTTTAATATGCATAGTGAGAGGATTTTAAGATAAATATGGGGCATGCCTAGAATAACAATCGGAGGTCATAATATAACAAATCTAAAGTATGCTGATGATAAAGTCTTAATCGCTAAGATTGAAAATGAGTTACAGGAAATGTTGTACATTATAATGAAAGAAAGCAAATATAAAGGACCTTAAAAAAACAAACAGAAGTAATAGTAAAAACAAAGAAAAAGACATCACCTTAGTGCACAATAAAGACAAGAGGAACAATATTAAAACAGTTAAATGAATTTAAATAATTGGGAATTTGTTAACCTCAGACGGAAGAACTACAACAAAGATGCAGAATGGTTCAGGCAAAAGCAGCTTTCCAAATAAATGAGGAAGATACTATGCAGTACATTTTTGACAATAGAAACAAAAAAAAGAGTTCTTAAATGTTAAAAAAGAGCCAGTCTTAACATAATATTGTGAATCATGGACAATAGGAAAATCAATGGAGTCTGTAGAAATGTGGTTTTACAGAAGAATGTTGAGAATACCATGGATAGTTAAGAAGAGTAATGAAAACGTTCTGAAAGAGGCCAAAGCAAAAATATAGCTAATTTTCAATATTAGGAAGAAACAATCATCATTTTTTAGCCATGTAATGAGATGAGAGCATCTGGAATATATTGTAGCAACTGGGAAAATTGAGGAACGAAGAGATAGAGGGAAGCAAAGAGAAAAAAATACCAGACAGTTTAGGAGAATGGCTTGGCAGAAGGTCAACAACATGAAAGATAAATAACTGTCGAGATCGAAAGTTGTGGAGAGACATGATCACCTACGCCAGCATTTAAGTTAAATCATTGTATGTTGTTCGCGTGTGTTGGTCAATAAATGTTATTATGTGTCTTTCCCTTCTTGTTGATAACTACTTCAACATCAAATGATCCTAAAACGTAAATTGTTGGATAATTTGTTATTTAAACAGAAATCATCATCATCATCATGTGCCTTGCCGGTTGGCGTAGGTGATCATGTCCCTCCACAATCATCCACAGTGCATCGTATCAGTTCTGTTGTTGACTGTTTTCCATGCCATGACACCAAGCTATCCAGTATTTTTTCTCTTTGTCGACCGCGATCTCTTTTTCCTTTTATTTTGCCAGTTGTAACCAAGTATTCCAATTTTCCTCTTCTCATGATGTGCCCGAAAAATGTTGATTGCTTCTTTCTGATGTTTTTTAACAGCTCCCTTTTTGTGTTGGCCTCCTTGAGAACTTCCTCATTGGTCTTTTTATCTGTCCAGGGAACTTTCAACATTCTTCTGAGAAATCCCATCTCTGTGGCCTCCAATCGTCTTTTCATTTGTTTGTCTACTGTCCATGATTCGCTTCCATAGGTCAGAATTGGTTCTATATAGCACCGATGAACTCTCTTTCTCATTTTTATTGACATAGATTTGTTGCATAAGATATTTTTCATTTTCTGAAATGCTATTTTGGCCTGAGCTATTCTGCTTTTTATTTCTGTGGTGCATCTTCCATCTGATGTTATTATTGTGCCCAAGTATTTGACGAGTTGCACTTGTTTCAGATTTGTCTTGTTTATTTTTATGCTGCATGATGGTGATGATTGTTTCTTCGATATAACCATTACTTCAGTTTTCTTGCTATTCAGACTGAGACCTTTCTTGTTGCTTTCTTTTACTATTATGTCTATCATTTTTTGTAGTTCGTTCTCTGTCTCTGCTATTAAGACTGTGTCATCCGCATATCGCAAATTATTTATGCTGTGACCGTTGACTTCAATTCCTTTTTTGTCTACTATTGATCTCATAATATGTTCGCTGTAAAGTGAAAACAAATCCGGTGACAGAACACAGCCTTGTCTGACTCCTTGTTTTATATGTTGGAATTGTCCTGTTTAAACAGAAATACACTTTTCTTATTTAATTAGGATCATTTAGTCTTGAATAATATTCGCTGACAACCCAAGACGCAACATTTCGTTTTGCTGTAGATGACGATTATGATGATGATACGCCAGTGTGATTGATAACGCATCAAGTTTAATAAAGAAAGTATATCGTGTTGAGAAGGAAGGGATACGTTTTATTTTCAGGAAATTGGCAGGAAAAAAATATGTTTGGAAGAGCCTGGCAGGTAGTAGTCAATTTAAAAATAAATGTAGGATCATTGGAGCATGATCTAGGTCGTCAAATTTACTTGCTAACTTCTAAACCAGAGGTTCCCAACTTGAGGGTTTGACTCCTGCTTTTATGAGGAGAGCAAACGTTATTAATTTGTTATTATTATTAGAAGTAACTCCACAACAAACGTTTTCTCAAATTACTTATTTCTTTATTTTATTGTAAAGCTGCAATATCTGTGTAGAGATGAAAACAACAATGATCTTACAATCCTGACATTATTTGTGGTTTTCCTACATTACATAACTAACATATAGGGAAGGATGTTCATAGACGTTCTAGATCTGACAAAATTAGCTGTTCTTTCTCTCTTCTTTACTTCTCCTACTTTCTCTTAAAAAGTATGTGTTCTTTGCTGTGTATTTAATTTACAAAAACAGGTCTGATATGGTGGGGGAAAAAACAAATATTCATGAGACTGTCTTAAATGTGGCTAATGGAGGTCAGGATTCGTGTCAGTTTGGGAACAACTAGACTAAACTGAATGTCCTGGTCTTGTCTGTTAGCTGATCTTGTCTGTTAGCTGATCTTGTCTGTTAGTTGATCCTGTCTGTTAGCTCATCTTGTCTGTTAGCTCATCTTGTCTGTTAGCTCATCTTGTCTATTAGCTCATCTTGTCTGTTAGCTGATCTTGTCTGTTAGCTGATCTTGTCTGTTAGTTGATCCTGTCTGTTAGCCCATCTTGTCTGTTAGCTCATCTTGTCTGTTAGCTCATCTTGTCTGTTAGCTCATCTTGTCTGTTAGCTCATCTTATTTACTCTTCATCAAAAGATAGTTGTTGTTCCCTTCCTAGCAGATAATGCTGTTACTGCTCGACCTGAAGAAACGAAACAATAACAAGTTATACAACATCGATCAACACGTTTATTTTAAAGGATTTAACATAAATAACATGGGCTCTATCAATTCTTTCTCTTTCTTTTCGGACAATCTTCTAGATAAAGGTTCATGTATTTGGTGGTTTCTGGAAATCTAATATACTCTTGTTGATAGGCCAAATGTATCATGTGTAGTGAATAGATGGTCGCATGTAGGGATGGATGAGTTTAATGTATTATTTGAATATGTTCTATATCATGTGTAGTGAATACATGGTAGCATGTAACATAGACAGCAACGATCTAAGAATAATAAAGAACATGTACTGGCAACGAACAGCGGCCATAAGAACTGGACACCAATTGGGAATCTTTCAAGAAATAAAACAGGGTGTTAGTCAAGGTTGTGTTCTGTCACAAGATTTGTTTAATATTTATAGTGAGATTATTTTAAGATCCATAATTGGCCTGCCTGAAATAACAATAGGAGGTCATAATGTAAATAATTTAAGGTATGCTGATGATACAGTCTTAATCGCTAAGATTGAAAATGAGTTACAAGAAATGTTAGACATTATAGTGAAAGAAAGCAAAAATAAAGGACTCAGCCTTAATAGCAAAAAAGACAGTACTAATGGTAACAACAAAGAAAAAGTCATCACCATAGTGCAAAATAAAGACAAGTGGAACAATATGAAATCAGGTAAATGAATTTAAATATTTGGGAACTTTGTTAATCTCTGACGAAAGATGTACAAAAGAGGTGAGATGCAGAATGGCTCAGGCAAAAGCAGCAATGAGGAAGATATTCTGCAATCCATTTTTGACAATAGAAACAAGAAAAAGAGTTCTTAAATGTTATGTAGAGCCAGTCTTAACACATAGTTGTGAATCACGGACAGTAGGACAACAGACAAGAAAATCATTGAAGTCTGAGGAAAATGTGGTTTTACAGAAGAATGTTGAGAATACCATGGACAGCTAAGAAAAGTAATGAAAACATGAGAGAGGTCAAAGCAAAAAGAGAGCTAATTTCAGATATTAGGAATAGACACATTATCATATTTTGGCCATGTAATGAGAGAGAACAACTGGAATATATTGTAACAACTGGAAAAATTGAGAGACGAAGAGATAGAGGGAAGCAAAGAGAAACACACACGTAGTAGTAGATGACAGCTTAAGAGAATTGCTAGGTAGAAGATCAACAACAGAAATTATAAATAACTGTCGAGATCGAAAGTTGTAGAAAGACACGATCACCTACGCCAGCAGACCGGTACTTGATGATGAGTTAGCAGTGGGATGAGTTTAATGTATTTTTTTGAAGGGGTTCTATATCATATGATGGGAACTTATACATGCTTCGTGTATGATCTCATTAAGTTTGTATTTTAGACATACATCGATTGTATCAAGTATAGCGATATGTAAGTCTTTTACAAGGTGTGTGTAAAGCGAACGCTAATGTGGATATAATGTTTCATGGTTGATGATGTAATTTACAGCTTGCAGTGATCTAATGTAGCATTGTGGTTAGGCAATTGACAGAAGGAGGAAAAATTAAAGAAACAATGTAAAGCACATAGAACGCAACAGAGAAAATAAAGCAGAAAAGGAATGTAATACAGAAGGAAAGATGTAGAAAGGAGAAACAAGATATATTAGATAGTGTGTAATAAATAAAAACATAGAATGAAGCGTGGGAGATAATCAGAAGCTGACATTTAAGAAAACAAATGTTATTAATGAACAATTAGCTCAAACTCTATTATTACTAGGAATACTATTATTATTATCCCTACTACTACTACTACTACTACTACTACTACTACTACTACTACTAATACTACTACTACAACTACTACAACAACTACTACTACTACTACTGCCACTACAACTACTACAACTACTACTACAACTACTACTACTACTACAACTACTACTACTACAACTACTACTACTACTACTACAACTACTACTACAACTACTACTACTACTACAACTACTACTACTACTGTAACGTTGTGTTGTGTTACTTCTCCGCGACTTATCCCCGCTCGTTCACTCGCAGGATCATTGCATAATTAAACTGCTTGAATGACTTAACAACAGTTCAATTGAACACAAAAACATCTTTAATAACAAGCGCATGTCCGGAGCATACAGAACATTTACAATTTGACAAAACATACGTTAACATCAAGAATATGTGCGACCTCACGGTTTTTGTAGAACTCTTCCTTGAGGTTCCCGACTATGGGAGTGATCAACCTGACCACCGAAAATCAACTATTCATAGCAACGCTATTTATAACTTGACAAGTCTCTATGGAAGTCTTTCTCGACATTCCTTATGGTGTATGCGATCACTCATGATCACTAACGTCAGTTGTTCATGGTACAAGATAATTCATAGCTTAACAAGTCTCTCTGAAATCTCTATATGGATTCCCACATATTTGCAATCAAACATGATAAAAAAAAACAGTCACTTTTACATGGTAGAAGCTAAACACAGCTTCTCAGGTTTTCTGCCACGACTTCCTCAAAGTCGTCTACAGTTGGAGAAATTCCACATCTCCACCAGATTCATTGCGTTGACTGCCCTGATTCATAATCAGGTTATTTCAGATAAAGCAACCCTAGCTTCATCCGCTGCACTCAACATATGATCTCTCTACCCATCTAATTCTTCATGGTAGGAGCTAATTACAGTTGTCCAACAAGATTACTGCGTTGACTGCCCTGATTCATAATCAGGTTATTTCAGATAAAGCAACCCTAGCTTTATCCGCTGCACTCAACATATGATCTCTCTACCCATCTAATTCTTCATGGTAGGAGCTAATTACAATTGTCCAACAAGATTACTGCGTTGACTGCCCTGATTCATAATCAGGTTATTTCAGATAAAGCAACCCTAGCTTCATCCGCTGCACTCAACATATGATCTCTCTACCCATCTAATTCGTCATGGTAGGAGCTAATTACAATTGTCCAACAAGATTACTGCGTTGACTGCCCTGATTCATAATCAGGTTATTTCAGATAAAGCAACCCTAGCTTCATCCGCTGCACTCAACATATGATCTCTCTACCCATCTAATTCTTCATGGTAGGAGCTAATTACAATTGTCCAACAAGATTACTGCGTTGACTGCCCTGATTCATAATCAGGTTATTTCAGATAAAGCAACCCTAGCTTCATCCGCTGCACTCAACATATGATCTCTCTACCCATCTAATTCGTCATGGTAGGAGCTAATTACAATTGTCCAACAAGATTACTGCGTTGACTGCTCTGATTCAAAATCAGTTGTGTTGCAGACCAAGCAATCTACCTTATTCACTGCTCTCAACATATATCTTATTCTAACATCTAACACAGAACACTTACTAATTTATAAACACAAAATCCTCGAATTCTTGCAACTAACTACTGGCTACTGCCCCAAGAATGACCTAACTTCCATCTATTCAACCCATTCTAAGTCCACGGTCTCGACTGAATTTCTTCAGTCGCGCGCATGGGACGCCCGCATGGGACCACAACCCAGATGCAACTGACTTAAAACTCATCTTCTGTTTCTTATTTCCCCACTTTCCTGAAAACAGTTCACCCCAAATCATTTTTATTTAGTCCCTTCTCTTTATCACTACCTATCTCCCCCTTCTATAGCCTGTTTCAGCTAAACTCTTATTTATGCTTAGTTTTGCTTATCATCCCCTTTCTGTCTACTAATATAGTCTGTTTCAGCTACACTATTATTTATGATCTGTTTCATTCATCCTCCTCTCCTATCCCCTGTTTCACTACAACTACTACAACTACAACTACCACGTCTACTTCTACTACAACTACAACTACTACTACTACAACTACTACAACTATTACTACTACTACTACTACATCTACATCTACTACTACTACATCTACTTCTAATACCACTACATCTGAAACTATTGCTACAACTACCGCCTCTGCCTCCACCACCACTATTGCAGATATTACTACAGTTATAACTACATCAGCAACTGCTGTATAATTTCTACTGCTATCGTTACGGTAACTGCCACTTCTATTAATGTCACTGTAGCTACTG
This sequence comes from Megaustenia siamemsis, assembly GCA_032433765.1. NCBI lineage: Eukaryota > Metazoa > Mollusca > Gastropoda > Stylommatophora > Ariophantidae > Megaustenia > Megaustenia siamemsis. The sequence goes on from JAVIAB010000159.1 coordinate 60,481,585, forward strand.
CCACTAACTCTACCAGTAGCCCCCGTCAACCATAGTTGGATATGGTTTTTTCAGCGCCCTCAGAAATGTTAGCTATTTCTTATTTTTTTTTCACTGTGTATTCTCTTTTTCTGTGAATTTGTCTACTTCTTGTTTGAGTTGGGGATTTAGTGTGTGTTTTCAAAGATTGCGGTCTGCAGCTATTTCTTCCCCGGCTGCAGGGTTTATGTTCAAAGTCTTCAGGTCACGTTTACACACGTCTACAAATAATTGCATTGAAGATTTGTGCGCACCCTAGTTCTTTTACCATTTGCTAGTTTTCCATAGAGTATAACTTTTGGTGGGCGGTCATATTTCATACGGTGTACGTGGCCAAGCCAGGGCAACCTACGTTGTTTGATCAATGTGTAGATGTTCTGGAGGCCTGTGCGAGTGATGACCTCCACGTTTGTCACTTTATCCTTCCAGGTGATACCAAGAATGCGGCGCAGACTTCGTAAATGGAATGCATTTATCCTTCTCTTTTGCTTTACTAATGTTATCATTAATATCATTACTTTTAATAAGGTTATCATTAATATCATTACTATTACTAATGTTATCATCAATGTCATTACTACTACTAATGTTATCATTAATGTCATTACTATTACTAATGCTATCATTAATATCATTACTACTATTACTGTTGTAGATATATTATTTCTATTCTCCTACCATAGATGCCCCTAGATGTACTTCTTTCACTCCAACAGAATACATCTTATTTTACGTCAAATGCTCAACTATTGTACTCACGGTTCATCTCATTGTCCTATTTATCACAACCAATGACACTAATCCGTGGCCATTTATTGAGAGTTACAAATTTCCTTACAAATCTCGCATACGGATAACCACATACGTCCATTGCTACATTAACCACGCATTCTTGTTGAGCTATGAGAGGTCTGTTTGTGCAAATAGACATCATTTATCAAAACAAATAACCTGCATGTGTATAAATATAATATTTCCTTATATCATATTACATTGTGGATTACAACCAAATGTCCATATTCATTTACCTCTGGTTGTGACTACTCGTTATGAACTAATTGACTCATATAACCGGTTTAATTATGGCATTTTTACGATCTGTGAAGTTAACGATAATTTGACATGAAAAAAAGACCGACTTCTATGAAACAACATATATAGGTCACATCTTCTACATTAATTAGTATAGTTCTGTCTGCTGTTTTATTCTTGTATCACTTGATAACAACAATTGGTTAATGTTAGTGTACACATGTAACATTTGCTATTGAATGGGACCGTCTGGCCGTAACGGTACGGTTTATTTACAGCCTCGATTACAAATCCACTAATGTCAATGATTCTAAGTTGGTCCACGTGACCAGCACGTCATTATTCTGCCCGTAACAAAACACAGACACCAACAAAGCAGCGAGTGCAGCACCTTCTTGGTGGGTGGTTGATTTTATGTTTGATTTCTTCCCAGCAGTCTATGAACCTGCCCTTTATCTCAAAACCACAAGATTATATTTTCTATGATAGGGTATGTGTGATTATTTGTTGAGCCACAATCTCTGTCACTGTATATAGCGTGTCCTTTAGGAGTCTCTCACCATGCGCTACTTACTTCTCTGTTGTGCTTGATCAACTTTGGGCTATATTTCCCCACAAACACTTTGTTCTGTAGCAGAAACAGCTTTTATTAAATGTCCAGTGTTGTGACCTCCTGTGTTGAGTCTTCGTGCCTGCACTGACAATGTTTACGATGAAAGCTTTATGGTTGTTTAACGTTGTGTATGCAATGTGGTAGGTCTGAGTGATAAGATGCGGTGGTAAATCAAGTCTAGTCTTGCTACCCTGCTGTGAGTGGTGTTTCTGTGTGTGACATACGTGTCATTTATATGTGTGTCTATATGCGTCTGTCAAATTGTGGGTGTCAGTTAGCGTCTGTAGATAATAGAGATGTGTGGTTTCACTGTTTGTTCTCCATATTTGATATCAACATCTCCGCCAACGATATCCACATCTATCAGGACACAGTCTATTAATCCGTTCATGTTCTCACACACGTGTTGGAGCGTGTCAACAAGCTATGTAGTCCGTCGTAGAACCTGATACATGGTGTGTACATGAAGTTGGTCTATGTGTGCATGAAGTTGGTCAATGCGTAAATGCAGCTGATCCATGTGTGCATGTAGATTATCCATATGTGCATGTAACTGTTCCATGTGTGCATGTAGGTGATCCATGTGTGCATGTAACTGTTCCATGTGTGCATGTATCTGATCCATGCGTGCATGTAGCTTATCTATGTGTGCATGTAGCTGATCCATGTGTGCATGTAACTGTTCCATGTGTACATGAAGTTGGTCAATGCGTAAATGCAGCTGATCCATGTGTGCATGTAGCTGTTCCATCTGTGCGTGTATCTGATCCATGCGTGCATGTAGCTTATCTATGTGTGCATGTAGCTGATCCATGTGTACATGTAGCTGATCCATGTGTTATTGAGTTATTTAGCTATTTGCGGGTCATCATCATTGCACTCCGAACATGTCCATAGGTGCTCAGATCCCCTCCTCAGCAATTCCCTCAGTGTTCAGCGACTGACGACTCCAGTTCTATGTTGGTTGATAAGTTTTCTTACACGGCCACCAAGTTTCTCATTTCTGGCTGTGCCCATCTTAAAACCCATTTCCATCATCCGAAGAAGTGATGTTGAACTGTGTTTGTCGAAGTCCTGTGCTTTTCCTACATATCGAAGGGCATTGATGATGTCCGCCCAATCCATCGGTTGCCCGTCCTCAACGACAGCGCAGCTAGCCAACTTGTCCGCTCTCTCATTTCCCCGTACACCCGCATGTCCAGGGACATAGACAAAGGTGACCTTACGTATTTTGGATTTCTGCAACGACTCTACCCATTGCATGCGTACAAAGCCCGCCTCCACTTTTTTTATCATGTTCATCGAATCACTCAGTATATATGCGTGGGTGTAGTCTTGTGACTCTAACCATTTGAATGCCTTGGTCACTGCCATCACCTCCATTGTCATGCTACTCGTGGTCATGGTGTATGCACCACTGTCTTCCTTGGCTATTCTGCCTGCCGAGCGTGATGTAAATGCCCATGCACTTCTTTCGTGTCGTCTTACAGATCCGTCTGTATAGATGACTGCATCTTTCTCATCGGTATTATCGCAGATGAGACCGTTGACCTCAGCATTGACCGGGTTCTGTTCCCTACTTTTCCTGTCGAGTGTGACAATACATGAGAAACTCCCCTTGAATGACGTAGGCACCGGTATCCACTCCTCACCAACGCTGATATTGGTAAGCCCACAGACCTGTTTGATGACATCTTCTGCCCGGCCCACCCATGATTTGCCTCTATTTAGCCGGGCATCTTTCTCTGTGTTGAGCACGTAGTGCAATGGATGCTCTGTATCTGTACTAATCTTCAGGTATGCTCGTGCTCTCCAGATCCTGATTCTGTCATCCATGATTGGAAAGTCAAGAAGATACCTCATTGCTACACAGGGAGTGTCCCTCGTACATCCCAGGATAATGCGCATGGCTTTATTTTGTATTTTCTCCAGCCTATCAATTTGAGTCGTACTGACAGTAAGAATGGCCAGGGCATACTCGATTGGTGCTAGGACTAATCCCTGGAACAGAAGAGTAAGTAGCCTCAGCTCGATGTTGGCAGCTGCCATGACCTTCAAGGCGGCTAATCCCATGCGGGATTTTGTTATCACATGGTCGACGTGGTTCCGAAAACACAGGCTGCGATCAAACTTAACTCCAAGGTATGTCATCAACTTGTCCATGGTCACCTCATCAGCTCCCATTCGTACTACCGGTATGGTCGTATTAACGATATGATTGTTGAAGAAGAACCATGAAACTGATGCTTTATTAGGATTAACCAAGGCACCTGAAACCCCACACCAGGAAGAAATGCGATCGAGTTCGTCTTGCATTGTGGAAGCGATTCCCCGCCTGTCTCTTCCCTGTCGATATACCAGAATATCATCAGCAAAAGTCATAGTTCTTCCCCTCCCATCCAGCTGTTGGTCCGTGATCGTTATTGTGTACACGTTAAATAGAACTGGTGACAATGGTGAGCCTTGTGACATCCCAGGACAAATGGATGTTGGCTCGGAAGACCAACTTCCACATCTGAGTATCACCTTCCTCTGAAACAGTGCCGCGGCGACCCATCTAATGAGGAAAGGGTTCACCGCGAGTTTGAGAAGCATATGCATGAGATATTCAAATGGTACCATGTTGTATGCATCCTCCAGATCTATAGCAGCAGTACATGTCTCCTCTCGTCTGTGGAAGACTTCGAAGACGTCATAGGCAAATACTGCCGCATTGATCCATGTGTGCATGTAACTTTTCCATGTGTGCATGTAACTTTTCCATGTGTGCATGTAACTGATCCATTTGTATCTGATCCATGTGCGCATGTAGCTGGTCCATTTGTAGCTGATCCATATGTGCATGTAGCTGGTGCATGTTTGCATGTAGCTGATCCATGTGTGCATATAGCTGGTGCATTTGTGCATGTAGCTGGTCCATGTGTGCAAGCTAGAGTGCGTGTGGGGTTGTCTTCTTGACCTTGCTGTGGTTTATGGAAGTTAACTGAGATAATATATGATAGTATAATAATGTAGATGTTACTACATTTAATACAAGAGGAGGTAATTATGACGTTTTAAGTACACGGATTTGCGTGAAGCCAAGGGATTCTCAAAGTTAAGGGGCAACAGAGATTGCATAATTAATTTTATGTTTTAAGCGAAGTGAAAAGTTGATTAGAAATCCGCCTGTATGTAATGCGTTGTAGCAGATAATGTGTTGTAGCAACTATTGTGTTGTAGCAGATAATGTGTTGTAGCAGATAATGTGTTGTAGCAGCTAATGTGTTGTAGCAGCTAATGTGTTGGAGCAGCTAATGCGCTGTAGCAGATAATGTGTTGTAGCAGCTAATGTGTTGTAGCAGCTAATGTGTTGTAGCAGCTAATGTGTTGTAGCAGCTAATGTGTTGTTGGAGCTATTGTGTTGTAGCAGCTAATGTGTTGTAGCAGCTAATGTGTTGTTGGAGCTATTGTGTTGTAGCAGCTAATGTGTTGTAGCAGCTAATGTGTTGTAGCAGCTAATGTGTTGTAGCAGCTAATGTGTTGTTGGAGCTATTGTGTTGTAGCAGCTAATGTGTTGTAGCAGCTAATGTGTTGTAGCAGCTAATGTGTTGTAGCAGCTAATGTGTTGTAGCAGCTAATGTGTTGTTGGAGCTATTGTGTTGTAGCAGCTAATGTGTTGTAGCAGCTAATGTGTTGTTGGAGCTATTGTGTTGTAGCAGCTAATGTGTTGTAGCAGCTAATGTGTTGTAGCAGATAATGTGTTGTAGCAGCTAATGTGTTGTTGGAGCTATTGTGTTGTAGCAGCTAATGTGTTGTAGCAGCTAATGTGTTGTAGCAGATAATGTGTTGTAGCAGCTAATGTGTTGTAGCAGCTAATGTGTTGTAGCAGCTAATGTGTTGTAGCAGCTAATGTGTTGTAGCAGCTAATGTGTTGTTGGAGCTATTGTGTTGTAGCAGCTAATGTGTTGTAGCAGCTAATGTGTTGTTGGAGCTATTGTGTTGTAGCAGCTAATGTGTTGTAGCAGCTAATGTGTTGTAGCAGCTAATGTGTTGTAGCAGCTAATGTGTTGTTGGAGCTATTGTGTTGTAGCAGCTAATGTGTTGTAGCAGCTAATGTGTTGTAGCAGCTAATGTGTTGTAGCAGCTAATGTGTTGTAGCAGCTAATGTGTTGTTGGAGCTATTGTGTTGTAGCAGCTAATGTGTTGTAGCAGCTAATGTGTTGTTGGAGCTATTGTGTTGTAGCAGCTAATGTGTTGTAGCAGCTAATGTGTTGTAGCAGATAATGTGTTGTAGCAGCTAATGTGTTGTTGGAGCTATTGTGTTGTAGCAGCTAATGTGTTGTAGCAGCTAATGTGTTGTAGCAGATAATGTGTTGTAGCAGCTAATGTGTTGTAGCAGCTAATGTGTTGTAGCAGCTAATGTGTTGTTGGAGCTATTGTGTTGTAGCAGCTAATGTGTTGTAGCAGCTAATGTGTTGTAGCAGTTAATGTGTTGTAGCAGCTAATGTGTTGTAGCAGCTAATGTGTTGTTGGAGCTATTGTGTTGTAGCAGCTAATGTGTTGTAGCAGCTAATGTGTTGTAGCAGATAATGTGTTGTAGCAGCTAATGTGTTGTAGCAGCTAATGTGTTGTAGCAGCTAATGTGTTGTAGCAGCTAATGTGTTGTAGCAGCTAATGTGTTGTTGGAGCTATTGTGTTGTAGCAGCTAATGTGTTGTAGCAGCTAATGTGTTGTAGCAGCTATTGTGTTGTAGCAGCTAATGTGTTGTAGCAGCTAATGTGTTGTTGCAGCTAATGTGTTGTAGCAGCTAATGCGTTGTGGCAGCTAATGCGTTGTGGCAGCTAATGCGTTGTAGCAGCTAATGTGTTGTAGCAGATAATGTGTTTTAGCAGATATTGTGTTCTAGCAGCTAATGTGCTGTAGTAGCTAATGCGTTGTAGCAGCTAATGTGTTGTAGCAGCTAATGTGTTGTAGCAGCTAATGTGTTGTTGCAGCTAATGTGTTGTTGGAGCTATTGTGTTGTAGCAGCTAATGTGTTGTAGCAGCTAATGTGTTGTAGCAGCTAATGTGTTGTAGCAGATAATGTGTTTTAGCAGATATTGTGTTCTAGCAGCTAATGTGCTGTAGTAGCTAATGCGTTGTAGCAGCTAATGTGTTGTAGCAGCTAATGTGTTGTAGCAGCTAATGTGTTGTAGCAGCTAATGTGTTGTTGGAGCTATTGTGTTGTAGCAGCTAATGCGTTGTAGCAGCTAATGTGTTGTAGCAGCTAATGCGTTGTAGCAGCTAATGTGTTGTAGCAGCTAATGTGTTGTAGCAGCTAATGTGTTGTAGCAGCTAATGTGTTGTAGCAGCTAATGTGTTGTAGCAGCTAATGTGTTGTAGCAGATAATGTGTTTTAGCAGATATTGTGTTCTAGCAGCTAATGTGCTGTAGTAGCTAATGCGTTGTAGCAGCTAATGTGTTGTAGCAGCTAATGTGTTGTAGCAGCTAATGTGTTGTAGCAGCTAATGTGTTGTTGGAGCTATTGTGTTGTAGCAGCTAATGTGTTGTAGCAGCTAATGTGTTGTAGCAGCTAATGTGTTGTAGCAGATAATGTGTTGTAGCAGCTAATGTGTTGTGGCAGATAATGCGTTTTAGCAGCTAATGTGTTGTAGCAGCTAATGCGTTGTAGCAGATAATGTGTTGTAGCAGCTAATGTGTTGTAGCAGATAATGTGTTGTAGCAGCTAATGTGTTGTAGCAGCTAATGTGTTGTGGCAGCTAATGCGTTGTAGCAGCTAATGTGTTGTAGCAGCTAATGTGTTGTAGCAGCTAATGTGTTGTGGCAGCTAATGTGTTGTAGCAGCTAATGTGTTGTGGCAGCTAATGCGTTGTAGCAGATAATGTGTTTTAGCAGATATTGTGTTGTAGCAGCTAATGCGTTGTAGCAGCTAATGTGTTGTAGCAGCTAATGTGTTGTAGCAGATAATGTGTTTTAGCAGATTTTGTGTTGTAGCAGCTAATGTGTTGTAGTAGCTAATGTGTTGTAGCAGCTAATGTGTTGTAGCAGCTAATGTGAGATGTAGAAATTAGTGTAATGAACCAATTACAGGCGCTTCAGAATTACTGTGGTCAAGTCTCCTCGTTTTGACTAATTCCTGCAGGACTGGCCGAGACACTTATCTAGAATGTAGCAATCTACATATCAAAGGCCACCTAATGACTATAGTTCGTTTCAAATCATGTGCCCAACTTTTAAAATCGATATCTTTTTAACCACTTTTTGGAACTTGTTCAAAATTGGCATGTAAAGTTATAATGATTAGAACCCAACAGGGAATTAATTTCATTAAAAAAAAACATTTGGTTATTATTGTTGCTTATTTGATTTATATAAATTTATAACGACCCATTGATGTAGTCAAAACTTAATGTTTACAGTTATTTTAAGTTAAAAATAGCGAGTACAAATCCATACACGGTCAAATTGACGTATTTGCACGCTTTCGCCGTGGGTTTTCTGACACAATTAGACACTTATAAAAAACACGAGACATTGTGTGTCCCATTTCCGTTCATTCAGCGGCGTAGACGTGGAACGACAACTATCTATCTATCTTTCGTTCGCCTGAAGCATTGTCTATATCTGCAATGTCGTTTCCTGTATAAATGTTACTGTCTTTTGTAATTCTTGCAGTGGCCCATATAGTTTTGTCTGTAGTGTTGTATCTATGGGCCAATGGATTTTCCTCAGTCTACTATATTCAGTGCAGTCTTGAAGTATGTGTTCAGCAGTCTGGGGCGCCTGTCCACATGTACAAGTAGTTGAGGTGCCGATCTTGAATTTTGTATACATGTGACTATGGAGTCGATTGTGTCCTGTTCTGAGACGTATAATGATAACTTGTTCATATCTATTCATATTATAAAAGGCATCCTGATTTGGGGCTTGTGGTCCTCTGATTGATTTGATTATCTGTTTCTTATGATGGTATGTAACAGGTGTATCTAGTTGTGTGCCTGTTGAACCTTCCTTTGCCAACTGATCTGCTTTCTCATTTCCTGGTATTCCACAGTGAGATGGGATCCACTGCAGGGCAACCCTGTGGTGCTTGCAGAGTTCAGTCAATAAGGTCTGCAGATGTGGTAATTTTCTGGATTGTAGTGCCTGGAGTACTGATCTTGCATCTGTCAAAAACACTACAGGCTGCGGGCTAAGATTAATGTTCAGCAGTTTTTCTATTGCTAACTTTATTGCTTGTATTTCTGCATCATAATTGTGACAATATTTCCCTGTTGCTATTTTATTCATATCCCTAGTGTTATTTGGGTATTCTATATATGCACCTGCTCCCCCATTTTTTACTGCATTCTGTGCTGATCCATCTGTATACACACGAATCCATAGGTCTTGTGGGTATTCTTCATCCAGGAAACTGAGAGTTATTGTTTTTCGCTGTAGACTATTCTGTTCCTCTTTATCAACTATTCCTTTCACTTCTGTCCGTATTTGAACTGATAATCCAGATTCCTCTGTCCAGGGAGTCTTTTCTGGTATGGGCAGTAGGGGGTTAACAGCTCTTGGCATGTCTGGTGTTTGTCTACTAATACGCTTGGCTTGGTGGATAAAACTGCTTCTCTTAAGTCGTCCCAATGCAAGATTTTGGAATCGGTCCTTCATTGGATGTCTCGGCATGCAAGCAAATTTTTCTGCCTGTATCAGCACCTTTGTGTCCCTCCGTTCTCTCAGTGCTGGTATCCTCCACAATTTCTCCATCTCTAATATTGGTGTTGATTTCATTGCTCCTGTGATGACCCTAAGTGCCTGGTTTTGTACTTTATCCAGTTCTTGAAGTGTGGTGTTTGATGCTGAACACCATGCAGATGATCCATATTCTAAATGTGGGCGTATACTCTGTTGGTAAACTTTACTGAGTATTTTCCCACTCGCACCCCACGTAGTTCCACACAGCTTTCTTAGAATAGCCAATTTTCTCCTTGCTTTTTGGGTTGCCTTATTTATCTGCTGTTTCCAAGATAGTTTGTTATCAAATGTAACTCCGAGATACGTAGCCTGTATGTCTTCTTTCACAGGCTCATTGTTTATATAGATGGCTCCTGCTTTTTGTTTTGGGAAAGAGTGAAAAGTGTAGTACTGCATTTGTCTGTATTGATGCTGATACACCATCTATTTGTCCATGAATTCAGTGCATTCATAGCTCTTTGTAACAATTTGGAGGCCACTGTTGCATACTCCTCTGTGCACCACATTACCAAGTCATCTGCATACATTGCCACTTTGATACCATGTGGTAGTTCAGTAACTAGGTCATTGATGTAGATCAGAAAAAGTGTTGGAGATAGTACCCCTCCCTGTGGAACGCCCTGGCGCAGTAAGACCTTCTTACTCTTAAGACCATCCAGTTGCACTCTGGCTCTCCTGTTATGCAGGTATGCTTTGACCCATTTGTACATCCTGCCATTTACTCCATAATTTCTCAGTTTCTTCAAAAGCCCTTCCTTCCATACCTTATCAAATGCTTTCTTTAGGTCTATCCATGCTGCTAGTACCAGTTTCTTTTCTTGAAACGCATCCTCAATTTCCTGGGAAAGATAGGTTGCCTGATCTTCGGTAGAGTAACACTGTCTAAAGCCTGCTTGTTGTGGGACAAGGAGATTTTCACTTTCCAGGTACCACTGCAGTCTGAGATTGATTATACGTTCCATTGTTTTACACAAACAGCTTGTAAGGCTGATTGGTCTATAGCTGGATGTCATTGAACCATCTTTTCCTGGCTTTAGTAATGGTATCATAATTGCTTCTCTCCATGCCTGTGGCACTTTACCTGTGATCCAGCAAATGTTGTAGATCTGCAGTAGTTTTGCTTTAGCTGCAGTTCCCAAGTTCTTAATCATTTCATTAGACACTCCATCACTACCTGGTGACTTTTTCATTTTTAATTTGGATATTGCCAGCTCTAGCTCTCTTTGTGTAATGGGTATTTCCATGACTTCATGTGCAGTCTCTTCTTGTCTTGCATTTTGTTGTTTTAGACGGGTCTCTTGACGTTTCTCTAGGCTAATTTCAATATTGTTGTCATTTGCAAAGGAGTCTGCAAAGTGATTTGCTGCATGTTTACCTGTTAGAATGTTTCCATCCTTCTTCAGTGTAATTTTTGTGTTCCCTTCTGTACCCTCATCATTCAGCTGTTTTACAAGCTTCCACACTTTTCTTGTGTCTCGTTCTAGATTCATGTACTCTGTTTTCTCTTTCCAACTTCTCCGTCTGGCTTGTAGTTTAGCCCATTGAAATTTGGCTTTAGCATGCTGATAGTTATTGTGGTGTTCCTGGCAGGGGTTATTTTCTGCTTGTTTTCGAGATGTTTCCATGTCATTGTGCAGTTGCTCTAGTTCACTATTCCAGTATGGTTTGTAGTGTTTCCGTGCCCCTCTGGGTATTGTTTCACTGGCAGCTTGTATTATTAGTCTACTGAATTCATCAACTATTTTGTTGATGTCTCTGTCTGTATTTAGATCTTTAGTCAGTACACTGGTGTAATGTTGATACATTTTCCAGTCTGCCTTTTTGTAATTCCATCTGGAGAGAGTGCTGCTCTCCCTGACGGCCTCATTTTGCACCACTAAAAAGACAGGTCGGTGGTCGCTGCCTCCAAGTTGTTTCCCAACAATACGTGTGATATTCCAATCCAGGTCTGGTGAATGGAAAGCAAGGTCTGGTGTAGATGTGGTATGCCATGATCTGGAATAGAATGTTGGTGGATCTGTTGCCTGGTTTAATAGTATAAGCCCATTGTCATCCTGCCAATTTTCAAGTTCTTCACCTCTCTTGTCCATATCTTCATAGCCCCAGCTCTGTGAATGGCTGTTAAAGTCTCCACATACAATTATTCTTTCTTTTAATGTAATTGTGTCTAGTGCTAGTGGGCGGTCACTCGGACAGTAGTAGTTTAGTAGATGGAAGTCTGTATTTCCTGTCCTGAGGTGCAGTATTTGATATTCCGCCCCATCCATATACACTTCAATCTGACATGCATTAATGTTGTTCCTTACAAGAGTCAGTATTCCGCCCTTTTGTCTGTTTTTCCTGTCAGATCGGTAGCACTGGTATCCCCTAATCTTCAAGGCTATGTCGTTGTTTAGATGGGTTTCCTGCAAACAGCATATGCTTACTTGTTCTTCATGCAGGATATTTTCTAATTCTATCTTTTTACTGTACCCATCTCTTTTGCTGTTGATGCCTTCAGCATTCCAGTGCATTATTTTGAGTGGTCTTATTTTGGGTTGGCCAGTAACTCTATTCTCTCGCCCCCTGACTCCACAGAGCGATTGAGAAGGACATCCAGTAATATAGGTTGGGCCCTTTCGAGGCTGAGGGCCCGGCGCTGCACCTGCCTGAGTGTCCATCACAGGGCGAGTGCCATATCGATTTGCAGTTATAGGCATGCTTCCCATTGGCGTGAGTGCGTGGCATCCTGATTTTTGTAGTGCGCCTTTTGGCTGGTTGCCTCCGACTTCAGCACTTAAAATTGCTAGAGCAGACTGTGGTCTTGCACGGGTGTAGGAAGGCCTGGCCAGTCTTGGTTTTCAGTCCCTGGTGACTGTTAAGCCCCATCCCCACGACAAGGAGCTGGCCTTGATGGGGAACGACAACATTTATCATGAGTCTTAAAATGAAATTCTGCAGTTTACAAAACATCGCAATAAAAATGTATGACTATTTTTGCAAAGATGCTAAACGAGGAAGATTATTTCATTCTTTAGAAAACCCTGAGAATAGGACAAGACACATTTTGGATTTATCTAAACGGTCATTTAATCGCTGGATTCAAGCACGTGACCGTCAATGTTCAAAATATACAAAATCACAAGGAAGATCAAAAATGTTGGATAATTTCGACAGTGAACTTATTAGAAGTGAAATTCACAAAATGTTGGGTATGAATGAAACTGTTACAATAAGAAAATTAAAAGTATCGCTGAAAAAGAACAACAGTATTGAAATATCAAAGTCTACATTATGGAGGAATGTGAGAGCTGCAGGCTTTACATTCAAAAAAGTATTGCAATGGACGAAACATCATCTGTGAGAAGCCACATATAGTAGTTATGAGAAGCAAGTACTTACGTGAAGTAAAAGAGGTGCGCAAACAAGGTTATGATATTGTGTACTTGGATGAAACATGGATCAATGCTCACCACACTAACCAAAGGGAATGACAGTCATCAGATGGAAAGATTAAGAGATTAATACCTAGCAGCAAAGGACAGCGCTTGATAATTGCTCATGCAGGTAGTCGACAACATGGACTAATAAAGAATGCAGAGCTCATTTTTCTTTCAAAATCCATAGACAATCGGGATTATCACTCTGAGATGAATGGTCACATATTTAGACATTGGATTGAAAATTCTGTTCTCCCATCACTAGATCGACCATCTTGCCTAATAATGGACAATGCAGCGTACCACAACATTGTTGCACTTGAAGATAAAGTCCCGACGTCATCCAGTACAAAAGATGCTATTAAGATATGGCTCAAAAAGGAGCACATACAATTAAATAACATGTACTTAAAACCTGAATTACTATCTCTAGTAAAGCAAAAACAAAGGACAAAGATGTTTCAAATAGATAAGATTATCCAAGAGCACGGTCATATACGTTTGAGGCTGCCACCTTACCATGCTCATTTAAATCCAATAGAACTAATCTGGGCAAAATTAAAAGGACAAGTGGCAGATGAAAATACAACATTCAAAATATGCGATGTAAAGACTCTTGCTAATCTCGCTTTATTAAATATAGACAAAGATTATTGGGCTAAATGTGAAGACCACGTCTTAAAACAGGAAGAGGAATATTGGAAAAATGATGGTTTGTGGAATGTTCAACCCCAAACAGTTATTAATCTTTTAGACTCGTCTGATTCAGAATGAAAGTATATAGCCCCCACAATGTTAGCCCCTATATTACCTTAAATTAGTACAACAAACGGTCATTTTCAGGACCACACAACTATGAAAATTGGACATACAGGTATACCTTGATATTATCGTCCGTCCTCGAACTGAGAAGACAATAATTCTCCTGGTGTTTTGTCTTATCCAGTTATTTCCCCATTACGGCCACGCCTTTACCTAGTGAAAATTAATCACAGACCAGCAACTACGGTAATTTCTATTCTTTAGGGGTTCACAATTTACAATTTTGACAAACATCAAAGAAATTCGCCGCTTTAAGAAAACTGCAGCTGCAAGATATTTGTTAAATATACATTTAAAGGGTCTTTTGCATTCTAATAACATTTGGAAAATTTCAACAGTTTTTAACAAATTGTTAAAGAGTAATAGCGTTTTGAAGTTGGGCACATGATTTGAAACGAACTATAATATCCCATTCTTGTACATGACCCTACCTCTAGATACTCAACAAATTAATATAATTGAAATGTTGTGATCAAGGGACAGTTCTACAATTCGGCCATCCGCTTTCAAATTATCAAACTCATCATCATCAAGTACCGGGCCTACTGGCGTAGGTGATCATGTCTCTCCACAACTTTCGATCTCGGCAGCTATTTATCATTTCTGTTGTTGACCTTCTACCAAGCCATTCTCTTAATGATGAAATCGTCATAGGGCATGTGGGGCAGTTTACAGAATTAGTTACCCCCCGAAACTAAATCTTCCTACCATCTGTAATCACCACTTGTCTTCTTTTTGCGGTACGCGGCTGGTTATCCTATATTCGCATCACATCTCTATATCTAGAGGCTGACCATGGTTCCACTAGTGGACACTTTTAGAAGTAGGTCAAGCCACCTACCCCTGTGTGCGGAGCGGCAGTTGGTTAGTACCTACGCTCATTCTACACATGATCTCATTGTTTACATTATCGAAGATTAGTCAACTTACATTGAGTCCACATAAATGAGAACACACCCACTCCCCATCAACGAAATTGCACAAACATCATCGAAGAAACGAAAACAATCACACACACACACGGGCATAATGGGAAACAGAACCACAAAACTGACAATCATGAAGATACAGACTTTCATTAATGGATGCTTACGCAGAATAAAAGGATGGAAATGGCAGGACAAAATCACTAACATAGAATTATGGAAATGCACCAGTCAAATACCGTGGATAAAGAGATACAGCGAAGACGATGGCGCTGGATAGAACACACACTGAGGAAGCCAACTGAGAGTATTACACAACAGGCCCTTTTTTGGAATCCCCAGGGGAAAAGACAAAGAGAAAGACCAAGGAATTCTTGCAGAAGACAGAGAGAAGCAGAGAGGAAGATGATGAGGAATACATTGAATGATCTTAAAAGAATGGCAAGAAATAAAACGACTAGGAAAGTGCTTGTTGAAGACCTATGCTCCACTGGGAGCTAAAAAGGTAGAATAAGTAAAAGAATAGCGGCAAACATGTTCAAATATAATAAAGTTGCGTATCACCTTCATCATCGTCATCATCATCGAGTGATGTCTCCGCAACGAAGGTTGGCTACCACGGAGCGCCTTTCCACTCTGTTTCTTGCTTTGATGGCGCAGGCTGTCATAGATTGACTTGTCCATCTTTTGATGTTACTCGTCCATGTTAGTCATGCTCTGCCTCTGCCTTTTTTACCTTGTATTTTTCCTTCCAATATTACTTTAGTAGGCTGTTGTGTCTTTTACCGTGCATGACACGGTAAATATTTACCAAATATTTCATTTGTCTTGTCTTAATTGTACTTAGTAGTTCTCTTTTATTTTTAGTAGTTTTAAAACTTCATCGTTTGTTTTCTTTTCTTTCCATCCTATTCTGCCTATTCTTCTCTAAATCCACATTTCAAAGGCTTCAATTTTCTGTTATGTTTTCTTGGCTAATGTCCATGTGTCTACACCATACAGGAATATTGAGAAGATGTAATATTTTGCTTTTCTTAGTTTCAGCCCTGCTGTTATTTGTTTTATTGTTAGTAAATTTTCCTGGCATTAAAATTACTTTTTGCTATACCTATTCTTTTGTTTATTTTAATTTTACATTTTACATCATTGTATGTCCATTGGTATGTCCAAGGTAGTTGTAGCTCTGAATTGTCTCCAGATGTATTCCTTCAACTGTGATATTTATTTGTAAATCTTGAGAATTTTCTTTGTTTATGATCATAGTTTTAGTCTTCCGGTGTCATGGCGACTACGCGAAGTCGTTTTTATAAATCGACTCTTGCTGATATATTTAAATGATTTATGCGAAGTCTAATTGTGAGATTATTTGTTGCTATTCCCCGTTTGGTGTATATTTTACTTCTGATGTGTGGATGAACTGCGAACTTTTTTCGATATTTAAGTGGAATATGATTTATTCTTTTTTGTGTCGTGTGTTCGCGGTTCGATAGGCAAGCACATGGTTCGACAAAAAAAATGGCGCCGGCGTCCGGGTATGTTCAACCAGAATGTGAAAAGTCTATGACGGTGGATGGGGCGGAAGAATCAGAAATGATCAACGGCCCAGAAAGCAAAAACAGCAAAGTGTGTCACGTGAGGAATATTCAGAACACGAAAGACGAATATGGCAGACCACCGTGAAAGACATTGGACCCTCATCATGTAACAGTCCAAAGGAAGCCATGGAAAGTTATAAATAAACATCATGTATTCTTTTGAACAAAAACAAGGAATGCAATTCAATTCTGAACTCCGAGATTGCAAGCTTTAAATACTCTATCACAGGCAACATTTATTAGAACAGTTTATTGTTTCTAGAGTGACTGTGAAATGAGAGCCGCTCTTATTTTGTTCATTACGTATATATCAGTTTTTGGACATCAATGAAACTTACGGACACATAAGTATCATATTTGCTTTCTCATTACTGTTATCATTGTCAGGTAAAATTTTAAAATCAGCCTTTAACTGGTCATAACATACTCGTATTCCCTCATTGATTTTAACTTCTTCACTCTCGCTACCCACACACTCAGATTCCAACACCTTCAATGCATCTGTAATAGAAAAATGGAAAGTCAATTTCAATTCGTGAATCTCTACTCACATTTTACAAAGAAATAGACCTTACCTTTTTTACTATAGAAAATGCCAACACTAATATTAAGCTCAATTACTGTTGTTACTTTCATTTTATTTATTTTTTCTCAACATTCTTTAATAAGTTCATGTCTAAAATGATCTCACATTGATTTCTATCTATCTGTCTGTCTGTCTGTCTGTCTGTCTGTCTGTCTGCCTCTCTGTCTGTCTGTCTGTCTGTCTGTCTGTCTGTCTGTCTATCTATCTATCTGTCTGTCTGTCTGTCTGTCTGTCTGTCTGAAACAGGGGATAGGAGAGGAGGATGAATGAAACAGAGCACAAATAATAGTGTACCTGAAACAGGCTATATTAGTAGACAGAAAGGGGATGATAAGCAAAACAAAGCATAAATAAGAGTTTAGCTGAAACAGGCTATAGAAGGGAGAGATAAGTGGAGATAAAGAGAAGGGACCAAATAAGCATGATGTGGGGTGAACTGTTTTCAGGAAAGTGGAAAATTGAGAAACAGATGAGTTTTATGTCAGTTGCATCTGGGCTGTGGTCCCATGCGGGCGGCTGAAGAAATTCAGTCGAGACCGTGGACTTAGAGAGAATGAGTTGAACAGATGGAAGTTAGGTCATTCTTAGGGCAGTAGCCAATAGTTGTAAGAATTCGAGGAGTGTGTGTTTGTAAATTAGTGAGTATTTTGTGAAAATTGTTAGAATAACAGATATTTTGAGAGCAGTGGATAAGGTTAGATTGCTTGGTCTGCAACACAACTGATTATGAATCAGAGCAGTCAACGCAGTAATCTTGTTGGAATATTGTAATTAGCTCCTACCATGAAGAATTAGATGGGTAGAGAGAGCATATGTTGAGTGTAGCGGATGAAGCTAGGGTTGCTTTATCTGAAATAACCTGATTATGAATCATTGCAGTCAACGCAGTAATCTTGTTGGACAATTGTAATTAGCTCCTACCATGAAGAATTAGATGGGTAGAGAGAGCATATGTTGAGTGCAGCGGATGAAGCTAGGGTTGCTTTTTCTGAAAAAACCTGATTATGAATCAGAGCAGTCAACGCAGTAATCTTGTTGGACAATTGTAATTAGCTCCTACCATGAAGAATTAGATGGGTAGAGAGAGCATATGTTGAGTACAGCGGGTGAAGCTAGGTTGCTTTATCTTAAATAACCTGATTATGAATCATTGCAGTCAACGCAGTAATCTTGTTGGACAATTGTAATTAGCTCCTACCATGAAGAATTAGATGGGTAGAGAGAACATATGTTGAGTGCAGCGGATGAAGCTAGGGTTGCTTTATCTGAAATAACCTGATTATGAATCAGAGCAGTCAACGCAGTAATCTTGTTGGACAATTGTAGTTAGCTCCTACCATGAAGAATTAGATGGGTAGAGAGATCATATGTTGAGTGCAGCGGATGAAGCTAGGGTTGCTTTATCTGAAATAACCTGATTATGAATCAGAGCAGTCAATGCAGTAATCTTGGTTGGACAATTGTAATTAGCTCCTACCATGAAGAATTAGATGGGTAGAGAGATCATATATTGAGTGCAGCGGATGAAGCTAGGGTTGCTTTATCTGAAATAACCTGATTATGAATCAGGGATTTCAAGGCAGTAATCTTGTTGGACAATTGTAATTAGCTCCTACCATGAAGAATTAGATGGGTAGAGAGAGCATATGTTGAGTACAGCGGGTGAAGCTAGGGTTGCTTTATCTGAAATAACCTGATTATGAATCATTGCAGTCAATGCAGTAATCTTGTTGGACAATTGTAATTAGCTCCTACCATGAAGAATTAGATGGGTAGAGAGAACATATGTTGAGTGCAGCGGATGAAGCTAGGGTTGCTTTATCTTAAATAACCTGATTATGAATCAGAGCAGTCAACGCAGTAATCTTGTTGGACAATTGTAATTAGCTCCTACCATGAAGAATTAGATGGGTAGAGAGATCATATGTTGAGTGCAGCGGATGAAGCTAGGGTTGCTTTATCTGAAATAACCTGATTATGAATCAGGGCAGTCAACGCAGTAATCTTGTTGGACAATTGTAATTAGCTCCTACCATGAAGAATTAGATGGGTAGAGAGAGCATATGTTGAGTGCAGCGGATGAAGCTAGGGTTGCTTTATCTGAAATAACCTGATTATGAATCAGAGCAGTCAACGCAGTAATCTTGTTGGACAATTGTAATTAGCTCCTACCATGAAGAATTAGATGGGTAGAGAGAGCATATGTTGAGTGCAGCGGATGAAGCTAGGGTTGCTTTATCTGAAATAACCTGATTATGAATCAGGGCAGTCAACGCAATGAATCTGGTGGAGATGTGAAATTTCTCCAACTGTAGACGACTTTGAGGAAGTCGTGGCAGAAAACCTGAGAAGCTGTGTTTATCTTCTACCATGTAAAAGCGACTGTTTTTGTGATCATGTTTGATTGCACATATGTGGGAATCCATATAGAGATTTCATAGAGACTTGTTAAGCTAGGAATTAGCTTGTACCATGAACCACTGACGTTAGTGATCATGAGTGATCGCATACACCATAAGGAATGTCGAGAAAGATTTCAATAGAGACTTGTCATGATATGAATAGCGTTGTTATGAATATTTGATTATTTAAGTGATCATGAGTGATCGCATACACCATGAGGAACGTTGAGAAAGACTTCCATAGAGACTTGTCAAGTTATGAATAGCGTTGCTATGAATAGTTGATTTTCGGTGGTCAGGTTGATCACTCTCATAGTCGGGAACCTCAAGGAAGAGTTCTACAAAAACCGTGAGGTCGCACATATTCTTGATGTTAACGTATGTTTTGTCAAATTGTAAATGTTCTGTATGCTCCGGACATGCGCTTGTAATTAAAGATGTTTTTGTGTTCAATTGAACTGTTCATTCAAGCAGTTTAATTATGCAATGATCCAGCGAGTGAACGAGCGGGGATAAGTCGCGGAGAAGTAACACAACACAACATGAAGTACAAAATTACAGATCAGGACGGCTTGATGAGAACAGCGGTAACAGGGCGAGCACACAGCAATTCCGAAGGAGTAACGACACGTCAAAGGGGAAGTGGTCAAGAGAGGGCTTGTTACTCCATCCAGCTAGGCGGTTGGCTTACCACGGCAACAGCCGGGGTTCGTACCCTGGCGTGGACACCTGGGTTTTACTAATTCCCTAAAAATTAGTACCTCTGAAGTCGGAGTAAATCTGCCTGCATGGCGAGGGGCATCCTGTAATGGGATAAAACAGACTTTACACGCAAAATTCAGTCCAACAAAATTGAGTGGGTGGGACTTCGTCAGAGGTTAAAGCTGACGAAAGCGAACGAACGAACTCCATCCAGCAGCGAGAAAACTTCAGAGGAAATCCGGCCATTGACAGTATCACGAGTCATGCTCATCGTGCAGATGCACCTGTGGTAACTTCGGACTCGTGATACAAGGAATCCGTGATGATGTCACGGAATGTTATTATTAAATGTCGTCATTTAAGGAGAGCATAAGCAGGCATAAGGTGCTCTGTCGTACAAGGAAGAGTTATCTTGCGTCGCCCTGCATTCGGGGCTGTTACAGTGCGAACAGCGAAAAATATAAGAAGTGAAAGAACGGGTACAGATTTTCGGTTACCTCCCTACCTACCTCCCTACCTCCCTACCTCCCTACCTACCTACCTACCTACCTACCTACCTACCTACCTACCTACCTACCTACCTACCTACCTACCTACCTACCTACCTACCTACCTACCCACCCACCCACCCACCCACCCTCAAAGCTTAATTTTAGTAGGCTGCTGTATCTTTTAACATGCAACCAAAAAAATATCTCAATTGTTTTGTTCAGATTGTGTTTCGTAGTTCTCATTTCAATTTTAGTTGTTTTAAGACTTCATCGTTTGTTTTCTTTTATTTCCATCCAATTCCACCTGTTCTTTTATAAATCCTCATTTCAAAGGCTTAAATGGTCTGCTCTGTTTTCTTGTATAATTTCCATTTTTTTGCACCATACATGAATCTTGATAAGATATACAATTTTGATATTTTTAGTTTTAGCCTTTGTGTTTTTTGTTTTGATGTTATTATATTTTTCATGACAATAAAATTATTTTTTGCCATTTCTATTGTTTTGTTTATTTCTCTTTTACATTTTCCGTCACTGATTACAGTATGACCAAGGTAGTTGTAGTTCTTTAACTGTCTCCAGGTCTATTACTTCAACCTTGATATCCATTTGTTGGCTTTGAGTATTATCTTTGTTTATGATCACAGTTATAGTCTTTCGGATATTCATATATAATCCATATTTTTTGCTTGTCGTGTTTATTTCATTAAAAAAATGTATTTATTTATTATTATTATTAATTAATTGCTGTAGATCTTTATGATTTTTCTGCTAGTAGTACAGTATCATCAGCATATCGTTGGTTAATGATTATCTTTCTATTAATGTTTAGGCCTGGCATCTCAGTGATGTTTTTAAAACTTTACTCCGTCTATAGATTGAACAAGCAAGGTGATAGGACGCATCTCTGTTTTTCTCATCTTTTTATATCAATGTGTGCAGAGTTCTCTTTGTTATATTTAATTACTGCTATTTGTTCCTAGTATAAATTACAAAATAGTCGTATGTCTATGTCATTTAGATGTCTCTATTTTAGGCTGTGAATAAGTTGTTTAAGGCGTACTCTATCAAAAGCTTTGGTGTAGTCTATGAAGCAGCAGACATATATTGGTTCAAACCTGGGTGATATATATATATATATATATATATATATATATATGGTATTATTAAATCAAACTTGTGTTAAATAGCTGATTTAGGTTAGCAAACGCATACAATATGTGTATGTAGAGCCTTATATTTGTATTTTAGGACCAAGACATTTTTCAATTCTTAGGGATGTGATTGTTGTTCAGTTTTATTAGAAAACGAACTAACATTTGAGATAAAAGACTTTCACAATAATTAGCAAGCTCATTCCTTTGCCATATTTTCCAACTTCTAAAGAGTTGATTTTTAACATCAACATCAACATCTGAATAATAAGAAAACATAAGTAATGATCGCATAAAACAATAATCATCATCATCATGCAGCATAAACATAGACACATCTAAAACAAGTGCACCGCGTCAAATATGTGGGCGCAATAATAACACCAGATGGAAGATGCACCAGAGAAATAAAAAGCAGAATAGCTCAGGCCAAAATACCATAAAAAAAAGAAAAATATCTTATGCAACAAAACTATGTCAATAGCAAGGAGAAAGAGAGTTCATCAGTGCTATATAGAAACAATTCTGATCTATGGAAGCGATTCATGGACAGTAGACAAACAAATGAAAAGACGATTAAAGGCCGCACAGATGGAATTTCTTAGAAGAATGTTAAAAGTTCCCTGGACAGCTGAAAAGACCAATGCAGAAATTCTCAAAGAGGACAACACAAAAAGGGAACTCCTACTAAAAAAACAGAAATAAACAATCAACATTTTTCTGGCACATCATGAGAAGAGGAAAGTCGGAATACTTCGTTACAACTGACAATATAAAATAAAGAGAGATCGCTGAGGACAAAGAGAGAAAATACTGGATACCTTCGTTTCATTGCATGGAAAACAGTCAACAACAGAACTGATACAATGCACTGTAGATAGAACTTTGTGAAAGGACATGCTCGCCTACAAAACCGGTATGGCACATGATGATGATGATGAAGGAGTTGTTGCCTGATACTACACAGTTGACCGTGACCTTGAATGTAATTTCTGTGAAAAAATCACCGAAGATGTTCATACAGTTACCATATCAACATGTTCTCTCGATTAAGTACCCGTATCAACTGTTAATTCATCAGACATACTTCGAGAGAAGCTATAAGCCTGTGTATAATTTTATTGATAACATAGTGCCAACGTTAAACAAAACTGATATACCTGCGCGACATAACATAGTGCCAACGTTAAACAAAACTGATATACCTGCGCGACATAACATAGTGCCAACGTTAAACAAAACTGGTATACCTGCGCGACCCTCTTTCGAACAGGTGTACGTGATAGCGTCCGCCAAACCATTCTCTTTTTGGTATTCCAATAAATCTAGACATTTAGGACTGAAATCTGCCACACATGCTCGAACGGCATCTGCCTGCCTTTTTAAGAAAAAAAACAAACAAAAGTTGTCCATCAGAAGCGACAAGGTAATGGTTTGATTGAATCATTAAATCATCATCATGTGCAATGACTGCAAGGCCATATTGTTATGTTTCTCATTACTCTCATTAGTTTCCTTCAATTTCTTTTCTCTAATGACTTTCTTCCATCCAATTTGGCATTTTCCTCTTTATCCTCAAGTTGCCCGATTTCTTTTTACATGTCGCTTGTTTCCCATATTTGTTTTCCTTTTCCTTTTACTGAAAAAAAGCTCTGTATATTTTTTCTAAATATCTTTAGTATCAAAACGATTCTGCTGTAAAACCCTCTTACAGTAGTCTCTAAGTATCTTGTATAGTAGTCTCTAAGTACCTTGTATAGTACTCTCTAAGGATCTCGTATAGTAGTCTCTAAGTATCTTGTATAGTAGTCTCTAAGTATCTCGTATAGTAGTCTCTAAGTATCTTGTATAGTAGTCTCTAAGTATCTTGTATAGTAGTCTCTAAGTATCTTGCATAGTAGTCTCTAAGTATCTTGTATAGTAGTCTCTAAGTATCTTGTATAGTAGTCTCTAAGTATCTTGTATAGTAGTCTCTAAGTATCTTGCATAGTAGTCTCTAAGTATCTTGTATAGTAGTCTCTAAGTATCTTGTATAGTAATCTGTCTCTCGTTTGTGTTATTTTCTTGTGCATGATTTATGTCCTTATGACTTGACTCAATAAAATTATATGAAACATTTATTTTCCTTACTGCTAATAACAAGGACTGCAACATTATATCGCCTGCATGGCTACACGGACCAGCACTGTAAGAGGAGAATAGAACAGAATCGCTGTCACCCACCACGTGTGTCGTAAGAGGCGACTCAGGAGATGAGGAATATTTACTCCCGCATCGAATAGCACGTGCATTGAGCGACCTTGATGACAAATTTTCCAAAGCATTTTAGAATTACTTTAACAAATGGTAGGTCTGATACGGGGTTTGCTGCAACAAGTGGTAGGTCTGATACGGGGTTTGCTGCAACAAGTGGTAGGTCTGATACGGGGTTTGCTGTAACAAGTGGTAGATCGGATACGGGGTTTGCTGTAACAAGTGGTAGAGCGGATACAGTGTTTGCTGTAACAAGTGGTAGAGCGGATAAGGTGATTGATGTAACAAGTGGTAGAACGGATAAGGTGATTGTTGTAACAAGTGGTAGAGCGGATTAGGTGATTGTTGTAACAAGTGGTAGAACGGATAAGGTGATTGTTGTAACAAGTGGTAGAGCGGATAAGGTGATTGTTGTAACAAGTGGTAGAACGGATAAGGTGATTGCTGTAACAAGTGGTAGAGCGGATAAGGTGATTGCTGTAACAAGTGGTAGAGGGGATAAGGTGATTGTTGTAACAAGTGGTAGAACGGATAAGGTGATTGCTGTAACAAGTGGTAGAGGGGATAAGGTGATTGTTGTAACACGTGGTAGAACGGATAAGGTGATTGCTGTAACAAGTGGTAGAGCGGATAAGGTGAAGGTGATTGCTGTAACAAGTGTTAGAGGGGATAAGGTGATTGTTGTAACAAGTGGTAGAACGGATAAGGTGATTGCTGTAACAAGTGGTAGAGCGGATAGGGTGATTGATGTAACAAGTGGTAGAGTGGAAAAGGTGATTGCTGTAACAAGTGGTAGAACGGATAAGGTGATTTCTGTAACAAGTGGTAGAACGGATAAGGTGATTGCTGTAACATGTGGTAGAGCGGATAAGGTGATTGATGAAACAAGTGGTAGAGTGGATAAGGTGATTGCTATAACAAGTGGTAGAGTGGATAAGGTGATTGCTGTAACAAGTGGTAGAGCGGATAAGGTGATTGATGTAACAAGTGGTAGAGTGGATAAGGTGATTGATGTAACAAGTGGTAGAGCGGATAAGGTGATTGATGTAACAAGTGGTAGAGTGGATAAGGTGATTGCTGTAACAAGTGGTAGAACGGATAAGGTGATTGATGTAACAAGTGGTAGAGTGGATAAGGTGATTGATGTAACAAGTGGTAGAGTGGATAAGGTGATTGATGTAACAAGTGGTAGAGTGGTTAAGGTGATTGATGTAACAAATGGTAGAGCGGACATAATTATTGAGTTATTGAGTTATTTGCAAGTCATTCATCATCCTTGCACTCCGAACACTCCATAGGTGCTCAAATCCCCTGCTCAGCAAGTCCCTTTACTGTCCAGCGACTTACGACTCCAGTTCTATGTTGGTTGATACGTCTTCTTACACGCCCACTAAGTTTCTCATTTCTACGGTGCCCATCTTAACTCCCATCTCTTTCATCCGAAGAAGTGACGTGGATTTGTGGTCATGGAAGTCCAGTGCTGTTCCCACATCTCGGAAGGCATTGATGATGTCCGCCCGATTCATTGGTTTATCGTCCTCAACGACAGCGCAGCTAGCCAACCTGTCCACTCTTTCATTTCCCCGTACTCCCGCTTGTCTAGTGACATAGGCAAAGGTGACCTTACGTATTTTTTTTACTTCTGCCATGACTCTAACTATTGCATGCGTACAGAACCCGCCTCCCCCCTTTTTTTATCATGCTCATCGAATCACTCAGTATACATGCGTGGGTGTAGTCTTGTGGCTCTAACCAGTTGAATGCCCTGGTCACTATCATCACTTCCATCGTCATGCTACTCGTGGTCATGACATATGCACAAACTGTCTTCTTTGACTATTTTGCCTCTGTCTATCCGAGCGTGCTGTAAAAGCCCATGCACTTCTTTGGTGTCGTATTATAGATCCGCCAGTATAGATGACTGCATTTTTCTCATCGGTGTTATCGCAGATGAGACTGTTGACCTCAGCATTTACTACGACTGAGTTCTGTTCCCTACCTTTCTTGTTGAGTGTGACAATACACGAGCATGTCCCCTTGAATAACGTAGGCATAGGTATCTACGCCTCGCTAACGTTGATATTGGTAAGCCCACAGACCTCTTTGATAATATCTTCTGCTCGGAACACCAATGATTTGCATCTTTTTTGTCAGGCTCCTTTCCCTGTATTGAGCTCGTGGTGAAATGGATGCACTTTATCTGCACTAATCTTCAGGTATGCTCGTGTTCTGAATTTCGTGATTCTGTCTTCCATGGTTGGAAAATCAAGAAGATACGTCATTGCTATATATTGTGATATGAGGATTGCTGTTAGAAGTGGCAAAAGTGATATGAGGATTGCTGTAAGAAGTGGCAGAGTAGATATGAGGATTGTTGTAAGAAGTGGCACAAGTGATATAAGGATTGCTGTAAGAAGTGGCAAAGTAGAAATTAGGATTCCTGTAAGAAGTGGCACAAGTGATATGAGGATTCCTGTAAGAAATGGCAGAGTAGAAATAGGGATTGCTGTAAGAAGTGGCTCAAGTGATATAGGGATTACTGTAAGAAGTAGCAGAGTAGAAATAGGGATTGCTGTAAGAAGTGGCACTAGTGATATAGGGATTGCTGTAAGAAATGGCAGAGTAGAAATAGGGA
Organism: Megaustenia siamemsis; assembly: GCA_032433765.1. Lineage (NCBI taxonomy): Eukaryota > Metazoa > Mollusca > Gastropoda > Stylommatophora > Ariophantidae > Megaustenia > Megaustenia siamemsis. Next base: position 60,507,958 of record JAVIAB010000159.1, read on the forward strand.
TTGCTGTAAGAAGTGGCACAAGTGATATAGGGATTGCTGTAAGAAGTGGCACAAGTGATATGAGGATTGCTGTAAGAAGTGGCAGAGTAGAAATAGGGACTACTGTAAGAAGTGGCACAAGTGATATAGGGATTGCTGTAACAAATGACAGAGTAGAAATAGGGATTGCTGGAAGGAATGGCAGAGTAGAAATAGGGATTGCTGTAAGAAGTGGCACAAGTGATATAGGGAATGCTGTAAGAAGTGGCAGAGTAGAAATAGGGATTGCTGTAAGAAGTGGCACAAGTGATATGAGGATTGCTGTAAGAAGTGGCACAACAGATATGAGGATTGTTGTAAGACGTTGCACAAGTGATATGAGGATTGCTGTAAGAAGTGGCAGAGTAGATATGGGGATTGCTGTAAAAAGTGGCACAATAGATATGGGAATTGCTGTAAGAAGTGGCAGAGTAGATATGGGGATTGCTGTAAGAAATGCCACAAGTGATATGAGGATTACTGTAAGAAGTGGCATAACTGATATGAGGATTGCTGTAAAAAGTGGCACAACTGATATGAGGATTGCTGTAAGAAGTGGCACAACATATATGAGGATTGCTGTAAGAAGTGGCAGAATAGATATGGGGATTGCTGTAAGAAGTAGCACAACTAATATGGGGATTTCTGTAAGAGGTGGCACAACAGATATGGAGATTGCTGTAAGAAGTTGCAGAGTAGATATGGGGATTGCTGTAAGAAGTGGCACAACAGATATGGGGATTGCTGTAAGCAGTGGCAGAGTAGATATGAGGATTGCTGTAAGAAGTGGCACAAGTTATATGAGGATTGTTGTAAGACGTGGCAAAACTGATATGAGGATAGCTGTAAAAAGTGGGAGAGTAGATATGGGGATTGCTGTTATAAGTGGTAGAGTAGATATTGTGATTACTGTAACAAGTGATAGATAAGATATAGGGATTGCTGTTACAAGTGGTAGAGTAGATATGGGGATTGCTGTAAGAAGTGGTAGTGTAGATATGGGGATTGATGTAACAAGTGGTAGAGTAGTTATGGGGATTGCTGTAACAAGTGGTAGAGTAGATATAGGGATTGCTGTAACAAGTGGTAGAGTAGATATGGGGATTGATGTATCAAGTTTTAGAGTAGATATGGGGATTGCTGTAGCAAGTGGTAGAGTAGATATGGGGTTGCTGAAACAAGTGGTATAGTAGATATGGTGATTGCTGTAAGAAGTGGTATAGTAGATATGGGGATTGCTGTAACAAGTTGCCCAACTGATATGTGGATTGGTGTAACAAGCTGCAGAGTTGATATGGGGATTGCGGTAACAAGTGGTAGAGTATATATACGAATTGCTGTAACAAGTGGCACAACTGATATAGGGATTCCTGTACGAAGTGGCACAACAGATATGCTGATTGCTGTAAAAAGTGGCGCAACTGAGATGATGATTGCTGTAAGAAGTGGCACAACTGATATGAGGATTGCTGTAAGAAGTGGCACACCAGATGTGTGGATTGCTGTAAAAAGGGGCAGATTAGACATGGGGATTGATGTAACAAGTGATAGAATAGCTATGGGGTTTGCTGTAAGAAGTGGCAAAGTAGGTATATGGATTCCTGTAACAAGTGGTAGAGTAGATATGGTGATTGCTGTAACAAGTGGTATAGTAGATATGGTGATTGCTGTTATGAGTGGTAGAGTAGATATGGGGATTGCCTTAAGAAGTGGTAGAGTAGATATAAGGATTGCTGTAGGAAGTGGTAGAGTAGATATGGGGATTGCTGTAAGCAGTGGCAGAGTAGATATGAGGATTGATGTAAGAAGTGGCACAGCACATATGAGGATTGCAGTAAAAAGTGGCACAAGTTATATGAGGATTGCTGTCAGAAGTGGCGCAGAGTAGATATGGGGAATGCTGTAAGAAGTGGAACAAGTGATATGAGGATTGTTGTAAGAAGTGGCACAATTTATATCAGGGTTGCTGTAAGAAGTGGCAGAGTAGATATGGGGATTGCTGTTATAAGAGGTTGAGTAGATATGGGGATTGTTGTAACAAGTGATATATATGATATGGGGATTGCTGTTATAAGTGGTAGAGTAGATATGGGGATTGCTGTTATAAGTGGTAGAGTAGATATGCGGATTGCTGTAAGAAGTGGTAGAGTAGATATGGGGATTGCTGTAAGAAGTAGAGTAAATATGGGGATTGCTGTAAGAAGTGGTAGAGTAGATATGAGGATTGCTGTAACGGTAGAGTAAATATGGGGATTGCTGTAAGAAGTGGTAGAGTAGATATGAGGATTGCTGTAACAAGTAGAGTAAATATGGGGATTGCTGTAAGAAGTGGTAGAGTAGATATGGGGATTGCTGTAAGAAGTGGTAGAGTTAAAATGGGGATTGCTGTAAGAAGTGGTATAGTAGATATGGGGATTGCTGTAAGAAGTGGTAGAGTAGATATGGGGATTGCCGTAACAAGTGGCAGAGTAGATATGGGGAATGCTGTAGCAAGAGGTACAACTGATATGGGGATTAATGTAACAAGCTGCAGAGTAGATATCGGGATTGCTGTAAGAAGTGGCAGAGTAGTTATGGGGATTGCTGTAAGAAATGGTAGAGTAGATATGGGGGTTTCTGTAACACGTGGCAGAGTTGATATGAGGATTGCTGTAACAAGTGTTAGAGTAGATTTGGGTATTGCTGTTATAAGAGGTATAGTAGATATGGGGATTGCTGTTATAAGTAGTAGTGTAGATATGAGGATTGATTTAACTAGTTGGAGAGTAGATATGGTGATTGCTATAAGAAGTGGTAGAGTAGGTATGGGGATTGCTGTAAGAAGTGGTATAGCATATATGGGGATTGCTGTAACAAGTTGCCCATCAGATATGTGGATTGGTGTAACAAGCTGCAGAGTTGATATGGGGATTGCGGTAACAAGTGGTAGAGTAGATATGGGGATTGCTGTAAGAAGTGGCACAGTAGGTATGGGGATTTCTGTAACAAGTGTTAGAGAAGATATGGGGATTGCTGTCATAAGTGGTAGAGTAGATATGGGGATTGATGTAACAAATGGTAGAGTAGATATGGGGATTGCTGTTATAAGTAGTAGAGTATATATGGGGATTGATGTAACAAGTGGTAGAGTAGATATGGGGATTGCCGTAAGAAGTGGTATAGTAGGTATGGGGATTGCTGTAACAAGTGGTAAAGTAGATATGGGGATTGCTGTAACAAGTGTTAGAGTAGATATGGGTATTGCTATCATAAGTGGTAGAGTAGATATGGGGATTGCTGTAACAAGTGGTAGAGTAGATATGGGGATTGATGTAATAAGATGCAGAGTAGATATGGGGATTGCTGTAAGAAGTTGCAGATTAGATATGGGAATTGCTGTAACAAGAGGCAGATTAGATATGGGGATTGCTGTAAGAAGGGGCAGATTAAATGTGGGGATTGCTGTAACAAGTGGCCGAGTAGATAAAGGGATTGTTTTAAAAAGTGGCAGATTAGATATGGGGATTGCTGTAACATGTGGTAGAGTAGATATGGGGATTCCTGTAAGAAGTGGTAGAGTGGATATGGGGATTGCTGTAACAAGTGACACAACATATATGGGGATTGGTGTAAGAAGTGGTAAAGTTAAAATGGGGATTGCTATAAGAAATGGTAGATATGGGGATTACTGTAAGAAATTGCAGAGTAGATATGGGGATTGCTGTAAAAAGTTGCAGAGTAGATAAGTTGATTGCTGTAATATGTGGTAGATTAGATATGGAGATTGCTGTAAGAAGTGGTAGAGCAGATACGTAGATTGTTGCAACAAGTAGTAGGGTAGATATGGGGATTGCTGTACGAAGTGGTAGTGAAGATATAATGATTGCTGTAACAAGTGGTAGTGTAGATATGGGGATTGGTGTAAGAAGTGGTAGAGTAGATATGGGGATTGCTGTAAGAAGTGGTAGAGAAGATATAATGATTGCAGTAAGAAGTGGTAGAGTAGATATGGGGATTGCTGTAAGAAGTGATAGCGTAGATATGGTGATTGCTGTAAGAAGTGGTAGAGTAGATATGGGGATTGCCGTAAGAAGTGGTATAGTAGGTATGGGGATTGCTGTAACAAGTGGTAAAGTAGATATGGGGATTGCTGTAACAAGTGTTATAGTAGATATGGGTATTGCTATCATAAGTGGTAGAGTAGATATGGGGATTGCTGTAACAAGTGGTAGAGTAGATATGGGGATTGATGTAATAAGATGCAGAGTAGATATGGGGATTGCTGTAAGAAGTTGCAGATTAGATATGTGAATTGCTGTAACAAGAGGCAGATTAGATATGGGGATTGCTGTAAGAAGGGGCAGATTAAATGTGGGGATTGCTGTAACAAGTGGCCGAGTAGATAAAGGGATTGTTTTAAAAAGTGGCAGATTAGATATGGGGATTGCTGTAACATATGGTAGAGTAGATATGGGGATTCATGTAAGAAGTGGTAGAGTAGATATGGGGATTGTTGTAACAAGTGACACAACTGATATGGGGATTGGTGTAAGAAGTGGTAAAGTTAAAATGGGGATTGCTATAAGAAATGGTAGATATGGGGATTACTGTAAGAAATTGCAGAGTAGATATGGGGATTGCTGTAAAAAGTTGCAGAGTAGATAAGTTGATTGCTGTATGATGTGGTAGATTAGATATGGAGATTGCTGTAAGAAGTAGTAGAGCAGATACGTAGATTGTTGCAACAAGTAGTAGGGTAGATATGGGGATTGCTGTAAGAAGTGGTAGAGAAGATATAATGATTGCTGTAAGAAGTGGTAGAGTAGATATGGGGATTGCTGTAAGAAGTGGTAGTGTAGATATGGGGATTGCTGTAAGAAGTGGTAGAGTAGATATGTGGATTGTTGTAACAAGTGGTAGGGTAGATATGGTGATTGCAGTAAGAAGTGGTAGAGAAGATATAATGATTGCAGTAAGATGTGGTAGAGTAGATATGGGGATTGCTGTAAGAAGTGATAGCGTAGATATGGTGATTGCTGTAAGAAGTGGTAGAGTAGATATGTGGATTGTTGCAACAAGTGGTAGGGTAGATACGGGGATTGCTGTAAGAAGTGGTAGAGTAGATATGGGGATTGCTGTAAGAAGTGGTAGAGTAGATATGTGGATTGTTGTAACAAGTGGTAGAGTAGATATGTGGATTGCTGTAACAAGTTGCAGAATAGATATGGGTATTGCTGTAAGAAGTTGCAGAGTAGATATGAGGATTGCTGTAAGAAGTTGCAAAATAGATATGGGGATTGCTGTAAGAAGCGGTATAGTAGATATGGGGATTGTTGTAACAAGTGGCAGAGTAGATATGGGGATTGCAGTATTAAGTGGTAGAGTTAAAATGGGGATTGCTGTAAGAAGTGATAGAGTAGATATGAGGATTGCTGTAACAAGTGGTAGAGTAGATATGGAAATTGCTGTATCAAGTTGCAGAGTAGATATGGGGATTGCTGTAGCAAGAGGTACAACTGATATGGGGATTAATGTAACAAGCTGCAGAGTAGATATCGGGATTGCTGTAAGAAGTGGCAGAGTAGATATGGGGATTGCTGTTAGAAGTGGCACAACAGATACGGTGATTGCTGTAAGAGGTGGCAGAGTTGATTTGGGGATTGCTGTAAGAGGTGGCACATATGATATGGGGATTGTTGTAAGAAGTGGCACAACTAATATGGGGATTTGCTGTAAGAGGTGGCACAAATGATATGGGGATTGCTGTAAGAAGTTGCAGAGTAGATATGGGGATTGCTGTAAGAAGTGGCACAAATGATATGGGGATTGCTGTAAGAAGTTGCAGAGTAGATATGGGGATTGCTGTAACAAGTTGCACAGTAGATATGGGAATTGCTGTAAGAAGTGGCACAAATGATATGGGGATTGCTGTAAGAAGTGGCACAACCGATATGAGGATTGCTGTAAGAAGTGGTAGAGTAGATATGGGGATTTTTGTAACAAGTGGTAGAGTACATATAGTAAATGCTGTAACAAGTAGCAGATTAGATATGGGGATTTCTGTAACACGTGGCAGAGTAGATATGGGGATTGATATAAAAAGTGGTAGACTAGATATGGGGATTGCTGTTATAAGTAGTAGAGTATATATAGGGATTGACGTAACAAGTGGTAGAGTAGTTATGGGGATTGCTGTAAGAAGTGGTATAGTAGGTATGGGGATTGCTGTAACAAGTGGTAGAGTAGATATGGGGATTACTGTAAAAAGTTGCAGAGTAGATATGGGGATTGCTGTAACAAGTGGTAGAGAATATATGGGTATTGCTCAAACAAGTGGTAGAGTAGATATGGTGATTGGTGTAACAAGTGGTAGAGTAGATATAGGGATTGCTGTTATAATTGGTAGAGTAAATATGGGGATTGCTGTAAGAAGTGATAGAGTAGATATGTGGATTGTTGTAACAATTGGTAGAGTAGATATGGGGATTGCTGTAACAAGTGGTAGAGAATATATGGGTATTGCTCAAACAAGTGGTAGAGTAGATATGGTGATTGCTGTAACAAGTGGTAGAGTAGATATAGGGATTGCTGTTATAATTGGTAGAGTAAATATGGGGATTGCTGTAAGAAGTGATAGAGTAGATATGTGGATTGTTGTAACAATTGGTAGAGTAGATATGGGGATTGCTGTAGCAAATCGTAGAGTAGATAAGGGGATTGCTGCAACAAGTTGTCCAACTGATATGTGGATTGGTGTAACAAGCTTCACAGTTGATATGGGGATTGCGATAACAAGTGGTAGAGTAGATATGGGGATTGCTGTAAGATGTGGCACAGTAGGTATGGGATTTTCTGTAACAAGTGTTAGAGTAGATATGGGGATTGCTGTTATAAGTTGTAGAGTAGATATGGGGATTGATGTAACAAGTGGTTGAGTAGATATGGGGATTGCTGTAAGAAGTGGTAGAGTAGATATGGGGATTGCTGTAACAAGTATTAGAGTAGATATGGGAATTGCTGTAACAAATGGAAGAGTAGATATGGTGATTGCTGTAACAAGTGGTAGAGCAGATATGGGTACTGTTGTAACAAGTGGCAGAGTAGATATGGGGATTGCTGTAACAAGTGACAGAGTAGATATGGGTATTGCTGTAACAATTGGCAGAGTAGATATGGGGATTGCTGTAACAAGTGGCAGAGTAGATATGTGGATTGTTGTACCAAATGGTAGGTTAGATATGGGGATTGCTGTAAGAATTATTAGAGTAGATATGTGGATTGTTGTAACAAGTGGTAGAGTAGTTATGGGGATTGTTGTAAGAAGTGGTAGAGTAGATATGTGGATTGTTATAACAAATGGTAAGGTAGATATGGGGATTGCTGTAAGAAGTGGTAGAGTAGATATGTGGATTGTTGTAACAAGTGGTATTGCTTTAAGAAGTTGCAGATTAGACATGGGGATTGCTGTAAGAAGTTGCAGAGTAGATATAGGGATTGCTGTAAGAAGTGGTAGAGTAGATATGGGGATTTATGTAACAAGTGGTAGAGTACATATGGTAAATGCTTAACAAGTAGCAGAGTAGATATGGGGATTTCTGTAACACGTGGCAGAGTAGATATGAGGATTGCTGTAACAAGTGTTAGAGTAGATATGGGTATTGCTGTTATTAGTGGTATAGTAGATATGGGGATTGATATAACAAATGGTAGAGTAGATTTGGGGATTGCTGTTATAAGTAGTAGAGTAGATATGGGGATTGATATAACAAATGGTAGAGTAGATATGGGTATTGCTGTTATAAGTGACACAACATATATGGGGATTGTTGTAAGAAGTGGTAAAGTTAAAATGGGGATTGCTATAAGAAATGGTAGATATGGGGATTACTGTAAGAAATTGCAGAGTAGATATGGGGATTGCTGTAAAAAGTTGCAGAGTAGATAAGTTGATTGCTGTAATATGTGGTAGATTAGATATGGAGATTGCTGTAAGAAGTGGTAGAGCAGATACGTAGATTGTTGCAACAAGTAGTAGGGTAGATATGGGGATTGCTGTACGAAGTGGTAGTGAAGATATAATGATTGCTGTAACAAGTGGTAGTGTAGATATGGGGATTGGTGTAAGAAGTGGTAGAGTAGATATGGGGATTGCTGTAAGAAGTGGTAGAGAAGATATAATGATTGCAGTAAGAAGTGGTAGAGTAGATATGGGGATTGCTGTAAGAAGTGATAGCGTAGATATGGGGATTACTGTAAGAAGTTGCAGAGTAGATATGGGGATTGCTGTAAGAAGTGGCACAAATGATATGGGGATTGCTGTAAGAAGTTGCAGAGTAGATATGGGGATTGCTGTAACAAGTTGCACAGTAGATAAGGGGATTGCTGTAAGAAGTGGCACAAATGATATGGGGATTGCTGTAAGAAGTGGCACAACCGATATGAGGATTGCTGTAAGAAGTGGTAGAGTAGATATGGGGATTTTTGTAACAAGTGGTAGAATACATATAGTAAATGCTGTAACAAGTAGCAGATTAGATATGGGGATTTCTGTAACACGTGGCAGAGTAGATATGGGGATTGATATAACAAGTGGTAGACTAGATATGGGGATTGCTGTTATAAGTAGTAGAGTATATATAGGGATTGATGTAACAAGTGGTAGAGTAGTTATGGGGATTGCTGTAAGAAGTGGTATAGTAGGTATGGGGATTGCTGTAACAAGTGGTAGAGTAGATATGGGGATTGCTGTAAGAAGTGGTAGAGTAGATATGTGGATTGTTGTAACAAGTGGTAGAGTAGATATGGTGATTGCTGTAAGAAGTGGTAGAGAAGATATAATGATTGCAGTAAGAAGTGGTAGAGTAGATATGGGGATTGCTGTAAGAAGTGGTAGCGTAGATATGGTGATTGCTGTAAGAAGTGGTATAGTAGATATGGGGATTGCCGTAAGAAGAGGTATAATAGGTATGGGGATTGCTGTAACAAGTGGTAAAGTAGATATGGGGATTGCTGTAACAAGTGTTATAGTAGATATGGGTATTGCTATCATAAGTGGTAGAGTAGATATGGGGATTGCTGTAACAAGTGGTAGAGTAGATATGGGGATTGATGTAATAAGATGCAGAGTAGATATGGGGATTGCTGTAAGAAGTTGCAGATTAGATATGGGAATTGCTGTAACAAGAGGCAGATTAGATATGGGGATTGCTGTAAGAAGGGGCAGATTAAATGTGGGGATTGCTGTAACAAGTGGCCGAGTAGATAAAGGGATTGTTTTAAAAAGTGGCAGATTAGATATGGGGATTGCTGTAACATGTGGTAGAGTAGATATGGGGATTCATGTAAGAAGTGGTAGAGTAGATATGGGGATTGTTGTAACAAGTGACACAACTGATATGGGGATTGGTGTAAGATGTGGTAAAGTTAAAATGGGGATTGCTATAAGAAATGGTAGATATGGGGATTACTGTAAGAAATTGCAGAGTAGATATGGGGATTGCTGTAAAAAGTTGCAGAGTAGATAAGTTGATTGCTGTAAGATGTGGTAGATTAGATATGGAGATTGCTGTAAGAAGTAGTAGAGCAGATACGTAGATTGTTGCAACAAGTAGTAGGGTAGATATGGGGATTGCTGTAAGAAGTGGTAGAGAAGATATAATGCTTGCTGTAAGAAGTGGTAGAGTAGATATGGGGATTGCTGTAAGAAGTGGTAGAGTAGATATGGGGATTGCTGTAAGAAGTGGTAGAGTAGATATGTGGATTGTTGTAACAAGTGGTAGGGTAGATATGGTGATTGCAGTAAGAAGTGGTAGAGAAGATATAATGATTGCAGTAAGAAGTGGTAGAGTAGATATGGGGATTGCTGTAAGAAGTGATAGCGTAGATATGGTGATTGCTGTAAGAAGTGGTAGAGTAGATATGTGGATTGTTGCAACAAGTGGTAGGGTAGATACGGGGATTGCTGTAAGAAGTGGTAGAGTAGATATGGGGATTGCTGTAAGAAGTGGTAGAGTAGATATGTGGATTGTTGTAAGAAGTGGTAGAGTAGATATGTGTATTGCTGTAAGAAGTTGCAGAGTAGATATGGGGATTGCTGTAAGAAGTTGCAAAATAGATATGGGGATTGCTGTAAGAAGCGGTATAGTAGATATGGGGGTTGTTGTAACAAGTGGCAGAGTAGATATGGGGATTGCTGTAATAAGTGGTAGAGTTAAAATGGGGATTGCTGTAAGAAGTGATAGAGTAGATATGAGGATTGCTGTAACAAGTGGTAGAGTAGATATGGAAATTGCTGTATCAAGTTGCAGAGTAGATATTGTGATTGCTGTAGCAAGAGGTACAACTGATATGGGGATTAATGTAACAAGCTGCAGAGTAGATATCGGGATTGCTGTAAGAAGTGGCAGAGTAGATATGGGGATTGCTGTAAGAAGTGGCACAACAGATATGGTGATTGCTGTAAGAGGTGGCAGAGTTGATTTGGGGATTGCTGTAAGAGGTGGCACAAATGATATGGGGATTGTTGTAAGAAGTGGCACAACTAATATGGGGATTTGCTGTAAGAGGTGGCACAAATGATATGGGGATTGCTGTAAGAAGTTGCACAGTAGATATGTGGATTGCTGTAAGAAGTGGCACAAATGATATGGGGATTGCTGTAAGAAGTGGCACAACCGATATGAGGATTGCTGTAAGAAGTGGTAGAGTAGATATGGGTATTTTTGTAACAAGTGGTAGAGTACATATAGTAAATGCTGTAACAAGTAGCAGATTAGATATGGGGATTTCTGTAACACGTGGCAGAGTAGATATGGGGATTGATATAACAAGTGGTAGACTAGATATGGGGATTGCTGTTATAAGTAGTACAGTATATATAGGGATTGATGTAACAAGTGGTAGAGTAGTTATATGGGATTGCTGTAAGAAGTGGTATAGTAGGTATGGGGATTGCTGTAACAAGTGGTAGAGTAGATATGGGGATTACTGTAAAAAGTTGCAGAGTAGATATGGGGATTGCTGTAACAAGTGGTAGAGAATATATGGGTATTGCTCAAACAAGTGGTAGAGTAGATATGGTGATTGGTGTAACAAGTGGTAGAGTAGATATAGGGATTGCTGTTATAATTGGTAGAGTAAATATGGGGATTGCTGTAAGAAGTGATAGAGTAGATATGTGGATTGTTGTAACAATTGGTAGAGTAGATATGGGGATTGCTGTAGCAAATCGTAGAGTAGATAAGGGGATTGCTGCAACAAGTTGTCCAACTGATATGTGGATTGGTGTAACAAGCTTCACAGTTGATATGGGGATTGCGATAACAAGTGGTAGAGTAGATATGGGGATTGCTGTAAGATGTGGCACAGTAGGTATGGGATTTTCTGTAACAAGTGTTAGAGTAGATATGGGGATTGCTGTTATAAGTTGTAGAGTAGATATGGGGATTGATGTAACAAGTGGTTGAGTAGATATGGGGATTGCTGTAAGAAGTGGTAGAGTAGATATGGGGATTGCTGCAACAAGTATTAGAGTAGATATGGGAATTGCTGTAACAAATGGAAGAGTAGATATGGTGATTGCTGTAACAAGTGGTAGAGCAGATATGGGTACTGTTGTAACAAGTGGCAGAGTAGATATGGGAATTGCTGTAACAAGTGACAGAGTAGATATGGGTATTGCTGTAACAATTGGCAGAGTAGATATGGGGATTGCTGTAACAAGTGGCAGAGTAGATATGTGGATTGTTGTACCAAATGGTAGGTTAGATATGGGGATTGCTGTAAGAATTATTAGAGTAGATATGTGGATTGTTGTAACAAGTGGTAGAGTAGTTATGGGGATTGTTGTAAGAAGTGGTAGAGTAGATATGTGGATTGTTATAACAAATGGTAAGGTAGATATGGGGATTGCTGTAAGAAGTGGAAGAGTAGATATGTGGATTGTTGTAACAAGTGGTATTGCTTTAAGAAGTTGCAGATTAGACATGGGGATTGCTGTAAGAAGTTGCAGAGTAGATATAGGGATTGCTGTAAGAAGTGGTAGAGTAGATATGGGGATTTATGTAACAAGTGGTAGAGTACATATGGTAAATGCTTAACAAGTAGCAGAGTAGATATGGGGATTTCTGTAACACGTGGCAGAGTAGATATGAGGATTGCTGTAACAAGTGTTAGAGTAGATATGGGTATTGCTGTTATTAGTGGTATAGTAGATATGGGGATTGATATAACAAATGGTAGAGTAGATTTGGGAATTGCTGTTATAAGTAGTAGAGTAGATATGGGGATTGATATAACAAATGGTAGAGTAGATATGGGTATTGCTGTTATAAGTAGTAAAGTAGATATGGGGATTGATATAACAAATGGTAGAGTAGATATGGGGATTGCTGTTATAAGTAGTAGTGTAGATATGGGGATTACTGTAAGAATTGGTATAGTAGATATGGGGATTGCTGTAACAAGTTTCCCATCTGATATGTGGAATTGTGTAACAAGCTGCAGAGTTGATATGGGGATTGCGGTAACAAGTGGTAGAATAGATATGGGGATTGCTGTAAGAAGGGGCACAGTAGGTATGGGGATTTCTGTAACAAGTGTTAGAGTAGATATGGGGATTGCTGTCATAAGTGGTAGAGTCGATTTGGGGATTGATGTTACAAGTGGTAGAGTAGATTTGGGGATTGCTGTTATAAGTAGTAGAGTATATATGGGGATTGATGTAACAAGTGGTAGAGTAGATATGGGGATTGCTGTAAGAAGTGGTATAGTAGGTATGGGGATTGCTGTAACAAGTGGTAAAGTAGATATGGGGATTGCATATTATTTTCTTTACTAATGTTTGGAAAGGAATAATATATTTCTAAATTAATTAATGCAATCTCATAGTGTTTATCTGTTTCTAATTCTAATGGAGGATTAAATGTAGTATTAAAATTAGTTTTATTATTAGAGACAATAATTTGAGTTGACCATTTATGTCTTGTATTTTTTTCAATTTGTTTTAAAAGTTCTTCCATTTCTTTAAATTTAATTTGATTTTTTAAGCTATATAAAATGTGTCTAATTTATATCTTTATTTACCATTGGAATTTTCGCTAGAGTTATCAATGACTAAATAGCCATATGGTTGTTCCCAACAAAGTTTACATAATTTTTTGAATTCTTCTATTGGCATATCAGTACTTGCGCGATCATTATAAATATGATTAAGATTTTTTGCATCTTGTTTGAATAGACAAATAAAATTATCATTTTCTGTTATTGTCTGTCTTAGTAATTTAAAATAATTTTGTGCTAAGTAAAAACAATCAACATTACTATGTCTTCCTCTGACATAATAATCTTCACATTTGTTTTGTTTTTCTAATAAAAGATCATCAAAAATCATTAAGTTTTTATCTGAAGATTTAAGATTTTTTGGATCTGGATCTTCATTTGCGTTTTCATAAAACATTTGATTGGTGAATTGGAAGAATATTTTTTACTTGCTTCTTGTAGAATTTCTTGAGGTGATACTCCCTTTCCAATAATATAGTCTTTATTTTTAAATAATTGATGTAAAATTTCTTTTGGTAATTTTTGTTCAAATCCTATTTTAATTATTTTATATTCTGGTTGAAAAAGAGATTTTCCAAATACTTGAAGATTGTCATAATCTAAGAAATCCTTTAGAAGGAGATTTAATAGTAAATTAGTTTTTCCACAACCTGATTTATCCAACAATTAATCCTCTAATACTATTTGGTAGCAATGGGTTATTATGTCTATTTGATAAGTTTTCATTCCATGAAAATTCTTCTATAGACATTTTATTATACATTTTTTTAGAATCACTGAAAAATATTATAGTATATAAAAAGTATTCATTTTAATTAACTAATATCAACAGCCATCTTATTTCCATCTGATTGAAATTTTAAAATGATATCAGAAATAACCACAGCATGAGCTTCTGTTTCTGCAGGAACTTTTTTTTTATTAAATGTGGCTTTTATTTGAATATCCGTAGTACTATATTTTAATCGTTCCCTTTGTTTGCTTACATCCAAAACGAATAAAGGATATAAATCTTTGTATTGTTTAGGAGATACTTCCCAACCAAACAATGAATCATCTATCATTAAAAATTTAGATTGAAAATCAGCAGCATCTCCATAAACTCTTGAAAACTTTTGATTAGGAATTGATAATTCGTAATCTACTTCTGGATATCTTCTAGAATTTACTGTTACAAAAATGTTTTTTAAATCTACATTATCAAACGCTGATGTATTCATATCTTGATCTGATTTTGTTTTTGTCTGAAAAGCTAAAATAATCCATCTTGGTTTCTCTGATGAAGCTTTAGTAGATAATTTCCATGAGAAATTTGTAGTTTCAGGAACAGAAATACTATCACTTTGTCTACTTCTATATCCAACAGTTAATGATATTTTATTCTCAATAATTTTATATAAATTTTCATTTTGTTCTAGAACAGGTTCAGCGTGTGGTATATACCATGATAATTTTTTAAAAATAATTTTTCCTTCTGCTGATGTAGCACTTTTAAAAATAGCATCATCGTCATTTGATTTTCTATACAATGTGAGTTGATGTTTAAAGCCGTAATCTATTTTATTATAATCTTCTGCAAAACCAAATATATGTTTTAAAGGAACGCAAAAACTAAATGTGCCTTTTGTTTCTTGTTCTTCAATAAATATATTATGTCTCACTGAGAATCCATGATTAGTTTTTTCATCCGCATTATCTGATGAATCTTTAGACCATATACAATTCAAAGCTATTGAATCATAGTTTTCAGAATATTTTAAAGTTATTAACATTGTTGTTACTTGTCCTGGAAAATTAACACTTTCAATTTCTTGTCCAGACAGAACGTATTTTATATTTTCAAACATGTGCATTAAACCATTATTACATAATGCCATTTTATCAGCTTCAACAAATGAAGTACCATCTTTTTTTACAAGTATTCCTTCAATTTGCAGATAACTTTCACTAGGATGTGTAAACAGATCTTGTGTTTCAACAACTATTCTGATTTCACCTCCATTATTTAAATTAGTTGTACCTGATACTGGACCATATTCATGAAATTCATATCGTTCTATGCTTTCATCTAATTTTAAGGTTTCTTGAATTTGTAAAATTTCTTCAGTCATTTTATTAAAGGTATAAAATGTCGTTATCGCTAACAGGTTGTGTTGTAAATCTTATCCTTTTAATGTAATAAAAATCATGAATTTTAATAGGACTTAATTCAATTGTTTTATTTTCTACTTGGGTTACTTCTAATCTGGATGTGATCAATTTTATTCCATATTTTTTACCATCTTCTTTTACCAATACAATTTTAAAATCAAAAATAGGATTAGCTAATAAACCAGATCTTGGTGGTTGATGTTTAACTTTCATTTGTGATCCTGGTAGAATTTCTTTAAACTGTTCGTGTGCAATCATAATTTTACCTTCAATGATTATTGTACTACCAACAGGAGGATCATTAATAACCACTTTATCGTCCTCAAATTCTGTATTAAATTCAAGATGGGTTTCTCTGTTTGCGCGTGAACTAATGAAATAATTTGCAATCTCTCTTTGTATTAAAACCGCTTGACCTTGAGAAGATAAAGGAATAAAACTTCCAATTATTTTACCAGAATTAAATATTTTTAATATGGTATGACCACCTCCTTTGGTTGAGACTTGAGTATATTTTAATTGAATATATATATATCCCAATCATATTTTGTTGGTAAAGGAATCCACAAATTATTTGTTGATACAAACATTAAAGGTTTTCCTACTAATCCACACTTATCTAATTCACTACTGGGTGGTATCATAGTTCTGACATAAATACCGTTTTCATTTAATTTAAAACAATACAAAACATCTTTATTACCAATCCTATCAAATCCTTCAACATTTTCTCAGTCATCTAAATTAGTAGCATAGTTTCTCAGAGGTTGAATTGTTGTTATAGATTCATCATCCATTAAACCAAATTTATCTACAGGCATTTTATAAGTATTTAATTTCATTATCACTAACAGTTTGAGTTGTTAATCTTATACGACAAATAAAATAGAAATCATGAAGTTTAATAGGACTCAATCCAATTGTTTTGTTTTCTACTTGTTTTATTTTTATTCCGGGTGAAATAAATCTGGTTCCATATTTTAAGTTTTCTTCTTTAATTATTATTATTTTAAAATCCAAATTTAAATTACTAGTATTTTCTATTAGTAATCCTGGTAATATTTCTTTGTCTTCGTCTATAAAAAAATGTGTTCCTTCAATTATAATTGTAGAACCAATAGATGGATTATTAATAACATCAGTAGGTTGTCCTGGTATGGTTTTAAATTCAAAATGGCCTTCCTTTTCGAGAGTGCCAACGTAATATGTTCTATTTTCTAAAATTAAAAATGGATTAGCTATTAGGTCACTCTCGGGTAGAGAAACATAATTTCCTATTATTATTCCATAATTATTTATTGATATTATCTTCCCATTTTGTGAAAACGTATATGGTGTTATATTAATATCTATATCCCAATCATATTTTACAGGTATTGGGATATATTTTTCCCCCTCATATACAAATGTTAAAGGTTTATCTATAATACCATCATTATTCAATACTTCTGTTCTAACATAAATACGATTTTTATTTAACCTAAAACAATATAACCCATCCTTTTATCCTTCTTTATCAAAATCTTGAACATTTTCTAAATCATCTAGATTTATAGCATAATTTCTTAGGGGTAGAATTGTTTTAGACATTTTTATAAGTATTTTATTTCAATATCACTAACAGGCTGAGTTGTTAATCTGATACGACAAATGTAATAGAAATCGTGAATTTTAACAAGATTTATTCCAATTACTGTGTTTTCTACTTGATTTATTTTTATTCCGGGTGTAATAAATCTGATTCCATATTTTTTATTTTCTTCTTTTATTAGTATAATTGTAAAATTAAATTTTGAATTGTTAGTACTTTCTATTATTAATCCTGATAATATTTCATTTTTTGCAACTTTACTACGCATCCTTCCTTCAATTATAATTGTAGAACCAACTGGAGGATTCTTAATATCTTCCATAAGAGATGGATGTTCAGTATTAAATTCAAGATGTGCATCCTTATTCTCTTGTGAAGCAATACAATATTGGTTTTGGTTTTGTATTATTAAAACTGCAATACTTATTAATCCGTTTGCCGGTAGTGAAACCAAACTTCCTATTATTTTTCCTGAATTAGTTATTTTCATTATGTTGCTAGTTCTTGAAAATGTACTTGGTTTTAATTTAATATCAATATCCCATTCATATTTTGCTGGTATTGGAATCCATTTTTCATCTTCAAATACAAACATTACCAGTTTATTTCTAATATCGGTATTATCTAAAATATGTGTCAAATCATCTTTCATTCCAAATTTATCTACAGGCAATTTAAGTAGTAAAAATTACAGAAGACAAAGTTTTAATAGGAATTATGAATTGACTTTTTTATGTTTTTGGATATTCAGAATTATTATTTTATTGATTTTTTATGTTTTCATGTTATTTTTTTACTTCTATATTTTTGGAGCAATGTGTTTTAAAAAGTGAGTGTCCGAATCCCCTAAATATATATAGTCACCATATTTATGAAGTAAGGCTCATGTATGAGCTCGGTTACTATGTGACACCACTTGGATACGGAGCTCATGTCAGATGGGGTCGTAAAGTGCAGAACTACCAGCGTTGGAAGTTTTGCACTTTTAGCGCTGTGTCTGTATATGAAAACGCAGGTAAAATAAATTAAGATTGCAATGAATTGGGTGCATAAGTAGACCAAAGTTTAAAACAGTGTATTTTTAAATTGATCGTTAATATTATAGTTTCAGCGAATTTCCGAATTGATCTGATTATATTTCTGAATTATTATTATTTCATGTTATTATTATATAGATTTTTCACAGTTGTTAAATACAGGTATATTTAAATTACAAAATAATTCAAACAAATCAATATAAGCGTGTATAGACTTTTTTATTTTATGTTTTATTATAAATCTATATATCTATTTATCGATTAAGTAGATAATCGCAAAAAAATAAAAATATAATTTTTTTTTTTATATTTTCGCTGATTGGGGTGGTAATAGCGAAAAAAAATATATATTTTAAGAAAATGATGTTGTCTAGAGTCGTCACTTTACTATACTACTGATTGCTGTAAGAAGTGGTAGAGTAGATATGGGGATTGCTGTAAGAAGTGGTAGAGTAGATATGGGGATTGCTGTAAGAAGTGGTAGAGTAGATATGGGGATTGCTGTAAGAAGTGGTAGAGTAGATATGGGGATTGCTGTAAGAAGTGGCACAATAGGTATGGGGATTTCTGTAACAAGTTTTAGAGTAGATATGGGGATTGCTGTTATAAGTGGTAGAGTAGATATGGGTATTGTTGTAACAAGTGGTAGAGTAGATATGGGGATTGCTGTAACAAGTGGCAGAGTAGATATGGGGATTGCTGTAACAATTGGCAGAGTAGGTATGGGGATTTCTGTAACAAGTTTTAGAGTAGATATGGGGATTGCTGTTATAAGTAGTAAAGTAGATATGGGGATTGCTGTAACAATTGGTAGAGTAGATATGGGAATTGCTGTAACAAATGGTAGAGTAGATATGGGGATTGCTGTAACATGTGGTAGAGTAGATATGGGGATTGCTGTAACAAGTGGTAGAGTAGATATGGGGATTGCGGTAACAAGTGTTAGAGTAGATATGGGGATTGTTGTAACAAGTGGTAGAGTAGATATGGGGATTGCTGTAAGAAGTTGCAGAGTTGATATGAGGATTTTTGTAACAAGTGGTAGAGTAGATATGGTGAATGCTGTAACGTAACAAGTAGCAGAATAGATATGGGGATTGCTGTAACACGTGGCAGAGTAGATATGGGGATTGCGGTAACAAGTGGTAGATTAGATATGTGGATTGTTGTAACAAGTGGTAGAGTAGATATGGGGATTGCTGTAACAAATGGTAGAGTAGATATGGGGACTGCTGTAACATGTGGTAGAGTACATACGGGGATTACAGTAAGAAGTGGTATATTAGATATGGGGATTGCTGTTATAAGTATTAGAGTAGATATGGGGATTGATGTAACAAGTGGTAAAGTAGATATGGGGATTGCTGTATGAAGTGGCACAATAGGTATGGGGATTTCTGTAACAAGTTTTAGAGTAGATATGGGGATTGCTGTTATAAGTGGTAGAGTAGATATGGGGATTGCTGTAACAAATGGTAGAGTAGATATGAGGACTGCTGTAAGAAGTGGTAGAGAAGATATGGGGATTGCTGTAAGAAGTGGTAGAGTAGATATGGGGATTGCTGTAAGAAGTGGCACAATAGGTATGGGGATTTCTGTAACAAGTTTTAGAGTAGATATGGGGATTGCTGTTATAAGTGGTAGAGTAGATATGGGTATTGTTGTAACAAGTGGTAGAGTAGATATGGGGATTGCTGTAAGAAGTGGCAGAGTAGATATGGGGATTGCTGTAACAATTGGCAGAGTAGGTATGGGGATTTCTGTAACAAGTTTTAGAGTAGATATGGGGATTGCTGTTATAAGTTGTAAAGTAGATATGGGGATTGATGTAAGAAGTGGCAGAGTAGATATTGGAATTGTTGTAACAAATGGTAGAGTAGATATGGGGATTGCTGTAACATGTGGAAGAGTAGATATGGGGATTGCTGTAAGAAGTGGCAGAGCAGATATTGGAATTGCTGTAACAATTGGTAGAGTAGATATGGGAATTGCTGTAACAAATGGTAGAGTAGATATGGGGATTGCTGTAACATGTGGTAGAGTAGATACGGGGATTGCTGTAACAAGTTGCCCAACTGATATGTGAATTGATGTAACAAGCTGCAGAGTTGATATGGGGATTGCGGTAACAAGTGTTAGAGTAGATATGGGGATTGCTGTAACAAGTGGTAGAGTAGATATGGGGATTGCGGTAACAAGTGTTAGAGTAGATATGGGGATTGTTGTAACAAGTGGTAGAGTATATATGGGGATTGCTGTAAGACGTGGTAGAGTAGATATGTGGATTGTTGTAACAAGTGGTAGGGTAGATATGGAGATTGCTGTAAGAGGTGGTAGAGTAGATATGGGGATTGCTGTAAGAAGTTGCAGAGTTGATATGGGGATTTTTGTAACAAGTGGTAGAGTAGATATGGTGAATGCTGTAACGTAACAAGTAGCAGAGTAGATATGGGGATTGCTGTAACACGTGGCAGAGTAGATATGTGGATTGCGGTAATAAGTGGTAGATTAGATATGTGGATTGTTGTAACAAGTGGTAGAGTAGATATGGGGATTGCTGTAACAAATGGTAGAGTAGATATGGGGACTGCTGTAACATGTGGTAGAGTACATACGGGGATTGCTGTAAGAAGTGGTAAATTAGATATGGGGATTGCTGTTGTAAGTAGAAGAGTAGATATGGGGATTGATGTAACAAGTGGTAGAGTACATATGGGGATTGCTGTAAGAAGTGGTACAGTAGGTATGGGGATTGCTGTAACAAGTGGTAAAGTAGATATGGGTATTGCTGTAAGAAGTGGCAGATTAGATATGGGGATTGCTGTAACAAGTGGTAGAGTAGATATGAGGATTGCTGTAACAAGTGGCAGATTAGATATGGGGATTGCTGTAACAAGTGGCAGAGTAAATATGAGGATTGCTGTAAGAAGTGGCAGAGTAGATATGGGGATTGCTGTAACAATTGGTAGAGCAGATTTGGGAATTGCTGTAACAATTGGCAGAGTAGATATGGGGGCTGCTGTAACAATTGGCAAAGTAGATATGGGAATTGCTGTAACAAGTGGCACAACTGATAAGGGGATTGCTGTAACAAGTGGCACAACTGACATGAGGATTGTTGTAACAAGTGTCACAACAGATATAAGGATTGCTGTAACAAGTGGCACAACTGACATGAGGATTACTGTAACAAGTGACACAACTGATATGGGGATTGCTGTAACAAGTGGTACAACTGACATGAGGATTGCTGTAACAAGTGACACAACTGATATGAGGGTTGCTGTAACAAGTGGTACAACTGACATGAGGATTGCATTAACAAGTGACACAACTGACATGAGGATTGCTGTAACAAGTGACACAACTGACATGAGGATTGCTGTAACAAGTGGCACAACTGACATGGGGATTGCTGTAACAAGTGGCAGAACTGACATGGGGATTGCTGTAACAAGTTGCATAACGGATATACATACATTCGTTACTGTAGTGTAACTGGTTTCTTTGATAGGATAGTACACAGTTATGCAACACTACAGTACTATTCTACTCTTCATCATCATCAAGTAACGGGCCTGCTGTCTTAGGTGATCATGTCTCTCCACAACGTTCGATCTCGACAGTTATTTATCATTTCTGTTGTTGACCTTCTGCCAAGCCATTCTCTTAAGCTGTCTGGTATCTTTTCTGCTTGCTTCCCTCTATCTCTCCGTCCCTTAATTTTCCCAGTTGTTACAATATATTCCAACTGTTTTCTTTTCATTACAATATAATACTACAAAATGATGATTGTTTCATCCTAATATTGGAAATAAGCTCTCTTTTTGTTTTTGCCTCTTTCAGAATGTCTTCATTACTCTTTTTAGCTGTCAATGTTCTTTTTAACATTCTTCTGCAAAACCACATTTCTACAGACTCCAGTTATTTTCTTGTCTATTGTCCATGATTAACATCCATATGTTAAGTTTGGTTCTACATTACTTTTAAGAACACTTTTTTTCCTACTAGTGTCAAAAATGTATTGCACAGTATCTTCCTTATTTTTTGGATGCTGCTTTTGCTGAGCCATTCTGCATCTCACCTCTATTGTACATACGATTCTACTATCTACCTATAAAAGCATAGATAAACACTGTTGTTTTTAAAAGTCCCCAATAATCGTGATGGCGGTGTCTATCCGTGTCGCCTCTTTCACTCATTAACACAAATTGATGACATGAATTAATGATAACGTTGTTTGTGACGAACCATGCTCCCCACTGGACGCCGATCAATGTCGGCGTTGACGCTGATCGCATGCTGTACTGTCGGCCTCCTCCCTGACAGCCTTGCTAGAAGGATGGACTCGTGATTTGAGTAACGGCATGACTGCTTCTTACTTAATGGAACAGCCGCTCAAAACTGGCCAGGAAACTAATACTGAACTTCCCCTTGTGATCTCCGTATAGTGGTACTTCTCGCTGTTTCGCTGATGGACGGCCATGCAGACGTTCAGATCTCAGTCTCCTCTTCAACTCTGCTGTTCGTTCTTCACCATAACGATCATACTCACAAACACTGACAGAGTCACTGACCAAAACTGTTCACTCCTAAAATAGGACTGAGTTTATTCACAGTTCATCTGACCAGTTACACCACAAAGTAGACAAAACCAGCGACGTACTCAGCCCTCGGCTGCTCACACATAATTAACATGGAATATTTATCTCTTCCACTCAAGCTGAAACAGTTAGCGATCTCCTTACTCACACATATTGAATATGAAAAAGTACTCAGCTTTTCAACTAAAGCTGGATCAGTTAGCGATCTCCTTGCTCACACATATTGAATATGAAGAAGTACTCAGCTTTTCAACTAAAGCTGGATCAGTTAGCGATCTCCTTGCTCACACATATTGGATATTACAAAGCTAAATTATTCACCGAGCTCCTTGCTCACACATAATGAATATGAACATTTAACACGACACATTTGAAGGTTGGTAAGCCATAATCGCTATCGCCTTCCGACGCCCCTTTTCCCAGGCCTACCGTAAGAATAAAAACTCCCTACCTAACCTTGTGATTTGACTATATCTTTCATCGTCAGCCAATCCCCGACCCTCTTACATCCTCTTCCCCTCTAATTGAACCCTCTCAAAATCCCGAGAATTCGTTATTCTAACTGAGCTGATTACCTCACTCACTCCCCGTCAAATGTCCACGTTTTCCTGACTCACTCACTCGTGTTATTGTTACACATTCTCACCCTCCCACTGTTACAGGTGAATATAAATTATGATTGTTGCCCTAATCCAGATTTGATGTCAGAAAGGGCGCTAAACATAAGAAATCAAATCTCCATGAGCAGAATATATAACCAACGAGATATCCACGCTAACCAGACATAAAGAAATGAGTCTGCTACATATACACAACCAAAGGTGGACAGAACGTTACCGCAATCATGTAGACAGACATGCATGTACCCCATCCAAAAGAAAAGAAAATCAAATACAATTAAAGTCACTATCTACGTGCCTCTAACGCTTCATCCTCATCATCAGGTGCTGCCATGCCGGTTAGTGTTCGCGTTCAATCTGTCTCCACATCACTCGGTCAGCTGTCAAAAAAAACTGTCAGCATACCTTTCAGGAGAGTATGTTAAACTCCACTACTGACTTCCTAAAGAACGATTCCCTAAACTATACATTGTCCATTCTATATATGGCCCTTTTCGTCTTGTCAGACGGTCTAGTGGAGGCTATTGCGTATTTTTTTGAGGTATTGTTTTTGCCGAACAGCTTCTCTCGTGGCTAATTCTACCAATGTTTGACAAACACACGCGGTCACATAATGAACAGGTCAGGCTCGCTGGTCCACAGGGTTTACCATCCTTTTTCATGAGTCTCTTCTCTTCTAAGTCCTGTCTTAGAACAGTCTCAAATGTTGTTATACCGTTCCTTATACGTGCTCTCCATGATGTGCGATCACTTGCCAGATGTTGCCAGTCGTTTTCACAGATGGAGAAGTCTTTCAGAGATGATTTGCAGATATCTCTATATCGTAGTTTAGGTCTGCCGATTTGTCGTTTTCCGTGTTTTAGCTCGCCATATAGTATTTGCCTAGGAATGCGTTTTTCTTCCATCCGTTGGACATGCCCCAGCCATCTTAGCCTTCGACTTCTGAGCATCGACATGATTGTTAGGGTCTTAGCACGTTGCAGGACAGTTAAGTTGGTTATTTTGTCCTGCCATTTGATGTGCATTATTTTGCGGAGACATCGCATGTGGAAGACATTTAGTCTTTTTTCCTGGTTTGAGTATGTTGTCCAGGTTTCGGATCCATATAGTAGTGTGCTAAGCACACAAGTTTGATATATTAAGAGTTTAGTCTTTTGAGTTAGTTTCGTGTTGTTCCATGCCCTTTTTGTGAGTTTGCCGAAGGTCGTAGCTGCCTTACCAATTCGACAGTTTATTTCTTCATCAAGAGAGATGGTTTGCGTAACTGTGGATCCAAGATATGTAAATTTCTGTACTGATTCCAGTGGGCAGTCTTTTAGAGTAATAGATATAGGTTTGAAGTCACCTTGATTTAGTATTACTGTCTTCTGAACATTAATTGACAGTGAAAGAAGGTCGCATGCTTTATCCAGGTTGTTGATCAGCGACTGTAGGGTGGCCTCACTATGAGCGACTAGGGCTGCATCGTCAGCAAATAAAAATTCTTTAAGTAGGGCAACATTTGTTTTGGTTTTTGCTCTTAGTCGTGCTAGGTTGAACAGTGAGCCATCTGGTCTAGTGCGAATGTAAATATCTCCTGAGCTGTTTTCGAAGGTGTAATTTAGGAGGGCAGCAAAAAATATACCAAAAAGGGTGGGGGCGAGGACACATCCCTGTTTCACTCCTTTGTTGACTTTGAAATTCTCTGATGGACTCCCATCAAAATGGACTTTGCCATTCATGTCTTCATGGAAGGAAATTATCAGCCTAAGTAATTTAGGAGGGCAGCCTATGCCTTCTAACACCTTGTAGAGACCATCTCTGTTTACTGTGTCGAATGCCTTTGTGAGATCCACAAAGGCAATATAGAGCGGCATATTTTGTTCCCGACATTTTTCCTGCAGTTGTCTAAGAGTGAAGATCATATCTATGGTTGATCTCCCGGGTCTGAAACCGCATTGGGACTCGGGAAGCACCCGTTCTGCAAGTCTATGCAGGCGATTAAGTACGACTCTAGCAAAAGCTTTGCCTGTTGTGCTAAGGAGAGAAATGCCTCTGTAATTATTGCAGTCGCCCCTGTCTCCTTTGTTCTTGTACAGCGTTATAATCTTGGCATTTCTCATGTCATGAGGTATTTCTCCGTTTCTCCAGCATTTAATTAGCAGTTTGTATAGGTGTGGAAGTAGTACGCTTAGGTTGTCCTTTAGTACATCTGTGGGAATGTTGTCATTTCCTGCAGCTTTTCCTCTTGAGAGGGCATTTATAGCGTCAGCAAGTTCGTTCATAGTAGGCTCAACATCCAGTTCAAACATTGTAGGATATTTGGGTATTGATTGTGCTAGAGCTGTGTTTGCTGGTCTGTCGTCACTGTATAGATTAGAGTAGTGTTCAACCCATCTTTGCATTTGTTGTCCCTTGTCAGTAATAGGTTCTCCAAACTTGGATTTTAGGGGGGCTAATTTTGTTATTTTTGGTCCAAGGGCCTTTTTTATATTGTCATGCATGGTTTTTGAGTCGCCCCTGTCTGAGGCTTTCTGTATTTCAGAGCATAGATTGTTCCAGTATTCGTTTGCGCATCTTCTTGCTTCGCGTTGTAGGGTGGCTTGCGCATGTTTGAGCTGATCCTTGGTGATTTGATTGGGATTATTATTGAAGTTCAGTAAAACCTTTTTCTTATTAGCTATTAGTGGGTCTAGTCTTGCTGCATTTTCTTCGACCCAGTCGTTCTTTGAGAACCGTTTCTGGCCGTAGGTAGATAGAGCGCAGTTATAGATGTGTGTTCTCAGGGAGCACCAGTTGTCATCCACACTTGATGCATCTTCTACTTCTTCTACCAGTTCATCAAACTTGGATCTAAAAATATCTTCGGTTGGTGTGGTTTTTGCCGCTGTGATGTTGATCTTGGCTGCTGCAGGCTCTCTTGATTTGTAGATACGACTACTTCTGGCTTTGATCTTACTAATGACTAGAGCGTGGTCTGTGTTGCAGTCTGCACTGTGATATGTTCGTGTTATTCTGATGTTATTTAAAGACTGCCTACGTGTAAGAACTAGGTCTAGTTGGTGCCAGTGACCACTTCTAGCATGACGCCATGTTACTTTATGCTTGTGTTTCACATTAAAGTATGTGTTTGTTACACATAGGTGGTTATTTGAGCAGAATTCTAGGAGTCGCTGGCCATTTCCGTTGATTTTTCCAATGCCGTGGTGACCTAGACATGTTGGCCAATATTGCTGATCAGATCCTGTGCGTGCATTGAAATCACCGAGTAAGTATAATAGTTCCTCTTTTGGAAGTGAGTCAATGGTCATTTGCAGTTGTTGGTAGAAGTTGTCTTTCTCTTCGTCTGATGCAGCCAACGTTGGTGCATAGGCACTAATGATATTTATTGATCCACTCTTCGTATGTAGCTGGAGTATCATCAAGCGTTCAGACACTCCTTTTGGCGTGGTTATGGAGTTTATGTGTTTGTTATGTACAGCAAAGCCTACTCCATGTATACGTGGTTTTTCGGGGCTTAGGCCTTGCCAGAAAAAATATATTGTCCATTCTATATATATATATATATATATATATATATATATATATATATATATATTTATATATTTATATATTTATATATATATATATATATAAAAACTGTCTAGTTAATTTTTCTTCAGCAAGCAGCAAACTCATTTTGAGTTTTGCAGCAGAAGGCAATCTGAGCAGCAGAGGCAGTCCCTCTTTGATTATCTATTATTCCTATATTGATTCCTTTGAAGTTAAAACGAGTAGGACGTGTCCGCCGTAAACAAGACTACCAAGATTGAGCCTTCCTTTTTAAACTTTCATTGACTATATAAAATATAGTAAAGAGCCCCATCACGTCAAGTAACGTATAGGTAATATGGTGTTAGTGACCGTCACGCCAAGTGGCGTATGGGGAATATGGTGTTAGTGACCGTCACGCCAAGTGGCGTATGGGGAATATGGTGTTAGTGACCGTCACGCCAAGTAACGTATAGGTAATATGGTGTTAGTGACCGTCACGCCAAGTAACGTATAGGTAATATGGTGTTAGTGACCCGACACGCCAAGTGGCGTATGGGGAATATGGTGTTAGTGACCCGTGAAGTCAAGTGGCGTATGGGTAATATGGTGTTAGTACCATGACGCCAAGTGACGTATGGGTAATATGGTGTTAGTGACCGTCACTTCAAGTGGCGTATGGGTAATATGGTGTTAATGACCGTCACGCCATGTGGCGTATGGGTAATATGGTGTTAGTGACCGTCACGCCAAGTGGCGTATAGGTAATATGGTGTTAGTGACCGTCACGCCAAGTGGCGTATAGGTAATATGGTGTTAGTGACTGGCACGCCAAGTGGCGTATAGGTAATACGGTGTTAGTGACCGTCACGCCAAGTTGCGTTTAGGTAATATGGCATTAGTGATCATAATTTTTACCTTAGACATGATTTTAGCGATAATGTGGACGGTATTACATCCATGCTGCATTGACTTCACAGAAAAAAGGTACCCATTTAAGGCTGGGTGAACCTGTAGGCCGTCGATCAGGATCGAACACGGCCTCTTGTGCTTTGTAGTTCAGTCCAATAAGCACTGAACTAACTTGGCTCCCCTTTCAATAACTATAGTTTTCCCTAAATGCCTTCCTCCACTGAAGAGTTCTACATTTATCTGCTATACAAAAACTGGTTGCATTACAATTCAGCAGAATAAACACATATACTATAACTCAGCAGAATAAACACACACTATATCTCAGCAGAATTAACACATACACTATAACTCAGCAGAATAAACACATACACTATAACTCAGCAGAATAAACACATACACTATAACTCAGCAGAATAAACACATACACTATAACTCAGCAGAATAAACACATACACTATAACTCAGCAGAATAAACACATACACTATAACTCAGCAGAATAAACACATACACTATAACTCAGCAGAATAAACACATACACTATAACTCAGCAGAATAAACACATACACTATAACTCAGCAGAATAAACACATACACTATAACTCAGAATAAACACATACACTATAACTCAGCAGAATAAACACATACACTATAACTCAGCAGAATAAACACATACACTATAACTCAGCAGAATAAACACATACACTATAACTCAGCAGAATAAACACATACACTATAACTCAGCAGAATAAACACATACACTATAACTCAGTAGAATAAACACATACATCTCAACTCAATAGAATAGAATAAACATATTACAATATTGCATAAACTCACTGACAAAACTGTTTCAGCTTAACTGCATCAGCCAAAGTAGAAAATTTGGGGAGTTCATTATCCCATGTTAGGAATTGCAATACTGCTTGATGGCAAATTTCGGGGAAAGGACAAACTTCATCTTTTGTATATTCCTGGCAATCTAAAAGCAGGTTAGAAAAATAAACCATTTGGGGGTGGTGATTTGTGTCAAGATTAAAATATATAAGTTGACTATTTGTGTTATAATTAGAATATGTTAGTTGATCATTTGTGACAAGATTGGAAATCATAGTTGACAAATTGTGTCAATATTAGATTATATTAGTTGACCATTTCTGTCAAAGGTAGAAATATTAGTTAGCAATTTGTTTCAAGATTAGATTATATTATTTAACCATTTGTGACAAAATTAGATTATATTATTTAACCATTTGTGTCAAAATCAGATTATATTAGTTGACCATTTGTACAAAATTAGATTATATTAGTTGACCATTTGTGTCAAAATTAGATTATATTAGTTGACCAATTGTGACAAAATTAGATTATATTAGTTGACCATTTGTGACAAAATTAGATTATATTAGTTGACCAATTGTGACAAAATTAGTATATAGGCCCCTATTAGTTGACCATTTGTGTCAAGAATATATAATAATATTTGACCATTTGTGTCAAGATTAGATTATATTAGTTGACCATTTGTGTCAAGATTAGATTATATTAGTTGCCCTATTATGTCAAGATTAGATTATACTAGTTGACCATTTGTGTTAAGATTAGATTATATTAGTTGACCACTTGTGTCCAGATTAGAATATATTAGTTGCCCTATTGTGTCAAGATTAGATTATATTAGTTCACCATTTGTGTCAAGATTAGATTATATTAGTTCACCATTTGTGTCAAGATTAGATTATATTAGTTCACCATTTGTGTCAAGATTAGATTATATTATTTGACCATTTGTCGTAAAAAAGAACAAGCGCCATGACCAGATAATATATAAATAGATGATTTATAAGATTTATGTGAGACTGTTATTAAAATATCATAACAGATTTGCTTAATGACATTTATAACTACGCTCAGATTCCGTATGCTTTTCTACTGTCTACATTTTATTACAAGAAACGCCATCTTGTCCTGTCTCTTGCTTTGATGGTACAGGTTGTCTTAGGATGACTTGCCCAACTTTTGATGTTACTGGTCCATGTTAGGTTTGGTCTGCCACTGCCTCTATTACCATGTATTTTCCCTTCCAATATTATTTTTAGTTGACTGTGGTGTCTTTTAACTTACTCCACAACTTTAATTTGTCTTGTTCTAATTAATTAATAAAAGATCAGCCACTGACATTATGACAGGCAGGAAAGACCGAGAGTGTGAGAGAGAGATGACTGTCTACGTCAGCCGGCATGGCACCTGATTATTATTATTTGAGGTAACATTAGAATACAATTGTTGCAGATTTGTGGAAAGATTAGAATATATTATTTGACCTTTTTTTTATCAATATTACAATACACTAGTTCACTATTTTGAAGTAAGATAAACATATACTAGTTGACACTTTTTCGAAATATTAGAATATATTACTTCACTTTTTGTGATAAGATTAGAAATTAT
The DNA here is from genome assembly GCA_032433765.1 of Megaustenia siamemsis. Lineage (NCBI taxonomy): Eukaryota > Metazoa > Mollusca > Gastropoda > Stylommatophora > Ariophantidae > Megaustenia > Megaustenia siamemsis. The sequence goes on from JAVIAB010000159.1 coordinate 60,537,891, forward strand.
TACTTGAATATTTGTGATAAGATTAGAATATATTACTTGACTATTTGTGGAAAGATTAGAATATATTACTTCACTATTTGTGATAAGATTAGAAATGATTACTTGACTATTTGTAATAAGATTATAATATATTACGTGACTATTTCTGATAAAATTAGAAATTATGACTTGACTATCTGTGATAAGAACAGAAAATATTACTTGACTATTTGTGATAAGTTTAGAATATATTACTTGACTATTTGTGATAAGTTTAGAATATATTACTTGACTATTTGTGATAAGATTAGAATATATTACTTGACTATTTGTGATAAGTTTAGAATATATTACTTGACTATTTGTGATAAGTTTAGAATATATTACTTGACTATTTGTGATAAGTTTATAATATATTACTTGACTATTTGTGATAAGTTTAGAATATATTACTTGACTATTTGTGATAAGTTTAGAATATATTACTTGACTATTTGTGATCTGATTATAATATATTACTTGACTATTTGTGATAAGTTTAGAATATATTACTTGACTATTTGTGATCTGATTATAATATATTACTTAACTATTTGTGATAAAATTAGAATATATTACTTGACTATTTGTGATAAGATTAGAATATATTACTTGATTATTTGTGATAAGTTTAAAATATATTACTTGACTATTTGTGATACGATTAGAATATATTACTTGACTATTTGTGATAAAATTATAATATATTACTAGACTATTTGTGATAAGTTTAAAATATATTACTTGACTATTTGTGATAAAATTAGAATATATTACTTGACTATTTGTGATAAGAATAGAATATATTACGTTACTATTTGTGATAAAAAAATAGAATATATTACTTGACTTTTTGTGATAAGAATAGAAATGTTACTTGACTATTTGTGATAAGATTAGAATATATTACTTGACTATTTGAGATACGATTATATAACTTCAGCTCATTATTTGTTGCAAAGTTACAATATACGCGTTGACTATTTCTAGAAAAAATAAGGAAGAGTTGATTATTTGTTGAGATATTACAATAAACTATACCGCGGTCACAAATGTTTGCCCTTTCAATTTCTTGAATACCTCAATAAATACGTATCCTAGAAATGATTTTTTTTTCTTTTCTCACTGTCCTGTATTTGCCCCAACTTTAATTTGTTTAACTGATAAATGTTATATAGATTGCACAAATTTATCAAAACCGTCATTTTCTTTCTTATTCTTATCAATTTCTTAATACATTATTCCTCACACAGAATTAATTTGACAGTAGTGTAGTATATTTATTCTATTTCACAAATCAAAGGTGTACAATTGTTCATCAGTAGGTAATACTCCGTAAAATGATTGCCGATATGTCAATGACTTTGTTCCGTCTAAGTACAGTTTTTAATTTCTTTAGTGCCAATAATTCTTTCCCTTTGAAAAATAGATAGATCTCGTTAGATCACTTCTTTGTCAAAGTTGTTGAATTTATATTTCCGTGCTTCCCTCTTTTGATATGTGTATAAACATTACCTTTTTCAGTGAGCCATCTCGATGATGTTTGGGAACTAATACCAAAGGTCTGTGGGTTCAAAGTTCAAAGAAGCAGCTTTTGACATTTAGTCTCAAATGTAAAATATTTATATAATTCCAATGTCAAGTTTTTTAAAGTAATGATTCTAGGTACAAACGCCATTCCGCTGAAACCTCACATTTTGAGTTAGGAAACTCCTCTGAATACTGCACTGAGATTCAGAAAACAAACGAGGCAGTGACACAAATTTTCAGCGATTTCGGAAATTCACGTTCATCTTGCGCAAATACGTTAAAAATTTTCTTAAAAGAAACATGAAATGAGTTAGTTTGAACGGCCAGGTGAAAGCTACCACAAGATGATCTGTAGAACTTGTAAATACTAACCTAGCGAGGACTAGGATATATTTATATATCTGGAAGGAGCAGAAATATATCCTAATTACATGATTAAGAATTTTGAAAGTTCCCTGGACAGCTAAAAAGACCAATGAGAAAGTTCTCAAAGAGGCCAATATAAAAAGGGAGCTCTTAAAAAAACATCAGAAAGAAGCAATTAACATTTTTTGTGCACATCATGAGATGAGGAAAATTCGAATACTTGGTTACAACTGGCAAAATAAAAGGAAAGAGAGATCGCGGATGACAAAGAGAAAAAATACTGGATAGCTTGGTGTCATGGCATATAAAACAGTCAACAACAGAACTCATACGATGCACGTGGATAGAAGATTGTGGAAGGACATGATCGCCAACGCCAACCGGTACGGCACATGAAGATGATGATGAATTTCATGGCACGAATTAAACATTTGTAACACGCTGTTCTTGATGATATCAATATAAATAAATGTGCGCTTTCTTTACTTCACTAATGCTGAGATATAATTTATTAATGAATCCACATGTAGTGACGCTCCATTTAGTGACGCTCCATTTAGTGACGCTCAACGTAGTGACGATATTAATCTTTGGCTATCTATAACTTATGGATGCTGGTTATGTTATTTAAAGATATCTGCAGTTTGTCTTAGTACATTGTAACACACATCCTGCTGTGGAGCAGTTATAGCTAGTTTCTGAATGTAACTGAGCTGGTTCCATAAATAACATAGAATATAGAAGATATTGTTAATGTGAACTGCTTCGTTAGCCGCAGTATTATCTCTTTAGGGTATTTGCACCGTGTTTTGTTCATCATAGGCTGCATTCACTAGAGTAAACAGGAATCTAAAGGGCGCGTCATTTTGTGTGTACTACGTCATCATAATGGCTCATAAAAAATCCCTAGAACGGCCAAACGCTAATCTTATGTTCTGTTGCTTGATGTGCAACGGGGATAATCCGACGACTAACTGTGTGTTTATATGTACAGAAATGGAGTCAACAACAATGGCCTAACATCATCAAGTGCTATACATTTTAAAAATTATATGACGATCATCATTTTAAGGAGGACGTGAACTTCCTGTATATGGTGGATAGGCGGCAGGAACCATTGAAGGCTATGTCTGAAAAGTGTTCCTTGTTGCAGTTTCCTCACATTCCAAGTCCGGCTTGTTGCAGGAGCTACTGAGTTAAGTGCTCTGTGCACACCGTGAGCTGTGTGTCTCATCCGTTTTGATCATGTTTCGATATTCCAATTGCTTACGATGAATTATGATATCGTATGACAGGGAACAATTGACTGTGTTTACTTTCTGCTCGGTTTCGCCTTATGTCTTTTGGCGTGTGCTGAGACTGCTACGCTGGGGACTACAGTTACCTTTCTTTATTTGGGAGATGAGATAGTAATTCGGGTGATTTCGCTGGCATGGGCGGTTGAGCAATTATTGATTTTAATTCGTTTGCAGTGATACCGGGGCCTTCCATAACCAAATAACCAATTAACCAAATAACACCCTCTCAACGTGCCCATATCGTGAGTTCTTCATTCATCCCATTAGATAAAGAAGCCCTTTATAATTTACCAGCAAGAATCAACAATCAAGACTGAATCAAACAAAACGATGTCAACATTCACATCTTGAGCTTTTACCACATTCTTCAACATATAGAAACAATCTTACAACTTACCAACAAGAACCATGAGACAAGCCAGAGCTAGACAAGCCAACAGTGACGTCGCCATATTGTAATAGGTGATAGATCTGAAGTTTATGTGTTTTTTGTTTTGTTTCGGCGAGTATTTCCGGTATTCTAACCGAGTTGAGGTCAATGAACTGTTGAAAGAGCAAGATGACGTCTAATATGTTACAGTATTTGTCTTGGTCGCCGTAAATAAAATAACATGTTTGTGTTGTATTTTTGTGTCTAATCCCGTGATCAAACTTGCTATTTGTTTGATACTGTGTCAGCAAATTTCTCTTTAATTCCTGGCTTTTTAAGAAACCCTACATTGATATAATGTCTACCCTTATGTGTTGTAGTATATATTTTCAAATTTAAATTTGGCTAACAGAAGATGCTCATTTGAAGCCACATCTGCTCCTCTATAGTAGTAGGACACTCTTAGTACAGAGCTTCGCAGCAGGAGGCAATCTGATCATCAGAAGAGACCTCCGTCGAGCAAGTGTTTCTGCCCTTTAGCTTCTTGACACTCTCGGGAAGGTGGGTCAGCCTTGGTCATGACTCCCAGGCGTCGACCTTCTGCTGCATTACCTCTAAGGCTTACACAGTATGTTCGCCACACAATAACTACATTTAATACACAAAACATTCGAAAATAGTTTAACTAACCTAACCTAAGGCTTACATTGTATGTTCGGCACAAAAGAGCTACACTTAATAAGCAAAACACTCGAAAATAGTTAATTTACCTGTCTTTTTTTTTTTTTTTTTTTTTTTTTTTTTTTTTTTGTAGTAGTAGTAGTAGTGCCCGTGTGTTACCGGGACCTCATTACGTGGGATGTAAAGAATAGTGACACTGTGACCTTCCAGGCATGTCGTAAGAGGCGACTAAGGAGGTTGATCGATGGCTTGACAAGCTGTCATTGTAAAAAGCATTGTTATGGAAACAGACCATAGATTTTAGAAGCAGTGATCTCTGCAATATGTGCCATTTTGGCACGCAAGGTTTCTGTTCTTGAGATTGTGGTTCTGCCCTATGTGCCGTCTTCGGCTCGAAAGGACAATAGATAGTAGTAGTAGTAGTAGTAGTACAAGTATACTTTTTTTTTTTTTAAAGGACTAATTTTTTCCATACAATTTTATTTATTTCATAAGTAGAAACCATTTTAGAACCATTCATGTTTGTAGCCCTCATAACGGGGGTAATCTCGAAGGTCGTACACGTATGTTTCGCTGAATGGAAGTGGCTGGTCATAAGGTGACCATATTTTTGAAATCCCATTCCGGGACGGAATAATTTTACTTCAATTTTCCACCAATAAAATTACATTTCTTCTTGCTGTCATTTTCAAGTGAATAATGCATATATTTGAAAACATCTAATAATATAGACCTACAATACGCTATCAGGATAATCAGGAGATAAAAAAAAACAGTGATACTCACTTAAATTGAAGGTGAAACAGAGATGCTGTACTTTTCAGATGAGTGAATTTTCTGTCAAATGTCCTTCTTTGTATGCAGCATCTTATAAAATTCGACACATGTTCCCTCATAGTTCACTTTGGTGATCAACATGGCTTTTAAAGTTTCAACACCTAGTTGTGTTTTATCATTTGTCCACAAACTGTTCATCAGAGAAAACACTCGTTCTGTTGCAGCATTTGTTCCAGGTAGACACAAAAAGAACTCTGCCAACTTCAGAATATGTGAAACGGGCACATGATTGTTTCTGAAGTGGGAAGCTAGTTCAACCCAACGCTGCCCTGGTAATGTTTTATTAAGACTCCACTCACTAATTTTTTGTGAAGTAACGAACTGTTTCATGTAGACATATTCGTCATACATTTCATTTTCTGGAAAGTCGACTGAAGGCACTGTTTGACTCATTAATGATGAAGACTTCTCAATATCTTCCCAATTTGGTGTTCTGTTCAGCATTACCCAGCTGTAAGACTCTAGGTTTTGAAAATTATTTGCAGCCCATTTCTTCAAATAACTTAAAGCTGTTTCATAAAATGAAGAAACACTGGCGTTAAACTTTTTCACATCATCACGTGGAAATCCTTCCATTTCCAGCTTTTTAAGGATTATCTGAACTCTTGATGGCAAGAAGCCGTCTTCCAGCTTGGACTCCAAGATAGCTTTCAACCTATTGATGTTGTCAATGACTTCAAATACAGTGACCATCTGTCCCTCTACTTTCTGCACTGCTTCGTGGAAAGAGGATGCCTGACTGTGAACCAAAATAAGCCATGCCTCAGACAGTGGGTTTTCAAAGAATTCCTGTATAAAAACTGGGCATCTGTCTTGAGATTGAAAATATGATTTTAGAGGCAGGAACATGTAAAGAACCCTTTCAACAGCAGGCAAGAGCGCAAGCCACCTAGTTTGTGCATAACCTAAAATCATCTGGAAGTCTGTGTCGACAAAGTGACAAAACTCCTTGAGACTTTCAACTCTAACTGTGTATGATTTGAAGTACAGATACATTTTTGCAATAGTCATTTCAACATCAACAGGCAATACGTCTGCAGCTGCTCGAACAGTGTTGTGGAAAATATGGCAAGCACACCCAACACCTATCAAACTATGTCCAAGGTTTTCTTTCAGTTTTGTGAAAACATTGTTCTGTCCTTTTCTTTCAGCGCCCCCAAAATTAGAATTTGTGTTGTCTGCACATAATCCAACTACGTTCAGTTCTAAACCATTTTCAGTTAGACAGTCAATAAGAAAACTACTTACTATATCAGATGTTTCACCCGGCAATGACTTCAACTCTAATATTTTAACTTTCAGTCCCTTATTGAGATCAAAGTATCTGACAAGCAAAGGAAAAATGTTGATTTCTTTGTGGTTGGAGGCATCTGTCAGTATGGAGATAAATGTTACGTTTTCTAGGTCACATCTCAACTCGTTTAGAGCATGGGGTGTGAACACATTCCGAATAATAGCTTCTGTTTTCGTACGTGCACAAGCACATTTTGGTTCTAAAGTTACCTGAAGCAATTTTGATGTGCAGTCCATAGATCTAAACGTGTGATTGTGCATCACTGTATGATATGCAAAGGCACCTTCAGTAGCAGCTAACTGTTCTTCGTTGTCACCAACCTGTTCAGCTCGAAAAAAATTTGTCAACGACGAGCTTGATGCAGCAGTAGCGACGGCTCTTTTATGTTTATCACTATTTATGTGGCTCTTAATATCACCACGTCCACTATGGTTAATAGTAAACCCGGATGAACATATATTACATCTTACAGTGAAGTCTGATGACGATGTAGACTTTTTTTTATAAAAGGGTATTCCTTTTGTAAATCTTGATTAAAACTACAATTACGCTTCGGTGCCATTTTTTGCGAAAGTGAAAGTGAAAGTTAGTAACACAACGAATATATACGAGATTTAAAACTAGGAGCGCATTCTACTGTTTTGATATTAAACAAAATTGTCTACACAGCAACGGAATAATATTTTTTTTAATTGAAGAAATGTACGCCGTATACCAAAATGGCAAAATTGGTAAACGTTTGTGTCCCAAATTATTTTTTATCAAATCCGGGACAAAAGCTAAAAAATATGCCAAAATCTGGACAAAACCGGTACGGCAGCTAATCCGGGACAAAGGTTCAAAAAATGTCAAATTTCGGGACTGTCCCAGACAATCCGGGACGAATGGTCACCTTACTACAGGCATCCTTCTGTGTATGGTAGTTTGTTTCCTCGTTTTGTGGAGGTTTTTGTGTGGGTTGTGTGTTGCAATTCTGTATTTCTGAAAGTTTCTGCCTTCTAGGTTCATCCTCTGAATCTGTTGATGTGGGCGTCTGGGCTTTCGTTCTGGAAGTCTGCTGGTGTGTGTGTTTCTTTGTTGTTTGTTCTATTTGCTTTTGTTTCGAGCTTCGTTTCTTCTTCGTAGGTGGTTGGGGTGTGTCGTTGACTGCTTCTTCTGTTGCTGCTGTATCTGTTGTCTTGGTATCGTAGGTCTGTACTGGATCTGTAAAAACTGGTCCCTCGACTGTCGCCTGCAGTCTCAGGCCCGGCTTCTTGGGGCACCGGTTTTCCCAATGTGTTTCTAGTCCACAGTGAGGACATCGTGTTCTCCTGCCTGGCCTGGCACCGGTTCTCCCAGTGTGTGTCTAGTCCACAGTGAGAACATCGTGTTCTCCTGCCTGGCCGAGCACCGGTTCTCCCAATGAGTATCTAGTCCACAGTGAGAACATCGTGTTCTCCTGCCTGGCCGAGCACCGGTTCTCCCAATGAGTATCTAGTCCACAGTGAGAACATCGTGTTCTCCTGCCTGGCCGAGCACCGGTTCTCCCAATGAGTATCTAGTCCACAGTGAGGACATCGTGTTCTCCTGCCTGGCCGAGCACCGGTTCTCCCAATGAGTATCTAGTCCACAGTGAGGACATCGTGTTCTCCTGCCTGGCCGAGCACCGGTTCTCCCAATGAGTATCTAGTCCACAGTGAGGACATCGTGTTCTCCTGCCTGGTCTGGCACCGGTTCTCCCAATGTGCATCTAGTCTACAGTGAGGACATCGTGTTCTCCTGCCTGGCCGAGCACCGGTTCTCCCAATGTGCATCCAGTCCACAGTGAGAACATCGTGTTCTCCTGCCTGGCCGAGCACCGGTTTTCCCAATGTGTATCTAGTCCACAGTGAGAACATCGTGTTATCCTGCCTGGCCGAGCACCGGTTTTCCCAATGTGCATCCAGTTCACAGTGAGAACTTCGTGTTCTCCTGCCTGGCCGAGCACCGGTTTTCCCAATGTGTATCTAGTCCACAGTGAGAACATCGTGTTATCCTGCCTGGCCGAGCACCGGTTCTCCCAATGTGTATCCAGTCCACAGTGAGAACATCGTGTTCTCCTGCCTGGCCAGGCACCGGTTTTCCCAATGTGTATCCAGTCCACAGTGAGAACATCGTGTACTCCTGCCTGGCCGAGCACCGGTTCTCCCAATGTGTATCCAGTCCACAGTGAGAACATCGTGTTCTCCTGCCTGGCAGGGTAACAAAGAGCTTGATCGTTTCGGTGGTTGTTCCTTTCATTTTTATGTTTATATAGTGGGGTATATTTACATGTGGGGTTGGCTTGTACCAAAACATCCACCTGTCTGCTCGGTAGGTGTCCTGTTTTACTTGGGCCTCCTTGTCCCCTGTAATTCCGTACACAAGTTTCTGTATTATTTTTGGTTTTAAAGTTGGCTGTATCCATTGGATGCACCCTCTTAACTGCTCCTTCTCTTGGTGGCATATCACCATTGTGATATTGGGTTCATTTAGTTGGATAGTCTTGTTCCCGAGCTCCTTGTAGTTTTGCTTATGAGCTTCAGCGATAGAAGGTGTTTATACCGTTGAGCATAACCCCAGCGGGGCCTATGAGTATACTCGTCATCATAGAAACGGTAATTCTTGAGACATCTGGGCCGTCGATAGTGGCCATCAGTGTGTCTTTCTCGTGTTTGTTATTTAACTTGACTTCGTAGGTTGGAATTTCCCACTCAGTTGGCGACATCTGGGCCTGTTCTGTTCTCATTCTTTTTCTTTTGAAATTGTTCTGGACAGCTTGAAAAGTTTACTTGTTTTCTTTATTTCCTTTGGTATCTTTTTGGCATGTCTTGTTTTCTTTAATCCATCAATTAGCCTTCTTGGCACCGTTTCATTTGACTTTTCCTCCTTTTCCTCGTCCGGACATTTTGTGTGTTGGTGGTTGGTTTTGTGTTTAAAATACAAAGTATCCTGTCTTTTTTTTTTTTTCTTTTCTTTTTTTTCCACTCAGTGATTTATATTCCCTCCCGCACTCATATAATGAAGAGGCAGGAGATTTGTTTATTTAAATCGTTTCATCATCGTGGATTCCCTGGGCGTTGCCTTTAATTTCTCTAATGTTAGTATTCCTAACTTTAACTAAAAATTGTCTAATGTTAGTAAATCTTAATTACGTTTCCTATTTATCTATCATGGACATGGTTTCTTTACATTTATGTTTAATAGTATGCTTTTAAGGAAGTAAATTACAAAATATATTAAGGGATATTTAAAATTTACAAGCCTAGCATTGTAAAAAGAAATATATAAAATTTAACTAATTTATAATCGACATTTCCTTCTTTTTGTCTCCTGTCTTGGTTTATCCTAGTTCGTTGCTGCGTTTTCCAGTCGAAATAACTTGACTACTATTGACAACACAGTTTATAGATCCGCCAGTGTCTGACTTTCGTGGGAATTGGAAGTCCGCGGATGAAGTTGACGCCTAGTTGTCTGGCCTTTCTGTTGTTGAGGACTTATTGTTTGGTCTGCCATCGCCTCAAACACCTGGTAGGATTATCACCTCCGGTCCATTATGTAACTTCTTATCTCTTCGTCTCGGGCCCTACTCCGATTCTCCCTACTCTGTTGACTTACGTGGGAGCAATAAGTAGTCAAGGTCTAAAATGGTCGCCCGATCGTCTGGTGTGGACATAATATTATTTGACTGTTGGTCTGTCGCGATTCTGCCACAGCCAGCACGACGCTCTTTCGGGTGACTCAGCAATAGACTTCATTGTTCTTGACCGTATCCCCTCCTTAATTCCTAGCATCTTTAAGAGGTCGTAGAGGGATAGGGTTGTGAGTCCTCTGGCACCAACCACCACCAAAAACACTCTACTCTGGAGTCCCTGCTGTCTCAGCTCGGTGGCAAGATCCTTGTATTTGGATAATTTAAATATATGCTGTTCCTCTATCTTAGATTAAAATGGCACTGTGAGTTCTATTAAGATGACCTGGGTCATATTTGACGTTTAGAGTGCAATGTCCGGACTCATTTTAGATCTCTTAATGCACTCTGGGTACTTCCCTCGCCCTAGGAGGTCAACCGCCATCTCCCAATCGTTTACTATGTCCAGGATAGTGGAGTTGCTCCAGTTGTTCTGCTTGGGTCGTGCGGCCTGTCCCGCTATCAAAAAGTAGGTGTTAATCGTAGCTGGTCGAACTTTATTGTTGGCCTTCATCCTATGGAGTTCGTCCATGAGTTCACGAATGCTGCAGGCGTTGCCAGCTTCTGATGCTAGGACCGTGGTGTCATCCATAAATGCATTAAGTGGTGGCATGTGGTACCCACCTCGATGGTCTGGTCCTTTTCCAACTCCCTCTGCTGCCTTTAGTATTATCACCATCGCCATCACGAAGAGTATGGGCGACATTTTACAGCCCATCGCAATGCCGACTTGCAATTCTATCAAGTCGGTCGTGTATTCCTTTGTAGAGAAGCACACAGTGAAGCCGGTAAAATACAGTCTGAGCATGGCGGTCACACTCTGGGGTACTTGGTACATTCGGAGAGCCTGCTAAATCATCTGATGTGAGACTGATCCATATGCGTTTGCAAGATCCAACCATATGACGTCGAGATCTAGCTTCTCGGTTTTTGCTCTCTGCATCGCATCCCATATCATTGTTGCGTGCTCCAAGCATCCGGGGACACCAGGGACTCCCCCCTTCTGTATCCATTCTCCATGAAGTACGAGGTGAGTCTTTTTGCCATTACAGAGAAGAATACTTTACCTTCCACATTCAGTAGGGAGATTGGTCTGAACTGCGTAATCTCGTTTGAGTTCAGTTCCTTTGGAATGTACACGCCATTGGCCTTCTTCCATTCCTGGCTTGCAATCTGCCTCTTCCATGCACTCATGAATAGCCGGTGCAGTCGCTTCAGTACCTCTGGGCATCTTTTGTAAACCACGTATGGAACGTCATTTGGACCTGGGGCTGAGTTGTTGCGGGCTCTGTGAACTACATTTGTCACTTCTTATAGCGTCGAAGGCCTATCATTGAATGGGGTGCCCGGTTCGCTCGCCACATCAGTCCTGTCATCGACTTAAGCGGTTCAACTCTCTGACTGTCCCAATATGTCTCTCTTAGATGTTTCTCCAGCTCTTCCTTGCTGACTTTTAATGTTCCAGATCTTGGTGGTTCAAACAGCTCCTTTGTAAACTTGAACGGGTCTTTGAAGAACGTTTTCCTGGCCTTCTTGATTGCTTTCATTCTCCGATACAATCTTTCTGCTCTACCCAGTGCCTTATGTTTAGATTTTAGATGCTGCCATACCTGATGTAGTGCTTCCTTCTCTGCTTCTGTAGCTTTCTTGAATTGTTTTCTGGCATGGTTTTTTTGTCTCATAATCTCTTCTATTTGTTTTTGTCGTTTGCTTTACTGTGGTTTCGTGCTCGTCCTTACTTCCTTCGTGCCTAAGCCTAATTCCTTGGCGCAATAATAATAGACCACTTCGCCTATGCTTTCAAGTTTCTGGGACAAGTTCAGTAGTTTAAGGTGGTTGTCTATGGCTTTTGCTAGTGACTTGTCTAACTTCTCCCAGACTACTGTGTTGCTAGTGACTTGTCTAACATCTCCCAGACTACTGTGTTGCTAGTGACTTGTCTAACTTCTCCCAGACTTCTGTGTTGCTAGTGACTTGTCTAACTTCTCCCAGACTACTGTGTTGCTAGTGACTTGTCTAACTTCTCCCAGACTACTGTGTTGCTAGTGACTTGTCTAACTTCTCCCAGACTACTGTGTTGCTAGTGACTTGTCTAACTTCTCCCAGACTACTGTGTTGCTAGCGACTTGTCTAACATCTCCCAGACTACTGTGTTGCTAGTCGACTTGTCTAACTTCTCCCAGACTACTGTGATGCTAGTGACATGTCTAACATCTCCCAGATTACTGTGTTGCTAGCGACTTGTCTAACTTCTCCCAGACTACTGTGTTGCTAGTGACTTGTCTAACATCTCCCAGACTACTGTGTTGCTAGTGACTTGTCTAACTTCTTCCAGACTACTATGTTGCTAGTGACTTGTCTAACTTCTTCTAGACTACTGTGTTGCTAGTGACTTGTTTAACTTCTTCCAGACTACTGTGTTACAAGTGACTTGTTTAACTTCTTCCAGACTACTGTGTTGCAAGCGGGAGCAAACTTGATCTTCTCTCTCTTCCCATCCAAGAGGTGATCGAATTCATCATCAGACAACTCAACTTGAATATTCTCAGTTCTGTGGATTGACTCCTGACAGATCTTCTGACGTCTTATCTGTCGAGACAGTGCGCTGTTAAGCTACTGATGCTGTATTCCCACACCTCTTCTTCGTTCCGTGTATTTTCATGGCCTTCTGTGTTGAGAATTTCCTTCCACAGCTACATTGCTGTTCCAGCCGTTGCTCTGGGATCAAATACGTTGGTCGGTCCTTGCCGTCTCCGTAGAATCGCTGTATGATTCATCATTCTCCTCCCCCCCCCCTTTCTGTGAATCTTGGGGGCATTTATTAGGTGTCGTTTCTATAGTTACTAGGTTATCAGCTGGCGGGGTGCCGGCCCGGTCAGCCGTTGGTCCTGGTCTTTCCCAGTGTCTGTATACTTTTATATCATCTAAGAATGATTTACACTTTTTACTAAGACATAAGTGGTCAATTTGACACTCCGTTCTGTGATCCGATGACAACCATTTAGCTTTGTGTATTCTTTTATACATTATTTATTATGTTTTTAACAAAAGTTCAAATTAGGAGAAGGAGTATCATGGTCTACGCCCTATGGGCCGGCTACGGCTCGATAGGTCAATAGATATATTCGTTTATGTTGAAATATTATTCCTCATAAGCTCATTTGATTAAAATCACAAAAGTTCGCGAATATCTCTCCATTCACATTTATTTCTCCATGTCCTAAATTTTTCCCATGATCTCTTGTCATACATTGAGTGGGTTATATTGTGTATAATAAGCTCATGTATTCTATAAACACCCCTAATAGTACATGAGAACACATAATAACATGAACAATCCATTCAAAAGCTGGAACAATCAACATCATGAGCGCCTATGCAATAACAGTTGCAACGACCACATGCGATAAAGATACATTTTGCGAGATGCTCCACGTTATCTCTGATTCAAACCACAAAAATAGAACACCTTTCCGTGCTGGACGATCTAAATGCACGCTTTGGATATCAAAATCAATCTTGGTCATCATGCCTAGGTCATCATGGTATTGGCAAAATGAGCGATAATGGTTAGAGGCTTCTTTTGTTCCCTTAACCTGTGGGCTACTAATACCTTCTTCATATTTAAAAACCGAAAAAAGTGCCTACCAATGTCCGTGCATTGGCACCAGCAAGACTTTGTCCTAGTTCGCAGACAACACTTAAATAATGTTAGAGTAACCAGAGCATGCCATAGCGTAAACTGTGACACACAACCCACACTTGTCATAAGTAAAGTGAAGGCAACCACCAACAGGATACACAAATCTAGAGAACCAGCCAGTCCTAAGATTAATATCGCTGCAAACAAAATTACCCGACAACCAAGTTCTGTTCACGAATGCCTTCCAGAAACGCACTGAAAGAGCAGAAGTCCTCGACAGTGTCGGTGATTCATTGAACCGACTAAAGTCGCGCATCCTTGACTGTGGAATCTCTTCTCTTGTTAAAGATAAACACTCTACCAACGACTGGACTCAAGGAAACTCGATTAATCTCATACCACTTATAGAGAAGAACAAGGCTCTCCTAACCTTTAAGAATTACCCATGCTTGATCACAAAGGGCCAATTCAAACAAGCAATAGCAGAAACGCAAGAGGAATGAAGGAGATATGCGAACGAGTATTGGTCAAATCTGTGATCTACGATCCAGAAAGCTTCTCAGCTGCGAGATTCTAGAACTATGTATAACAACATAAAGATTGGTCTGGGATCAAACATTTCAGAAATTGCTCTCTTAAAAGACACAAACTAAATATGACTACTAAAAGCTGGAAAGATGGGTTGAACATTATTCAAGTCTCTACTCTGAAGACAGACCAGCAAGCCAACTCCTAGACCAGCTATTCCACCACAAAGAAAACTATCCAACTGGATAAAGAACCCACAGAGAAGGTACATCATGATGTTATTAATTACCACCCACGTGGAACAGTTTCAGGTAACAATATACCCGCCGAAGTACTTAAGGACAATCTTGAAGCCCTCCTTCCTAACCTCTACAAAGTCCTTGTCCAATGCTGGAGAAACAGAGATATACTCCAGGCAAAGAAAGATACCGAGATTGTAGCGTTATACAAGAATAAAGGAAACAAGGGAGATTGTAATAACTATAGGGTTATCTCCCTCTTGAGTGTAAGTCAACCACAGAACTGATACGATGCACTGTAGATAGAAGATTGTGGAGGGACATGATCACCTACGCCAACCGTTATGGCACATGATGATGATGAGTGTAAGTGGAAATGTGAAATGAAAAGAAAAATAGATATAGAAAAAAATGCGAAAATAACCTATGGTTAAAGCTTCACGTAAGAAAAGAACAACACTAAGCAAAACGAAGTTTCGGTTCAATAGGCCCTAAGAAGGAACAAACATATAACACACATATGTATTTAAAATAAACAAATATATATATATATATATATATATATATATATATATATATATATATATATATATATATATATAATCATTTCGAACGAAAAAAAGAGATAAAAAGACAATTAAAAATAAAACCTTCCCTGTATAATTTCACAAAATAAAAAATAAATCAAAATAAGCATTTATTTAAGTGGTATCGTACATACCGATCTTCTGAACACAATACTATCTAGCTGCTTGTAGCAACGTTCACAAACAGATTGTAAAGATTCGAAATGGCCGGCCTTAAATACAATACCTGATATGGCCCCGCCCCTAACGTCTGTTTAATCTGTCCATTAGGGAACAGGCAAATGATTGCAGTGCTGCGGCATAGCTGGTAGTGAGGAGACAGTGGGCGTAACGGGAGCCAGTGGGCGTAGGATGTAACGTGTACTTTAATAAAGTAATGTGTTATTAATAGTTATTCATGTCATTCAACTGTCATTAAAAGTCATTCATCTGTCATCCGCAGACATTCCTCTGCCATTCGTAGTCATTCATGTCATTCATCTGTCATCAGTATTCATTTAGCTGTCATTCATAGTCGTTCATGTCATCCATCTGTCATTTATAGTTATTCGTATCATTAATCTGTCATCTGTAGGCACTCAGCTGTCATTCATGGTCACCCATGTCATTAGTTTTTCGGAAACAAATTCTTGTCATTCTCATCTGTCATTCGTAGTCATTAATATGTCAGTCATGTTCTCTTATGTTATTCAGATTCACACATGTTATCTATCTGTCAGTGATAATCATCCAAGTCATCCATCTTCCAGTTATAGTCACTCATGTCATTCATATATCAGTCATAGACATTCATGTTCATTCATCTGTCATTCATAATAATCCATCTGCCATTCGCAGTAATTCTTAGTCACTCATGTTATTCATCTGTCAATTATAGTCACTCATGTTATTCATATGACATTCATTGTCGTTAATGGTAATCGTCTGTCTTTCCTAGTCAGTCATCTGTAATTCATAGCCTTTATGTCATTCATCTCTCATCTATAATAATTCCTGTGTCACACATGCCATTAATCTGTAAGTAATATTGCCTCGTGTCATTTAAATGTCAGTCATACTTTAAATGTCATCAATATGTCATTGGCAGTTACTTATGTCATTCATCTGTCATTCATTTATCATTTATAGTCAATCATGTCATTCATCTGTCAATAATAGTCGCTATGTCATTCATCGGTAATTTTTAATCATTCATCTCTCATTTATAGTCAGTCATGTTATTCATAGTGCCTGTGCTATTCATATGTCAGTCATAGTCATGCATATCATCAATCTGTCAGTCATTATCATTCATGTCTTTCATCTGTCATTTGTAGTAATTCATGTCAGATGTAGTCTCTCATGCCATTTAACGGTCTTTCATAGTCACTCATGCCATTCATCTGACAGTCATAGTCGCTCATGTTATTCATATGTCAGTGATCGTCATTCAGTTCATACAGGATATATGCCAAACGAACTAAAAACATAAACTTTCA
Organism: Megaustenia siamemsis; assembly: GCA_032433765.1. NCBI lineage: Eukaryota > Metazoa > Mollusca > Gastropoda > Stylommatophora > Ariophantidae > Megaustenia > Megaustenia siamemsis. The sequence goes on from JAVIAB010000159.1 coordinate 60,554,448, forward strand.
TTGCATTGCCAAAAACATATAGTGCATTTGAATGCAGTGATTTTAGAACAATACGCCTAATGAGCCAGGTAACAAACATTTTACTAAAAGTTATGAAGGGAAGTATAGAGAATAAATTCAATACTGAATTAGATGAGCAACAATTTGGATTCAGGAAAAAACAGTGGCACAAAAGAAGCCTTATTTTCCATGAGAACATTGATTGAAAAGTACATAGAAGTAAACAAACCAATATATGCCTGCTTCATAGACTACACCAAAACTTTCAACAGAATAGACCATAATCAACTTATAGACTGCCTAAAGGATATACATCTAGACAACACAGACGTCCGACTAATATGTAATTTGTACTGGGAGCAAACAGCAATAATAAAATATAACAAAGAGTTCTCTACACCCATGGGTATAAAAAGAGGAGTAAGACAAGGATGCATTTTATCACCAAGCTTGTTCAATCTATACACTGAGCAAATCTTTAAAAACATCTCAGAGATACCAGGCCTAAACATTAATGGATCAATAACCTAAGATATTATGATGATGATACTGCACTAAACATTAATGGATAGATAATCAATAACCTAAGATATTATGTTGATGATACTGTACTAATAGCAAATTATAAAAAGCCTAAAGATCTACAACCATAGTTTAATGTGATAAACATAAAAAGCAAAAAATATAGAATAGATATGAATATCAAAAAGACTAAACCATGATCATAAACAAAGAAAATTCTCAAGACCTACAATTAGATATCACAGTTGAGGGAATACATCTGGAGACAGTTCATAGCTAAAACTACCTAGGACATACTATAACCAAATGATGAAAAATATAACATTGAAATAAACAAAAGTATAGGTATGGCAAAAAGTAATTTTAATGCCATGAAAAATATACTAACAACAAAACAAATAACAGTAAGGCTGAAACTAAGAATAGCAAAATGATGCACCTCCTCAATATTCCTGTATGGTGCAGCAACATGGACATTAGACAAGAGAACAGAACATTGAAGCCTTTGAAATGAGGATTTATAGAAGAATATGGTAGAATTGGATGAAAATATAAAAAATAAACGATGAAGTCTTAAAACAACTAAAAATAAAAAGAGAACTACTAAATACGATTAAGACTAGACAAATGAAATTTGTGGGGCATGTTAAAAGACACAACAGCCTACTAAAAGTAATATTGGAAGGAAAAATGCAAGGTAAAAGAGGCAGAGACAGACCAAGACTAACATGAGCGAGTAACATCAAAAGATTGGCAAGTCAATATATGACAACCTGCACCACCAAAGCAAGAAACAGAGTGGAATGGCGATCCATGGTAGCCGACCTTCGTTGCGGAGACAGCACTTGATGATGATGATTATGATTCTGCGTAAGCATTCATTAATGAAAGTCTGTATCTTCATGACTGTCAAATTTGTAGTTCTCCTACAGAAATTACATTTCACAGCCATATAATAGGACTGACTTAACATTGGAGCGGAACATTTTTTGTTTGGTCTTTTATCTAATTTATTTGGACTTCCATATGTTTCCCAGTGCAATAAAACCTGCTCTTGATTTGTATATCCTTATTTTGGTATAATTTTCTGTTCCTCCTTCTTTATCTATATTGCTGTCCAAATATATGTAAGATTGTACGTCTAGTAGAAGTATTTCTGACTAATTCTTTCTGGTTATTGCCAACTGCATTAATTCTCGTAATGTTGGTCTTATCTCTATTAATTTACAGTCCTAGTTGCTGTGCTCTCTCATCAAGTATGCTTATTTTATCCTGCATCTGTTGATGCTTGTGTGATAGGAGAGCTATGTCATCAGCAAAGTCTAAATCATCAAGTTGCTTGTTTAGTGATCACTGGATTCCATTTCTGTTGTTTTGAGTTATTTTCATAATCCAATCTGTGGCCGATGGATGGGGCGGAAGAGTCAGCAATGACCAACGGCTTAGAAAGCGAAAATAGCAAAGTGTGTGGTACACAAGCGGCATGTTCTGGACACGAAAGACGAATGTGGCTGTCCACCATGAAAGAGATTTATAGCCTCATCACGTACTAGTCCAGAGGAAGCCATGGAGAGGAATTCGAACTTATGTCTGAGGAAAGATCTTAAGTACTTGGAATGTTAGGACACTATATCAAGAAGTGAAATTGGAAAATCTTATTCAAGAAGCAGAACGAATAAATATAAATATTTTAGGCATATCAGAGACACGATGGAAAGAATGTGGGTACATAGAGGACGAAAAATATACATTTATATACTCAGGAAACACAACAGAACATCAAAAGGGGAGGGGGGAGGTAGGAATACTGATAAAAAGAGAGCTACAGAAATATATAAGTACCTACTGGACATACAGTGATAGGATTATACTACTCAAGTTGAAAGCAAAACCATTCAACATAGCAATAATACAGACATATGCACCTACTCAAGACTACACAGATGAACAAATAGAGGCATACTATGAAGACCTAAATAAAGTTATGAAGCAAGTGAAATCTTCAGACATCTTGATTGTAATTGGTAACATGAACGCTAAAGTAGGAAAAGGTAGATATAAGACCATTATAGGAAATCATGGTTTAGGAAAAAAGAATTGACAGAGGAGAAAGATTAAAACAATTCTGTGAAGAAAACGGGCAGAAAATATGTAACTATACACATGGAAAAGCCCTGGAGATAAAAAGAGGAATCAAATAGATTGCATAATCATGAAAGAATGGTTCCGTAACAGCGTTAAGAAAGCCAAAACCTACCCAGGAGCAGATATTAATTCAGATCACAATCCTGTAATGATTAAAATGAAAATCAAACTAAAGAGAAACAAGCAAAAAGTCTAATTAATCAACAAAACCACTAGATATAAAAGCTTTAAATAAAAAAAGATATTAAAGATACCAATACAATACAAGTAAAGAACACATACTAGAAGCTGCTAGAAGAAGGAATTGAGCAATACTGAAGAGAAAATCCTGGTGAAAAAGTAACAACCAAATGGCAATGTATAAAGAAAAGCATACAAGAAACCTGCGACACATTACCCAAAAGAGAAAAGAACAAAAAACAAAAATGGATAACTAACACCATCTTAAAATAATAGAAGAAAGGAGACAAGCGAAGAACACTGCACAATACAATAAAATAGATAATGAGATACGCAAAATGTGCAAAAAGGCAAAAGAAGACTGTCTCGGCCAAAAATGTATAGAAATAGAAACTATGGAAAGCAAACATGATTTAAAAGGAATGCACACAGAAATAAAGAGAATGACTAATAAAAAAAAAAAGCCACAGAAGGTGGATGCATCGCAGACAAAAAAGGAAAAATTCTAACAGACAATAAAGATATTATAGATAGATGGCAGTAATATATAGATGACCATAACTATTTCTTGATCACATGGACAAGAAACCAGTTATAAAATGTACATCAGGCTATAACATCTTAAAATCTGAGGTGGAAAAAGCTATAAAAACAATGAAAAGGGGAAATGCAGCAGGACTTGACAGCATACAATTAGAGATGATGCAGGCACTAGAAGATTTTAGCATTGAAGTGATTACAGACATATGCAACAACATATACCACACAGGATACATACCAAATGAACTAAAAACATCAACTTTCATTGCATTGCCTAAAAAGAATGGTGCAGTTGAATACAGTGGCTTTAGAACAATAAGCTTAATGAGCCATGTTACTCTCTCTCTCTCTCTCTCTCTCTTTCTCTGCGATCAGGACTCAATCAGAGTAGGATTCCAGACTCTCACATGAAGTCAGTTGTCAGGTTAAGTGTGTTGATCGCCCCCACAGACAGAACATCACAATTAGAGTCTGCCAGATCCACTCTGATTGAACACCCGTTAAAACGTTACACTGTGCTCTGCGCCAGTGGCCCAGTGTATCCGATTTCAGCCAGCATTTGATTCAGGTTTGCTTTCCTTAGCCTTTGATTGTCCCCAATCTACCTGCAAGGCAGCAGATTGTCTTTTCTGTAGGGGGATTCTGCCCTTAGATGGTCGACCCCCCCAGGTTTACGAGCACCATCTGCCCGAGTCACTAGAGGTGACTAACACAGACATGCACACACAAAGATATGAGATATGACTAACACAGACATGCACACAGCGATACGAGGCATGACTAACACTGACACACATCAAGATATGAGATATGACTGACATAGATATGCACACACAAAAATATGACACATGACTAACATAGACATGCACACAAAGATATGAGATGTGACTGACATAGCCATGCACACACAATGATAAGAGATGTGACAAACACAGACATGCATACACAAAGATATGAGATATGACTAACATAAACATGCACACAAAGATATGAGATATCACTAACCCAGACATGCACACACAAAGATATGACACATGACCGACACAGATACACACTAAGATATGAGATATGACTAAACACAGACACACATAAATATATGAGACATGATTAACACGGACACACCAAGATATGAGATATGACTAACATAACACACCAAGATATGAGCCATGGCTAGCACACACACACACAAGCTAAGATATGAGCCATGGCTAGCACAGAAACACACTAAGATATGAGCCATGGCTAGCACACACACACACACAAGCTAAGATATGAGCCATGGCTAGCACAGAAACACACTAAGATATGAGCCATGGCTAGCACAGAAACACACTAAGATATGAGCCATGGCTTCACGGAAACACACCAAGATATGAACCATGTCTAGCACAGAAACACATTAAGATATGAACCATGTCTAGCACAGAAACACATTAAGATATGAGCCATGGCTAGCACGGAAATACACTAAGATATGAACCATGTCTGGGTGTCCGGTTAGCGCAATCGATAGGCGGTTGGCTTACCACGGCAACAGCCGGGGTTCGTACCCTGGCGAGGACACCTGGGTTTTACTAATTCCCTAAAAATTAGTAGGAGCCGCGATAGCTCAGTGGTTAGTGAACTGGACTACTACGGACAAGGGGTAGGGTTCGATCCCAACCGACGGCTCCGGGTTCACCCAGCCTTAAATGGGTACCGGATTTTTTCTGGGAAAGTAAAAGCAGCACGGGCGTAATACCGACCACATTACCCCAAAAAATCATGTGCTGAAGGTCTGTAAAATATAGGGTCACTAACACCATATTTCCCTATACGCCACTCGGCGTGACGGGGGGTACTTTACTTTTACTTTTATGAACCATGTCTCCAACCAAAAAATATATCTTTCAACAATAATAGTATAAGCAATATACAAATACAGTGTAATATATCTCTCTGGCATATTATTATTGTCACAGCACATCAATCCTTTTTCCCTCTGCTTTTGCAAAAGATTTTATTTCTTCTACTGAAGGTGCTTTGCCAACCATTTGCAGCAGTCTAATGTAACTAATAGCAAAGATTACAGTTTCTGTGTGAATTTTTCCTTCCACACAAGCTAGTCATATACACATCGAGACCACCAAGAATGAAAAACTCCTAATACACTGTTATTGGTAGGATCATTAAGATTTGCACCCTTGATTGCACTTCGTGCCACTATGCCATATCTGTCGACAGTATTACCATGATCACGAATGATAGCTCTTATGGTGTTAAGATTTCGAAATATCCAAAAATAGAGGTGATGGCATCTCTCTCATGACTGTCAGGACTCTGTCATGAATTTCCTGAAATTTCCTTTTCCATACTGCTTTTTCTTCTTTGCTCATCACCATCCATTCCTCATGTGAAGGGGGTTTAATATCAAATAAACGTCTTGTCTTCATCCTTACTGGTCTTTGCATAATCATTATAGCAAGTATGAGGGGATCTTGAACGCCAAGCTTGTTAGAACTTGAATGCATCGCATCCTCATTATTCATGATGATAGCTTTATACAGCTGACATGGTGCTCTGCGCTGTTCTCCTTGGAGGCTGTCATAATGACCATGATCCAGGAGAACTAGTTGTGCTTTACCATCAAGTCCTTTACGGACAAACACATTGCCAGGGTGAGGGTCAGCATGAACAAAGCCTGTTTAAAAAATCTGGTCTGCAAAGGATCTGACAAGTTTTTTATCAACATCTTTAAGACTAAGTCCAGAGCTTTTAATTCCTTCTAAATTATTATTAGCCATGTTACAAAAATCTTGCTAAAAGTTATACAAGGAAGGATTCAGAATAAAATCAATACTGAATTAGATGAGCAGCAATTTGGATTTAGGAAAAATGGCGGAACAAAAGAAGCCATATTTTGCATGAGAACATTAATCGGAAAGTACACAGAAGTAAACAAACCAATATATGCCTGCTTCATAGACTACACCAAAGCTTTTGATAGAGTACACCACAAACAACTTATAGAATGCCTAAAAGAGATACATCTAGATGACATGGACATAAACTAATATGTAATCTATACTGGGAGCAAACAGCAATAATAAAATATAACAAAGAGAACTATACACCCATTGATATAAAAAGAGGAGTAAGACAGGGATGCATCATATCACCAAGCTTGTTCAATCTATACACTGAGCAAATCTTTAAAAACATCACAGAGATGCCAGGCCTACAAATTAATGGAAAGATAATCAATAACCTAAGATATGCTGACGAAACTGTAGGCCCCTACTACTAGCAGAAATTCCTAAAGATCTACAACAATTACTTAATGAAATAAACAAGACAAGCAAAAAATAAGGTCTAGATATGGATATCAAAAAGACTAAAACTATGATCATAAACAAAGAAAATACTCAAAACACACAAGTGGATATCAACATTGAAGGAATAGACCAGGAGACAGCTCAGAACTACAACTACATTGGACATACTATAACCAGTGATGGAAAATGTTCAACTGAAGTAAAAAAAAAGAATAGGAATGGCAAAAAGTAATTTTAATGCCATGAAGAATATACTAACATCAAAACAAATAACACCAGGGCTAAAACTAAGAATAGCAAAATGTTACATCACCTCACTATTCTTAAATGGTGCAGAAACATGGGCATTAGACAAGAAAACAGAACATATAATTGAAGCCTTTGAAATGTGGATATATAGAAGAATAGGTAGAATTGGATGGAAGGAAAAGAAAACAAACGATGAAGTATTAAAACAACTAAAAATGAAAAGAGAACTACTACACACAATTCAAACAAGACAAATGCGACTTTTGGGCCATGTTAAAAGACACAACAGCCTACTAAAAGTAATCGTGGAGGGAAAAATACAAGGTAAAAGAGGTAGAGGCAGACTAAGACTAAAAATGTAAGATCAAAAGATAGTCAAATCAGCCTATGACAACCTGCACCATCAAAACAAGAGACAGAGCAGAATGGCGCTCCATGGTAGCCATCCTTCGTTGCGGAGACGGCACTCGACGATGATGATGAATCTATGACCAGTAGAAAGATAAATGGAGACAGAAGGCATTCCTGCCTTACTCCTGTTCTTATTTCAAATGCTTATGTAAGCTGCCATTCATGCACCACACTAGATTTCGTTCCTTCATACATTGTTTTTATCAGGTTAATAAACTTTATGGGGATTCCGTAATGACTCAACAACTTCCAAAGCATTATTCTGTCTAAACTATCAAATGCCTTTTCGTAATCTATGAATCCAATATAAAGTGGGGATTTTAGTTCTAAACTTTGTTCCACTATTATACGTAGAGTAGTTATTTGATCAGCACATGATCTGTTCTTCCTAAACCAGCTTGTTGATCACTCAAATGTTTCTCTATTTCTCATTTAGTCTCTCCGGAAAGATTCTGCTTAATATTTTTCCTGGCACTGATAGTAGCACAATTCCCCTGTAATTTGTGACTCCAGTAAACTTCCTTTCTTGGTAGTTTGATCATGTAACTTTCTCTCCAGTCTTTAGGTATTTCTTCCTTCTACCAAATTTTATCTAATAGATCATGTAACATCTTAGTAGAGGTGTTAATATCTGCTTTGATGGCTTCCAAAGGAATTTCATCTGGTCCTGTGGCTTTACCATTTTTTAATAGTTTGATGGCTTTCATTATTTCTTCTATGCTTGAATTTCCGCAGTTAACGTGTAACTCTTCGTCTGCTGGTAGTATATCTGGAGGATTATTTGGGCCGGGTCTGTTCAAAAGTTCTTCAATGTGCTCTTTCCATCTCTCCATTTGTACCCTTTTAATACTAATCAGATTTGTTTCTTATATTTAAAAAAAGGCATTGATCTGTTTGCATTATCTACTTAAATTATGTGTGCTGTTGTACAGTTCTTTCATATTCCCTTTATTTGCTGCATCCTCTGCCTCTTAAGTTAGTTCATCTATATATTTCCTATTATCCATTTTATGCATTTTCTCACTTCTTTGTTCACCTTAGTGTACGCTTCCTGTGTCTTAGCTTTAGTACTTCTCGTTTTCCTTTATCTATATCTGCTTTTTTTGTTCTTTCATTCTTTAATTTTATCCAGGGTCTATGCTGTCGTCCACGCCTTATTCTCTTTTCCCCAGCGTTTCTTCGTATGCATCTTTCCATATATCCTTACCTGTTTCTAATGATCTTATATATTTATTGTATCTTCTAGTTGTTGGAGGACTTTGTATTTGTTTGCTATTGTGACTGTGAATTTATCTTTAATTCTTTGTTCTTTAAAAAATCCCATATTCAAATACTTTCTACCCTTAATCGTTGTAGTATATCTTTTCAGTTTATGTTTGGCTATCAGAAGTTGACGATCTGAATGTACATCTGCCCCTCTATATACTTTTACATCGTGTAAGGATGATTTAAAATTATAATTAATTCATATGTGATATATGTTTGATTTTCCGTTCTATGATCTGTTGACACACATGTTGCTTTATATATTCTCTTATGTTGGAATATTGTTCCTCAGGGCTCATTTGATTAAGAGCACAACAATTCACAAATATCTCTCCATTCTCGATTATATCTCCAAGTCTTTACTTTCCCATAATCTCTTCGAAGCCTCTGTTGTCTGATCCTACTTTAGCATTTAGGTCTCCCATCAAGATTATAATATCCTTGGCTCGTCTTTCAACCATCTGACATTGCAACTGTTTATAGAATTCATCTTTAACTAAATCATCCTGATCATTTGTTGGTGCATAACATTGGATAATGTGTAATTTTATTTTACTTTTTTATGTTTTAAATGTTGCTCTCATTAGTCTTTGGCTCACTGCATCCCATTCTATTATTGTCTTCTGTGCATTCCTTGATAACATTACAGCTACCCCTTCACAATGTCCTGATGATAAAATCATCGCTCTTGTAGTTAGTTTTATTCTTTCCGTACCTAGCCATCTTGTTTCGCACATTCCCAGAATATTTATTTTATAATTTCTCATTTCTTCAGCTACCTGTGCAGCTTTTCCTTGTTCGTTTAGGGTACGTACCTCCTTTCTCGCCACTTACGAACATGCATGATAGGGTACAGCGCCAGTTTTCTTTACTCCTCTTTCCGGCCCCGGCAGCGCACAAGCGAATACAGTGAACGTGTTCAATTATCATGTTTTCAGCTATTATACAGTGAGAGTGTTTCAATTATCTTGTATTCAGCTATTATACAGTGACAGTGTCAGAATTGGACACTGGACTCTAGAATAATTATAAAAATAACGACCAACGAAATGAAATGTGTCAGAAGAATGACAGGAAACAGCTGAAGAGACAGAGTAAGAAACACTGACCTGAGGAAGAAACTCAAAATTGAACAAGCCATCGATTACATAAAGAAACAAAAGATAAATTGCTTCGGACCCATAACAAGACATAAAGAACTAGTAATGACTCAGAGAGCAATAAACAAACACTTCGAAAACGCCAGATTAAGAAGAAGACAGAGAAAGAGATGGATTAAGGGAATACTTGAGTCACTAGGAGGGATAAAACCAGAAGAAGCCAACAGAAGAACAAACAATCACAGATTGTATCTCCCCTCGACGACAACGGCAATGAAGGAAGGATAAAAGCAGAAGAAGAAACATCAGACAAGACTGTTTTCTGTCGCCGGATTTGTTTTCACTTTACAGCTAAAATAGTATGTAATCAATAGCAGATATAAAAGGAATTTAAGTCATAGGCCACAACAAAAACAATTTGAGATATACGGATGACACAGTCTTAATAGCATAGATAGATAAAGAACCACAGACATGAATAACATAATAGTAAAAGAAAGCTTATACTACAACGAATATGAGTAGAAAGTATTTCAGTGTACGGTTTCTAAAAGAAAATGGAATTAAAGATAAATTCGCTGATACTGGTAAGCCCACAGACCTGTTTGATGACATCTTCTGCCCGGCCCACCCATTATTTGCCTCTTTTTAGCCTGGTACCTTTCTCTGTGTTGAGCACGTGGTGCAATGGATGCTCTGTATCTGTACTAATCTTCAGGTATGCTCGTGCTCTCCAGATCTTGATTCTGTCATCCATGGTTGGAAAGTCAAGAAGATACCTCATGGCTACACAGGGAGTGTCCATCATACATCCAAGGATAATGCGCATGGCGATTTTGTATTTTCTCCAGCCTATCAATTTCAGTCCTACTGACAGTAAGAATGTCCAGGGCATACTCGATTGGTGCGAGGACTAATCCCTGGAACAGAAGAATAAGTAGCCTCTGCTCGCTGTTGGCAGCTGCCATGACCTTCAAGGCGGCTAATCCTTTGCGGGATTTTGTTATCACATGGTCGACGTGGTCCCGAAAACACAGGCTGCGATCAAACTTAACTCCGAGGTATGTCATCAACTTGTCCCTGGTCACCTCATCAGCTCCCATTCGTACTATCGGTGTGGTCGTATTAACGATATGATTGTTAAGGGAGAACCATGAAACTGATGCTTTATTAGGATTAACCAAGGCACCTGAAACCCCACACCAGGAAGAAATGCAATCGAGTTCGTCTTGCATTGTGGAGGCGATTCCCCGTCTGTCTCTTCCCTGTCGATATACCAGAATATCATCAGCAAAAGTCATAGTTCTTCCCCTCCCATCCAGCTGATGGGCCGTGATCGTTATTGTGTACACGTTAAATAGAACTGGTGACAATGGTGAGCCTTGTGGCAGCCCTGGACAAATGGATGTTGGCTCGGAAGACCAACTTCCACATCTGAGTATCACCTTCCTCTGAAACAGTGCCGCGGCGATCCATCTAATGAGGAAGGGGTTCACCGCCAGTTTGAGAAGCATATGCATGAGATATTCAAATGGTACCCTGTTATATGCATCCTCCAGATCTATAGCAGCAGCACATGTCTCCTCTCGTCTGTGGAAGCCTTCGAAGACGTCATAGCCAAAGACCACCGCATTGAGCCATGTCTCTTTGTTATAAACCTCCGATTGTGGGTAGGAATACGCGTTTCTGTTCAAGGCGACAGGTGAGGACACGGACAATTATTTTCTCCAGCAGATTGCCCGCAGTGTTCTGCATTGTGATGATTCTGTAGGCACTGATCTGAGAATGGTCCTTGTTTGGCTTCGGTAGCGGTAGTAAGTAGCTGTGTAGTCACTCCTCCTTAATCTGGCCACTCCGAATACTGGCATTAAACTCATTGGCCAGTATTGTCAAGTCGTCGTCAGCTAAATCGCCTATGTCATCATACCGAACACCATCTGGACCAGGAGCAGTGTTGTGTGACCTTTTAAGTGTCGTGCGAATGGCATCGGTTGTGATTGTGAGATCTTCTTCCAGCCCTACATCGTTACACAAATTTGACAACGATCCCCGTATCCTCATTCTTACAGCCTCATTTCTTTGGTCCGTCTGCTCAATGTAGCGGGCAAGCTGGGCCTTCCCTTTGCTCTCATCAGTTTTATGCCATCTCCGGCCTGTGCTCTGAAAGTCTGGTATGCCTTTGTGTCGTGTTGTGCAATTCATGCTCTGATGAAGGCGCCAGAATGTGGCTAGCGATTTTTCTGTGCACACTTTTTTACAGAAGTCATCCCATTTGGCACCCTTAGCCTGCTTAGCGCATAGTTTAAAGTGCATAATTTTTTGGTCGACCTCTACTTTCAGACGCTTCAAGAGCTCAGGTTGTGTTCTACCATACCTTCTGGCTTTCTGCCATGTCTTCACCGTGCTGTTTTCCAGTGAAATAAGTGTTGTTTTCCAGTGAAATTTCCTGTTTATTTGTTTGTTTTTATTTATTTTTTAAGGGTTCATGTGAGTGTACGCGCTTTCTATTTGATGTAATTCACTTTGCTTCTTTTGATTCATTGCATTTTGTTATAATTTCCTTATTTCATCACTCATCCTTGTTGTTGCACTATTGAACGCGTCAAAAAATGGCGGTTTGTTTACGCCGGTTTGTCGTCAAGGACGCGTAAGTCATTTAATTTGTAGAAAGCTCACAGTGTTTTCGCGTGCTGCTGAGCAAGTTACTGGAGTTGGCCAGTTTATAACGTGGAACGGGTTCTGTGCCGTGCGACTGAGCAAGTGCACGTGAGTCTGGACCATCCAAAGCATCGACGTTCAGCGACGTTCATCAAAGACGACGGTAAGTGTAAGTTTTCAGATGCAGCCCAAACGACATCATCGAAGAAGGAAAACACGACGGGGCAAGAGGGGTGGCACTAAACTGTCAAAGTGTGGGAGGCTAGGCCTAAAGTATGTGCGCGTTACTTATTGGAATTGTGGGTCCATTAATCAACGACGGCCCATTCTTGATAAGCTACGGTGCGGCGCCGATATAATGGCTTTACAAGAAACTCTTCTTGGTGACAGGGCAGTAAGTACTCCTGGCTTTCATTGTTTTTACAATAGACGACACCTTGGGCAGGTCATCCTTGTGCGCAACAATATGGTGGCAGCTGAGGTTGATATGTCTGTGTGGAACAATGCAGAATTGCAGGTACATGCGGTTAGGGTGCAGACCCCAGTTCATTTCGTGATTGTTAATGTGTATGCCTGTAATGGGAAGGTGAACACCCAACAATGGCAGAATCTCTTCGAATTCGATGAAGAGAATGTCATTTTCTGCGGAGACTTTATGCTAGAGTTGACCTGTGGGGTAACGTCATAACCAACAAGCAGGAAGAAGACCTAGAGAACGCGCTGGTATCGGCCGATTTAGTGTGCTTGAATGATGGAAGGGCAACAAGAATGACCACTCGAACAGGGGACTCTGGTAGTGTCATAGACCTGGCACTGGTGTCTTCCACCTTCGCACCGGTTTGCAGGTGGAATGCACTGGGGTTCCACGGAAGTGATCACTATCCATGTGTCCTCCTAATTGAGAAAGGCGGAAATAAAAGCCAAAGAAGAAAGCTCCACACATTCAACTACGAGAAAACAGACCAGGACGTCATTAGCAAAATCAGACATAGGAAACAGAGCGCCCCTCGTAGGAGGCAGGAGAGATGGACGCAGCCACCCTGGTGGAATGTAGATGTCGAGGAAGCTTGGCGGAGCAAGAGACAAACGGTCCAACAACTAGAAAATACAATAAATATAGAAGATCATTGGAATCAGGTAAAGGAAATATAGATATATACATACGAAGAAACGCTGGGAAAAAGAGAACGCCAGAATAAGTCGTGGACGACCTGGATTTAAAAAAAAATCAATATAAAAGTCATAGACCCTGGATAAAATTAAAGAATGAAGGAACAAGAAAAAAGTCATAAATAAAAGACAACAAGAAGTAATAAAGGCAAGACACAGGAAGCTTACACAGAGGTGAACAAAGAAGTGAGAAAATGCATTAAAATGGACAAGAGGAAATATATAGATAAACTAGCTAAAGAGACATAGGATGCGGGAAATAAAGGGACTATGAAAGAACTGTACAACAGCACAAATAAATTAAATCGAAAATGTAAACATATCAATGCCTTTATTAAAGATAACAAATGAAATCTGCTTAGTAATATAAGGGAACAAATGGAGAGATGGAAAGAGCACTTTGAAGAACCTTTGAATAGACCCGGCTCAAATAATCCCCCAGATATACTACCAGCAGAAGAAGAGTTACGCGTTATCTCTGGAAAATCCAAGCAAAGAAGCAATAATGTATGCCATCAAGCTATTAAAAAATGGTAAAGCCACATGACCAGATGAAATTCCTTCTGAAGCCATCAAAGCAAATATTAACAGCTGTACCAAGATGTTACATAATCTATTAGATACAATTTGGGAGAGGGGATAAATACCTAAAGTCCGGATAGTAGGTTATATGATCAAACTACCAAAGAAAGGAAGTGTACACGAGAGCACAAAGGGAAATTATGCTACTATCAGTGTCAGGAAAAATATTAAGCAGAATCATTCTGGAGAGACTATGAAAGGCATAGAGAAACATTTGAGTGATGAACAAGCAGGTTTTAGGAAGAACAGATCATATGCTGATCAAATAACTAATCTATATAACTTATTATGTAAGGTCAGCTTAATGAAGCATTTGAAATAAGAATAGGAGTAAGGCAGGGATGCCGTCTGTCTCCATTTCTCTTTCTACTGGCCATTGATTGGATTATGAAAAAACTCAAAACAACAGAAATGGAATCCAGTGGTCACTAATCAAGCAACTTGATGATTTAGATTTTGCTGATGACATAGCTCTTCTATCACACAGCTATCCCCAGATGCAGAATAAAATGAAAATACTTGATGAGAGATCACAACAGCTTGGACTAAAAATTAATAGAGATAAGTCCAATATTATGAGAATTAATGCAGTTGGCAATAACCAAATAAAATTAGGAGAAATACCTTTACTAGAAGTACAATCTTACATATATCTGGGTAGTAATATAGATAAGTATAAAATCATTGTCAATAGAATTGAGAAAGAGAGTTCTTTGATGCTATATAGAGCCATTTCTGACCTAAGGAAGTGGATCATGGACAATAAACAAACAAATGAAAAGATTATTAGAGGCCATCGAGATGGGTTTTCTCAGAATAATGTTGAAAGTTCTTTGGACAGTTAAAAGGGTAACGAGGCAATTCAAAGAGGCCAACACAAATAGGGAACTCCTTAAAAACATTAGAAAGAAACAATCAACAATTTTGGGGAACATCAAGAGAAGAGGAAAGTTGGAATACTTTGGTTACAAGTTAGAAAAAAATACAGTGAAAGAGAGATCGTGGATGGCAAAGAGAGAAAATACTTAATAGTTTGATGTCATGGAGTGGAAAACAGTCAACAGAACTGATACGATATACGGTAGATAAAAGAATGTGGAAGGACATGATCGCCTACGCCAAATGGTATGGCACATGCTGATGATAATGTACTATTTTAAAGTTGTCCACATTCCGACTTTAATTATATCTGCGCATTTGGACACGTTTGTTATGACTAGGTATACATTATAAAAGCGGAATAAATACACCATCTGCTGACGTGTCTACGCCTCCAGGTTTACCCAGCATGCATTGATTCGACTGGAGCATCAAATAAACAATTAGTAAGCCTCGCGAACACAGGTGTTGGATTATGAACGGCTTATTGGGATAATGTGGCCATCTAAGAATGTTCAATAAACAAACCTTAAGTAAAAGAGGAATGGTTGGTACAGCTGGCGTCAAGTTATTGCTTCGTGTGGTGCTTGATTATGTAAAGTAACATGTTAATGCTAATAGATTAGTCTTAATCGTCATGGAGCTGCCACGACCTCTACATTTTGTAGACGTGTTTACTTATCTTTATGTAGGAGAGACCTTTAATTACAAAACCTACAATACCATGCTGCTATACTCACACACAGATACTCATCATCATTAAGTAGCGCGCAAGCTGGCGTAGGTGATCATGACTCTCCACAATGTTCGATCTTGACAGTTATTTAACACAGAAAATACTTTGTGAATAATAAGCACGTACGCAATGATCTTCTGTTATTTCCCACAATGCAACTGGTCCGAATCCTGTATGGATCTAGTCATTATCTTGGGTCCATGAACTGAGGGGAGAGAAGAGAACCTTCTGCAGGAGATACATATACCCGCCGTGTAAGAGGGCATATGACATGTGTCATGAGGAGGGCACATCAGTGTCGAGGAAGCACGTCAAGAAACAGTTATACGATGTCACCACACGTAACGTAGAGATGGAGTTAAATGGGGACTCAGTTTTGATGTCAGTGGAGAGTTGCGGGCCTTCTCAGAATGAGAAGCCTCGTCAATAAAGTACCGCCCTGACACAGTTCACAGACTTCAGTGAGTGTCTGAGGATAGAATGTTAGATCATCATCATCATCGTGTGCCTTCTCCGCAACAAAGGTTGGCTACAATGGATCGCCATTCTACTTTGTTTCTTGCTTTGATGGTGCAGGCTGACATAGATTGACTTGTCCATCTTTTGATGTTACTCGCCCATGTTAGTCTTGTTCCGACTCTGCCTCTTTTACATGAGGATAGAGTGTTAGATAACATGTGAATATTGTTAGTTCTCTATCTGCAAACGTTGTCATATGTACTTGAAATTCTCCCAATCTCTCACTTCCTTCTTCTACTTCCTCTATCCACCTTCCTGATCTACTTCATATAATCCTCTCCTCCCTATATACACTCATTATTTACATTGAATCTTCCACACATCCTAACTCTCTTTTCTACTTGATCAAATCTCCACTTCCCAACTCCATCTTCTACTTCATCTAATTCCAACGATACATACTCCTCATTTACATAAACTTTTCCCCATTTTCTAACTCCCTCTTCTACTCCATCTATTCACCACCCTTATCCTCTTATTCTACTTTATATGTTATTTCCCGTATCTCTCCATCCTACTTGTATATTTCCCACACCTATCTCCCACTTCTGTTTCATTTATTCCTCATCCTTACTTCCTTCTTCAACTTCGTTTACTCCCCACCCCTACCTTGGTCTTTAACTTCATCTACCTCCCACCCTCAACCTTCCCACTTTTACTTCATCTATTCCCCATACACTGCCTCAATCTTACATTTCATCTATTCCCCATACACTGCCTCAATCTTACATTTCATCTATTCCCCAAACACTGCCTAAATCTTACATTTCATCTGTTCCCCATATACTACATCAATTTTACATTTCACCTATTCCCCATATACTACCTCAATCTTACATTTCATCTATTCCCCATATACTACTTCAATATTACATTTCCTCTATTCCCCATATACTACCTTAATCATACATTTCATCTATTCCCCATATACAACCTCAATCTTACATTTCATATATTCCCCATATACCACCTCAATTTTACATTTCGTCTATTCCCCACATACTACCTCAATCTTACATTTCATCTATTCCCCATATACTACCTCAATCTTACATTTCATCTATTCCCCATATACTACCTCAATCTTACATTTCATCTATTCCCCATATACTACCTCAATCTTACATTTCATCTATTCCCCATATACTACCTTAATCATACATTTCATCTATTCCCCATATACAACCTCAATCTTACATTTCATATATTCCCCATATACTACCTCAATTTTACATTTCGTATATTCCCCACATACTACCTCAATCTTACATTTCATCTATTCCCCATATACTACCTCAATCTTACATTTCATCTATTCCCCATATACTACCTCAATCTTACATTTCATTTATTCCCCATATACTACCTCAATCTTAAATTTCATCTATTCCCCATATACTACCTCAATCTTACATTTCATCTATTCCCCATACACTGCCTCAATCTTACATTTCATCTATTCCCCAAACACTGCCTAAATCTTACATTTCATCTGTTCCCCATATACTACATCAATTTTACATTTCACCTATTCCCCATATACTACCTCAATCTTACATTTCATCTATTCCCCATATACTACTTCAATATTACATTTCCTCTATTCCCCATATACTACCTTAATCATACATTTCATCTATTCCCCATATACAACCTCAATCTTACATTTCATATATTCCCCATATACCACCTCAATTTTACATTTCGTCTATTCCCCACATACTACCTCAATCTTACATTTCATCTATTCCCCATATACTACCTCAATCTTACATTTCATCTATTCCCCATATACTACCTCAATCTTACATTTCATCTATTCCCCATATACTACCTCAATCTTACATTTCATCTATTCCCCATATACTACCTTAATCATACATTTCATCTATTCCCCATATACAACCTCAATCTTACATTTCATATATTCCCCATATACTACCTCAATTTTACATTTCGTATATTCCCCACATACTACCTCAATCTTACATTTCATCTATTCCCCATATACTACCTCAATCTTACATTTCATCTATTCCCCATATACTACCTCAATCTTAAATTTCATCTATTCCCCATATACTACCTCAATCTTACATTTCATCTATTCCCCATATACTACTTCAATATTACATTTCATCTATTCCCCATATACTACCTTAAACATACATTTCATCTATTCCCCATATACAACCTCAATCTTACATTTCATATATTCCCCATATACTACCTCAATTTTACATTTCGTCTATTCCCCACATACTACCTCAATATTACATTTCATCTATTCCCCATATACAGTCTCAATCTTACATTTCATCTATTCCACATATACTACCTCAATCTTACATTTCATTTATTCCCCATATACTACCTCAATCTTACATTTTATCTATTTCCCATATACTACCTCAATCTTACATTTCATCTATTCCTAAATATACTACCTCAATCTTACATTTCATCTATTCCCCATCTACTACCTCAATCTTATATTTCATCTATTCCCCATATACTTCCTCAATCTTACATTTCATCTATTCCCCATATAGTACCTCAATCTTACATTTCATATATTCCCCATATACTATCTCAATCTTACATTTCATCTATTCCCCATATACTACCTCAATCTTACATTTCATCTATTCCCCATATACTACTTCAATATTACATTTCATCTATTCCCCATATACTACCTTAATCATACATTTCATCTATTCCCCATATAATAACTCAATCTTACATTTCATTTATTCCCCATATACTACCTCATTTTTACATTTCGTCTATTCCCCACATACTACCTCAATCTTACATTTCATCTATTCCCCATATACTACCTCAATCTTTTATTTCATCTATTCCCCATTTACTACCTCAATCTTACATTTCATTTATTCCCCATATACTACCTCAATCTTACATTTCATCTATTTCCCATATACTACCTCAATCTTACATTTCATCTATTCCCCATATAGTACCTCAATCTTACATTTCATCTATTCCCCATATACTATTTCAAACTTACATTTCATCTATTCCCCCATGTACTATCTCAATCTTACATTTCATATATTCCCCATATACTACCTCAATCTTACATTTCATCTATTCCCCATATACTACGTCAATCTTACATTTCATCTATTCCCCATAAACTACCTCAATCTTACATTTCATCTATTCCCCATATACTACCTCAATCTTGCATTTCATCTATTCCCCATATACTACCTCAATCTTACATGTCATCTATTCCCCATATACTACCTCAATCTTACATTCCATCTATTCCTAAATATACTACCTCAATCTTACATTTCATCTATTCCCATATACTACCTCAATCTTAAATTTCATCTATTCCCCATATACTACTTCAATCTTACATTTCATCTATTCCCCATAAACTACCTCAATTTTAAATTTCATCTATTCCCAATATACTACTTCAATCTGACATTTCATCTATTCCCCATATACTACCTCAATCTTACATTTCATCTATTCACCATATACTACCTCAATTTTACATTTCATCTATTCCCCACATACTACCTCAATCTTACATTTCATCTATTCCCCATATACTACCTCAATCTGACCTTTCATCTATTCCCCAAATACTACCTCAACCTTACATTTAATCTATTCCCCATATACTACCACAATTTTGCATTTCATCTATTACTCATATACTACTTCAATATTACATTTCATCTATTCCCCATATACTACCTCAATCTTACATTTCATCTATTCCCCATATACTACCTCAATCTTACATTTCATCTATTCCCCATATACTACCTAAATCGTACATTTCATCTATTCCCCATACAGTACCTAAATCGTACATTTCATCTACTCCACACCTGCGACATTATTTCATCTACTTCAACTGTTCCACATCAACTTTCTTCTACTCCCCATTCTATCTATTCCCCATTCCATACCTGCATCTTATGCTTCGTCTATTCCCACCCACAACCATCTCTCTTCTTCATCTATTCCCAGCCTCGTATCGACCCTCTTCTTTTCATCCATTCCCCACCCTCTATCTTCCCTCTTCTTCTACATCCATTCCCCACCCTCTACCTTCCCTCTTCTTCTACATCCATTCCCCACCCTCTATCTTCCCTCTTCTTCTACATCCATTCCCCACCCTCTGCCATCCATCTTCTACATCCATTCCCCACCTTCTACCTTCCCTCTTCTACATTTATTCCCGCTCTCTACCTTCCCAGTTTTATATAAATTCACAATCCTCTTTATTCCCTCTTCTTCTACATCCATTCCCCAACCTCTACCTTCCCTTTTCCTCTTCATTCATTCCCCACCGGTAACTCTTCTTTTCTACATTCATTCCACACCTTCAAATTTTCTTCTTCTGCATCCATTCCCACTCTCTACCTTCCCTCTTCTACATTTATTTCCCACTCTCTACCTTCCTTCTTCTTCTACTTACATTCCCTATCCTCTAAC
The DNA here is from genome assembly GCA_032433765.1 of Megaustenia siamemsis. Taxonomy (NCBI): domain Eukaryota; kingdom Metazoa; phylum Mollusca; class Gastropoda; order Stylommatophora; family Ariophantidae; genus Megaustenia; species Megaustenia siamemsis. Next base: position 60,575,210 of record JAVIAB010000159.1, read on the forward strand.
ATCCATCTTTTACACCCATTTCCCACCTTGTACAATCCCTCTACTTCATCTATTCACCACCATCTACCTACCCGCTTCTACATCCATTCCCCAACATTTATCTTCCCTCTTCTTCTACATTCATTCCCAACTCTCTACCTCTCCTCTTCTTCTACTTACATTCCCTATTCTCTACCATACATCTTCTACCTCAATTCCCAACCTTCTACCATCCCTCTTCTACATCCATTCCCCACCTTCTACCATCCATCTTCTACGTCCATTCCACAACCTCTATCTTTTTTATTTTTCTTCATTCATTCCCCACTGGTAACTCCCCTTTCCTACATTCATTCCACATCCTCTAATTTCCCTCTTCTTCTACATCCATTCCCCACTCTCTACCTAACCTCTTCTACATACATTTCCCAACCAGTACCTTCCCTCTTCTACATCCTTCCCCATACTCTATCTTCCCTCTTTTTCTATATTCATTCCCTACACTCTACATTTCCTCTTCTTCTACATCCATTCCCCATCCTCTACCTTCCCTCTTCTACATCCATTCTACACATTCTACCTTCCCTCTTCTACATCAATCCCTCACCCTCTACATTTCATCTTCTTCTTCATCCATTCCCTATTGCCTACCTCCCATCCTTTACATCCATTTCCCATCCTCTACATTCCCTCTTCTTCTACACCAATTTCCAAACCTCTATCTTCCCTCTTCTACAAACATTCCTGACCCTGCACTTTCCCTCTCCTACATCCATACAGTCAACCTCTACCTTCTCTTTTCTAAATCAATTCCCAACACTCTACACTCCCTCTTCTAAATCCATTTCCCACTCTCTATGTTTCCTTATCTTTTTCATCAATTTCCCATCGTCAGCTTTCCTTCTTTTACATCCATTCCCCTACTCATACCTACCTCTTCTAAATCCATTCATCACCCTCTTCCTTACATCTTCTAAATCCATTCACCACCCTCTACCTTACCATTTCTAATCCATTCACCACCCTCTACCTTACCTTTTCTAAATCCATTCCCCAATATTTACCTTCCCTCTTTATCTGCACCAAATTCTCAACCTCTATCTTCTCTCTCCAACATCCATACCCCAACCTCTACCTATCCTCTTCTACATCCATTCCTTACCCTCTACCTTCCCTCTTCTCCATCCATTCCCTGCCCTCTACCTTCCCTCTTCTCCATCCATTCCCTGCCCTCTACCTTCCCTCTTCTCCATCCATTGCCTGCCCTCTACCCTCCCTCTTCTCCATCTATTCCCTGCTCTCTACCTTCCCTCTTCTCCATCCATTCCCTGCCCTCTACCTTCCCTCTTCCACATCCATTCCCTGCCCTCTACCTTCCCTATTCTCCATCCATTCCCTGTCCTCTACCTTCCCTCTTCTCCATCCATCCCCTGCCCTCTACCTTCCCTCTTCTCCATCCATTCCCTGCCCTCTACCTTCCCTCTTCTCCATCCATTCCCTGCCCTCTACCTTCCATCTTCTCCATCCATTCCCTGCCCTCTACCTTCCCTCTTCCACATCCATTCCCTACCCTCTACCTTCCCTCTTCTCCATCCATTCCCTGGCCTTTACCTTCGCTCTTCCACATCCATTCCCTGCCCTCTATCTTCCCTCTTCTCCATCCATTCCTCATCCACTGCATTCCCTCTTCTACTTGCATCCCCACTTTCTACCTTCCCTCTCTTTCTTCAGCCATTCCCCACTGCCTACCTCACATCTTCTACATCAATTCCACATCCTCTACTTTCCCTCTTCTTCTATATCATTTCCCCATCATCTAACTTCCCTTTTCTTCTACACAAATTCACCATTACCTTCCATCCTTGTTATTCTACATCCATCCCCAACGTTCTACATTCCCTCTTCTATATCCATTCCCCATCCTCTACCATTCCTATTCTTCTACATCCATTCCCTATCATCTACCTTCCGTCTTCTAATTCCATTCACCAACCACTGCCTTGCTTCTTCTTCTATATCCATTCTACATCCTTTACCTTCGCTTTCTCACATCTATTCCCAATCCTATAACTTCCTTCTTCTTCTACACCCATTCGCCATCTTCTCTCTTTCCGCTTCTTCTACATCCATTCATCACCATCTACTATCCATTGTCTACATCCATTTCTCACCCTCTAATTTCCCTCTTTGACATCAATTCCACAACGACGACCTTCCCTCTTTTACATCTATTCCTAATACTCTAGCTTCCCTCTTTTTCTACCTCCTTTTCCCACCTTCTGCCTTCCCTATTCTACATCCCTTCCGCACCCTCTACCTGCACTATTTTTCTATACCCATTCCTCAATCTCTATCTTCCCTCTTCTACATTAATTCCCCACCTTATAACTTTATTTTTTTACATCTATTCCCCTACATCTACCATTTGTCTTCTACATCAATTTCCCTCCCACTACCTTCCCTCTTCTTCTACATCCATTCCTTTTCATTTACCTTTACTGTTCTTCTGCATCAATTCCCCACTCTCTACCATCATCTACCTTCAGTCACCACCCTCTAATTTCACTCTTCCTCTACATCTATTCCCCACCCTCTACCTTCCCTCTTCTTCTATATCCATTCCCCACCCTCTACCTTCCCTCTTCTTCTATATCCATTTCCCACCCTCTAACTTCCCTCTTCTTCTATATCCATTCCCCACCCTCTACCTTCCCTCTTCTTCTATATCCATTCCCCACCCTCTAACTTCCCTCTTCTTCTATATCAATTCCCCACCCTCTACCTTCCCTTATCTTCTATATCCATTCCCCACCCTCTACCTTACCTCTTCTTCTATATCCATTCCCCACCCTCTAACTTTCCTCTTCTTCTATATCCATTCCCCACCCTCTACCTTCCCTCTTCTTCTATATCCATTCCCCACCCTCTACCTTCCCTCTTCTTCTATATCCATTCCCCACCCTCTACCTTCCCTCTTCTTCTATATCCATTCCCCACCCTCTACCTTCCCTCTTCTTCAATATCCATTCCCCACCCTCTAACTTCCCTCTTCTTCTATATCCATTCCCCACCCTCTAACATCCCTCTTTTACATCAATTTCCCATCTTCTCTAACTCACCTCTTCTTCTAAATCCTTTCAATATCATATACCATCTCTCTTCTTCTACATCTATTCCCCACCATCTACCTTCTCTATTCTTCTTCCAGTCTTCATCCTCTACTTTCCCTCATCTTCTACCTTCAATATCTATCCGTTGGAGACTTCCGTTTCTAAGATCTCGGATCTAATTCACGTTCTCTCGATCGCAGCAGAAGTGCATTCGATGTCTAAATTAGTTCGGTTCTAATTTGCACTCCTATGCGATAAAATCAAGATGCTAATCTACTTATTACATCTGCGCCGATAAAGCAATGTCATACGCCGGCAATATTTCATTTTCGACAAATCAAGTGTTGTGAATGCGACCTTCCATCGTCTAGGCTTGTTCTGCGCTTTACGTCACATTGGTGCTGTTCATAACCGTTGATGGATTTGCTTGACGAAAGTTATTTATATGCTCTCATTAATGTGAACTGCTTCGTCAGCCGCAGTTTTATCTCTTTAGGGAATTTGCCCCTTGTTCTGTTAGTCATAGGCTGCATTCACTAGAGTAATCAAGAATCTAAAGGGCGCGTCATTGCTGTACTTGAATTGTTTAATGTGCTACGTCATCGTAATGGCTCACCGTAAATCCCTAGACCCGCCGTACGCTAATCTTACGATCTGTTGTTTGATGTGCGACGGGAATAATCTGACGACTAACTGTGTGTTTATATGTTCGAAATTGGAGTCAACAACGATGGCCTAACATCATCAAGCGCTATACATTTTTTAAAGACATTTGACGATCATCACTTTCGGGAGGACGTGAACTTCTGGTATATGGTGGATAGGCGGCAGGAACCATTGCAGGCTATGCATGAAAAGTGTTCCTTGATGCAGTTTCCTCATATTCCAAGTCCATGGGGGACTGGTTAGTCTCGAGGCAAGACACCGGCCTCGAGACAGAAAGATTGTGGGTTCAAATCTTGGTTAAACCGGTTGGGATTTTTATTTATGATTTCTCTCTGCGACAACCACCCCTGGTCTCAGCAGCAAAGCCCGGCTTCAAACGTCAGCTACTCATCGAAAACATGAGTACCTCCGAAGTCGGAGATATCTGCCTGTGCGGCTAGGGACCCCTGTGCATGTGACTGCCAGGGAAAAATGGATTAACACGCAAAGCTCAGTTCCTAGTCTCTAGGGACTTCGTCAGAGTTAAAAGCTGGCGAACGAAACAACAACAATTCTCCAACCCTCTTTATCCCTCTTCTACATTCATTCCCCACCCTCTAATTTTGCTTTTCTACATCAATTCCAAATCCTATACATTCCCTCTTTTACATACATTCCCCTACATGCACCTTCAATCTTCTACATCAATTCCTCATCCAATAGCTTTCCTCTCCTTCTACATCCATTCCCTACCCTTTACCTTCACTCTTCTTCTACATCCATTCTCCACCCTCTATCTTCCATCATCTAACTCCTTTCCACAACCTCTACATTCCCTCTTATACAACCAGTCCCCACCCTCCACTTTCCCTTTTTACTTTCTTACCCCAACCTCTACCTTACCTCTTCTACATCAATTCCGCAACCTCTAAATTCCATATTCTACACCTGTTCCCCATCATCCACCTTCCCTCTTTCATATCATTTCCCCATCCTCTACATACCATCTTCTGCATTCTTTCCTCTTACACTACTTTACCTCTTCTTCTGCATCCTTTCCCCATCATCTAACGACGATTTTATTCTACATCCAATCATTACCCTCTACCCTCCTTCTTCTACATCCATTCTCCAACGATGACATTCCATCTTCTACATCTATTCCCAACCCTCTACCTTCATTCTTCTTCTACATCAATCCCTAACCCATTTCTTTCTCTCTTTTTCAACCCGTTCCCATCATTTACCGTCCATCTTCTACATCAATTCCCCATCTTCTAACTTCCCCCTTCTACATTCATTCAATATCATATACCATACCTCTTTTGCTGCATCCAATCGCCACCCTCTACGTTCCCTCTTCCATATCATTTCCCCATCCTCTACATATCATCTTCTGCATCCATTCCTCTTACACTACCATCCTTCTTATTCTACATCCATCACCCACGTTTTACATTCACTCTTCCATATTCATTACCCATACCCAAACTTCCCTGTTCTGCGACATCAATTCCCTATCATCTACCATCCGTTTCTAATTCCATTCACAACCCACTACAATTCCTCTTCTTTTACACCAATACCTCAATCTCAATCTTCCTACTTCTACATCCATTCCCCAACGATGACATTCCATATTCTACATCAATTTACTACCCACTACATTCCCTCTTTAACATCTATTCCTCATCATCTACCTTCTCTCTTCCGCATCCTTTCCCTATCCTCTAGATACAATATTCTGCATCCATTCCCATTCCTCTACTTTTCCTCTTCTTCTACATCCTTTCCCCATCATCTAACTTCCCTTTAGTTCTACATCAATTCACCATCATCTACACCCTTCTTATTCTACATCCATCCCCAACGTTCTACACTCCCTCTTCTATTGTCATTCCCCATTCTCTACCTTCCCTATTCTTCGACATCCATTCCCTGTTATCTACCTTCCGTCTTCTAATTCCATTCGCCACCCACTGTCTTCCTTCTTCTTCTACATCCATTCCACTTCGTTTACCTGCGCTTTCTCACATCTATTCCCAATCCTATAACTTTCTTCTTCTTCTATACCCATTCGCCATCTTCTAGCTTCCCTCTTCTTCTACACCCATTCATCACCCTCTACTATCCCTCGTCTACATCCATTCCTCACCATCTACTTTCCCTCTTCGACATCCATTCCCAATGACGACCTTCCCTGTTTTACATCTATTCCCCATCCTCTACCTTACCTCTACTACATCCATTCCACACCATTTAACTTCCCTCTTTTTCCACATCATTTCCTCATACTCTACCTTCCCTCTTCTTCTACGTCCATTCCCCATCCTCTACCTTCCTTCCACTACATCCATTCCAAACCCTTTAAAATCCCTCTACTTCCACATCCATTCCTCATACTCTAACTTCCCTCTTCTACTTCCATTCCCCAGCCTCTACCTACCCTCTTCTTTTACGTCCATTCCCCACCTTCTGCCTTCCCTATTCTACATCCGCACCCGCTACCTCTCACTATTCGTCTACACCCATTCCTCAACCTCTATCTTCCCTCTTCTACATTAAGTACCCACCTTCTACCTTCCCTCTTCTACATACATTCCCCATCATCTAGCTTCCATCTTCTACCTCTTCCCCAACATTTTCCTTCCCTCTTCTTCTACATCCATTCTACAACATCTAACTTCCCTCTTTTACATCTATTCCCCTACATCTACATTCCGTCTTCTACATTAATTTCCCTCCCACTACCTTCTCTCTTCGTCTACATTCATTCCACTCCTTTACTCTTCTTCTGAATCAATTCCCCACCCTCTTCTTTCCATCATCTACCTCCATTCACCACCCTCTAGTTTCACTCTTTTTCTACATCTATTCCCCACCCTCTAACCTCCCTCTTCTTCTACATCTATTCTCTACCCTCTACCTTCCCTCTTCTACAACCCTTTCTCATCAACTACCGTCCCTCTTTTACATCCATTCCCCATCTCTCAAACCTACCTCTTCATCTACATCCATTCCCCATCCTCTAACTTCCCTCTTCTTCTAAATCCATTCAATATCATATACCATCCTTCTTCTTCTACATCCATTCCCAACTCTCTACCTTCTCTATTCTACTTCCACTTCTAATTCTCTACTTTCTCTCTTCTTCTAACTTCATTCCCTTTTCTCTTCATCCCTCTTCAACATTCATTCCCCACCTTCTACCTTCGCTTTTCTACACCCATTCCCCATCATCTACCTTACCTCTTCTTCTACATCTATTCGCCATCATCTACCTTACGTCTACTTCTACATCTATTCTCCATCATCTACTTTCCCTGTTCTACATCCATTCCCCAACCTCTATCTTCAATCTCATTATACATTTATTCCTCACCCTTTATATTCCTTCATCTAACTACATTCACCACCCTCTACCTTCCCTCGTCTTCTACATCCATTCCCCAACCTCTAGCTTCCATCATCTAACTACATTCACCGCCCTCTACCTTCCCTCTTCTTCTACATCCATTCCCCAACCTCTAGCTTCCATCATCTAACTACATTCACTACCATCCCTCTTCTTTTACATCCATTCCCGATCTTTTAACTTCCCTTTTCTTCTACACTCATTCCTCAATCTCTACCTTCCCTCTTCTACATCCAATCCCCACCCTCTAACTTCTTTCTTCTGCATCCATTACCTAACGATGACCTTCCCTCTTTTACATCAATTCCCCACCTTCTACATTCTCTCTTCTACATATATTCCCCATCCTCTACCTTCCCTCCACTACATCCATTTAAAACCCGCCAACGTCCTTATTCTTCCACATCCTTTCCACATCCTCTACCTTCCACTTTCTTCTACATCCATTACCCACCCCCTATCTTCCGTCTTCTTCGTCCATTTCTCATACTCTAACTTTCCTCTTCTACATCCCTTCCGCACCTTCTACCTGCACTCTTCTTCTACACCCATTCCTCAACCTCTATCTTCCCTCTTCTACCTCCATCCCCCACTCTATACCTTCACTATTTTTCATCCTTTTCCCATCATCTACCTTCCCTCTTTTACATCGATTCCCCAGCTCTCTAACTTATCACTTCTTCTACACCCATTCCCCATCCACTACCTTCCCTCTTCTACATCCGTTCCCTACCCTCTACCTTCTTTTTTCTACATCCATTCCTCACCCTCTACATTCCCTCGTCTACATCCATTCCACAACCTCTACCTTCACTCTTCTACATCCATTTTCTATCCTCTATCTTCCCTCTTCTACATCCATTCCCCTTCCTCTACCTTCCCTCGTCTATATCCATTCCATTCCTCTACTTTCCCTCTTTTACATCCATCCCCCATCCTCTACCTTCCCTCTTTTACATCCATTCCCCATCCTCTACCTTCCCTCTTTTACATCCATTCCACAACCTCTAACTTCCCTCTTCTACTTCATGATTTCCCACCACTACCTCTCCCTTCCAAGTCATCTATTTCCCAACCCTACCTCCCACTTCTACATTATCTACTGCCCACCCTCTATCGTCCCTCTTCTACTTCAACTATTCCTCACCTCACACATTTCTCAAAGAAACGATCGGATGAGAGAACCATGTTTGTTGATAGATCCATCCTCTGCCTCAAATGATTTCTATGAAGTTTACATCTAAATTGTCACCAACCCTAAAATGTTATCGAGATAAAATGGTCACTGTGAGTCAATGCCTTTATAACAAGCGTGAATTAAGCACCATTTATGTGTTTGTGTCACAAATTCGAGTCCATATTCTGTCATTTTAAATGACATATAAGATATTATCTATGAGTTTTTAAAATCATCAAAGTTTTCTGGCTATTCTCGTCATCATTATAATAAAATACACCGCTTGAGGTAGACATTCATGTCCCTCCATAATCTTCTATCCACCTTGCATCGTATCAGTTCTGTTGTTGAATGTTTTTCATGCGATAACACCAAGCTATACAGTATTATCTCTCTTTGTCATCCACAATCTCTTCTTCCCTGTATTTTGTCAGTTGTAACCAAGTATTCTAACTTTCCTCTTCTCATGATGTGCCCGAAAAATGTTAATTGTTTATTTCTGATGTCTTAGGAGGTCCCTTGTTGTGTTGGCCTCTATGAGAATTTCCTCTTTGGTCTTTCTAGCTGTCCAGGAAACTTTCATAATTCTTTAAGGAAAACCCATCTCTGTGCCCTCTAATAGAAAACTATTCCACTGGTCACATTTGACTGGGTTAATGTTTACCGAATCGCCTTTATAGTTTCAGTGAACTATTCTACTGATTATATTAGACTGGGTTAATGCCCAAAACTAATTGCATTTTATATTCAACAATACTATAAAGGATAACTCAGATTGTTATCCATGTAATAGAGTACAGCTGGTAAGAGTATGGGGGCAGGTAACATAGTTGTTACCCGCTTCTCAATAGACTATAGCTGTAACAAATAGTAGCGACCAGCATTAGTTAGGACATAAGTTAAGGAATGGAAATTTTCCAGAATATCAAGTTGTAGAAATAAGATCATCATCATTGAGTGCCGTCTACACAAACGAAGGTTGGCTACCATGGAGCGCCATTCTGCTCTATCTCTTGCTTTGATGATGCAGGTTGTCATCGGTTGATTTGTCCCTCTTTTGATGTTACTCGTCCATGTTAATCTTGATCTGCCTCTGCCTCTTTTACCTTGTATTTTCCCCTCCAGGATAACTTTCAGTAGGCTGTTGTGTCTTTTAACATGGCCCAAGAATCGCATTTGTCTTGTTCTAATTGTGTTCAGAAGTTCTCTTTTCATTTTTAGTTGTTTTAAGAATTCATCGTTTGTTTTCTTTTCCTTCCATCCAATTCTACCTATTCTTCTATATATGCACACTTTAAAGGCTTCAATTCTCTGTTATGTTTTCTTGTCTAATGTCCATGTTTCAGCACCATATAAGAATATTGAGAAGATGTAACATTTTGCTATTCTTAGTTTTAGCTCTGGTGTTATTTGTTTTGATGTTAGTATGTTCATGACATTAAAATTACTTTTTGCAATTCCTATTCTTTTGTTTATTTCAGTTGTACATTTTCCATCACTGGTTATAGTATGTCCAAGGTAGTTATAGTTCTGAACTGTCTCAAGGTCTATTCCTTCAATTTTGATATCCACTTGTGGGTTTTGAGTATTTTCTTTGTTTATGATCATAGTTTTAGTCTTTTTGATATTCATACCTAGTACATATTTTTTGCTTGTCGTGTTTATTTCATTAAGTAATTGTTGTAGGTCTTTAGGATTTTCTGCTAGTAGTACAGTATCGTCAGCATATCTTAGGTTATTGATTATCTTTCCATTAATTTGTAGGCCTGGCATCTCTATGATGTTTTTAAAGATTTGCTCAGTGTATAGATTGAACAAGCTTGGTGATAGGATGCATCCTTGTCTTACTCCTCTTTTTATATCAATGGGTGTAGAGAACTCTTTGTTATATTTTATTATTGCTGTTTGCTCCCAGTATAGATTGCTTATTAGTCGTATATCCATGTCATCTAGATGTATCTCTTTTAGGCATTCTATAAGTTGTTTGTGGTGTACTCTATCAAAAGCTTTGGTGTAGTCTATGAAGCAGGCATATATTGGTTTGTTTACTTCTGTGTATTTTTCGATTAATGTTCTCATGCAGAATATGGCTTCTTTTGTCCCGCTATTTTTCCTAAATCCAAATTGCTGCTCATCTAATTCAGTATTGATTTTATTCTGAATCCTTCCTTGTATAACTTTTAGCAAGATTTTTGTAACATGGCTCATTAGGCTTATTGTTCTAAAGTCACTGCATTCAACTGCACCATTCTTTTTAGGCAATGCAATGAAAGTTGATGTTTTTTAGTTCATTTGGTATGTATCCTGTGTGGTATATGTCGTTGCATATGTCTGTAATCACTTCAATGCCAAAATCTTCAAGTGCCTGTATCATCTCTATCTGTATGCTTTCAGGTCCTGCTGCTTTTCCTTTTTCATTGTTTTTATAGCTTTTTCCACCTCAGATTTTAAGATTTTATAGCCTGATGTACATTTTATAACTGGTTTCTTGTCCCTTTGATCATGAAATAGTTCTGTTATGTATTCCTGCCATCTATCTATGATATCCTTATTGTCTGTTAGCATTTTTCCTTTTTTTGTCTGCAATGCATCCACCTTCTGTGGCTTTTTTATTTTTATTAGTCATTCTCTTTATTTCTGTGTGTATTCCTCTTAGGTCTTATTTGCTCTCCATAGTTTCTATTTCTATACATTTTTGGCTGAACCAGTCTTCTTTTGCCTTTTTGCACATTTTGCGTATCTCATTATCTATTTTATTGTATTGGGCAGTGTTCTTCGCTTGTCTCCTTTCATCCATTTTTTCTAGGATGGTGTTAGTTATCCATTTTTTGTTTTTTGTTCTTTTCTCTTTTGGGTAAGGTGTCGCAGGCTTTTTGTATGCTTTTCCTTATGCATTGCCATTTGGTTGTTACTTTTTCATCAGGATTTTCTCTTCTGTATTGTTCAATTTCTTCCTCTAGCAGCTTCTGGTATGTGTTCTTTACTTGTATTGTATAGGTATCTTTAATATCTTTTTGATTTAAAGCTGTTATATCGAGTGGATTTGTTGATGAATTAGATTTTTGCTTGTTTCTCTTTAGTTTGATTTTAATTTTAATCATTACAGGATTGTGATCAGAATTAATATCTGCTCCTGGGTAGGTTTTTGGCTTTCTTTACGCTGTTACGGAACCTTTCTTTTATCATTATGTAATCTATTTGATTCCTCTTCCTATTTCCAGGGCTTTTCCATGTGTATAGTTTCCTTTTCTCTTGCTCAAAGTAGGTGTTACATATTGTCAGCCTGTTTCCTTCACAGAATTGTATTAATCTTTCTCCTCTGTCATTTCTTTTTCCTAAACCATGATTTCCTAAAATGATCTTATATCTACCTTTTCCTACTTTAGCGTTCATGTCACCCATTACAATCAAGATGTCTGAAGATTTCACTTGCTTCATAACTTTATTTAGGTCTTCATAGTATGCCTCTATTTGTTCATCTGTGTAGTCTTGAGTAGGTGCATATGTCTGTATTATTGCTATGTCGAATGGTTTTGCATTCAACTTGAGTAGTATAATCCTATCACTGTATGTCCAGTGGGTACTTATATATTTTTGTAGCTCTCTTTTTATCAGTATCCCTATCCCCTTTGATGTTCTGTTGTGTTTCCTGAGTATATAAATGTATATTTTTCGTCTTCAATGTACCCACATTCTTTCCATCTAGTCTCTGATATGCCTAAAATATCTATATTTATTCGTTCTGCTTCTTGAATTAGATTTTCCAATTTCCCTTGTTGATATAGAGTCCTAACATTCCAAGTACTTATTTTAAGATCTTTCCTCAGACATAATTTCGAATTTCTCCGACTCTCCATGGCTTCCTCTGAACTAGTACGTGATGAGGCTCCAATCTCTTTCACGGTGGTCAGCCATGTTCGTCTTTCGTGTTTTGAACATGCCTCTTGTGTACCACACACTTTGCTGTTTTCGCTTTCTGGGCAGTTGATCATTCTTGATTCCTCCGCCTCCATCCACCGTCACAGACTTTTCACATACGGGTTGAACATACCCGGTTTGCCGGCGACATTTTGTCGAACCATGTGCTTGCCTATCGAACCGCGAACACACAACACAAAGAAGAATAAATCATATTCCACTTAAATATCGGTATCACAGTCCATCCACACGTCAGAAGTAAAACATACACCAATCGGTGAATAGCAACACACAATTTCACAACTAGACTGTCGCGTAAATCATTTAAATATATCAGCAATTGCCGAATTATAAAAATCGACTAAACGAAGCCGCCATGACACCGGAAATGCCCGAAAAATAAGATAAGGGAGTAGAAGTTCACATCGGGGTTGGGTCTCAGACATAACAAGGACACCCACCAAGCTAAGGGGGAAATGTCCAGAATTACTGGACGACAATGAATAGTTTAGGTCTATGGAAATTTCCACTTCAAAACAAGTTTGTGAGTGAGAGGAGATACAGATTTTCACCAACAGCAGGTTAGAGAAATAGCAAATAGCATGCGTTGACCCCTTGACTTTGGCCAGTCTGATAAACAAGGTGTTTTCATCAAAGCAGCAGAGGTCATTGTCATGAAGTAATATTATTTTAAATAGGTTATAGAAGTCACGAAAATAATCTGTTATTGTAAAATAAGAGGACAGTTGAGACACAAGTCAGTTGTACAGTTCATGTCTCGGACACGGGACTGCAGGTGATCAGGAGAGGGTCGCAAATGGTCACTTTGCGACTATTTTTATTGGCTACTAATTTTGAGACAAAAAGAGTGATTGGAGTATACAAACTTCAAGAGAACAGGAATTAACAAGTTAGTCAGAGAGTTCGAGACAAGAGATTAGAGATGTAGGCTAGTAAGCTTAGTCCGGCTTCGACCGAACTGTCGAAGTCAGTTAGACAGAAGTGCTAGTCAAGTTAGTCAGAAGTTAGTCAGAAAAACAGATCAATTAGTCAAGAGTAGAAAGTCAACAGTTCGAGTTAATTATTCAGGAAGGAGAATTAGACATTTAGACAGTTAGAATAGTCAGAACAGTTACAAAGTTAAGATTATAACGTCAAGATAGTTATTTAGGAAGTTGGAATCTCCAAGTTGTAGTTCAAGTCAGTTTAGAAGTTATTATTGATAGAGAATTGATAGAGAATATTATGACCTTAAGCTGTGAAAGTGTTTTTGAAGATTCATAGAATTGTGCTTCAATATATTCTTACAAGAACGAAAGTTGAATAATGTTTTATTAAGATATGCACTTGGGACTGATCATATCCACCGACTATTTGTCTCAGAGAATTCCCGAATTAATTAACATTAATTTAAGATAGGTGCATCCACCACTAGTAGATCATTGTGCCAAGAGATCAATACACTTGATTATCATTATGTTTACAGAAAACGAGTCTGTCATGAATTTACCTGTTGTGATCAACTTAAATCAATGTGATGTGCTGTCAAGTTATAATATAAAATCAGAAAGAATAAACAATAAAAATACTACAACAATCCATTGTAGAAGAAAGATAACCTGGCGTTGTAATGACCGCATTATAAAAATATACAAGAGGTGAAATCAAATATATGATACTTCCATAATATACCAGAGCTGAAATCAAAGATATGATACTTCCATAATATACCAGAGCTGAAATCAAAGATATGATACTTCCATAATATACCAGAGGTGAAATCAAAGATATGGTACTTCCATAATATACCAGTGGTGAAATCAAAGATATGGTACTTCCATAATATATCAGTACTGAAATCAAATATATGGTATTTCCAGAACATACCCGAGTTGAAATCAAATATATGTTACTTCCATAATATAGCACAGGTGAAATCAAAGATATGGCACTTCCATATTATACCAGAGGTGAAAGCAAAGATATGGTATTTCCATAAGCTACCAGAGGTGAAATTAAAGATATGGTACGACCATAATATACCAGAGATGAAATCAAAGATATGGAACTTCCATAATACACCCGTGGTGAAATCAAATATATGGTTCGACCATAATATACCAGTGGTGAAATCAAAGATATGGTATTTCCATAACATACCAGAGGTGAAATCAAAAATATAGTACTTCCATAATATACCAAAGGTGAAATCAAAGATATGGCATATCCATATTATACCAGTGGTGAAATCAAAGAAATGGTATTTCCAAAATATACCAGAGATGAAACCAAAGATATGGTACATCCATAATATACCACTCTCCATAATTAACACAGTATCTCACGTTTCCTTTATTTCTTTAACTTTTTTTAAATTATGGAATAAAAGTAAAACTTCATATGCTTGAATTTATTTTATTTACATTTATCTTTTTTCTCTAGCAAAATACACGAATGGTGTACAGTAAATACAACATGACAACGATGATCATAAAACATAAATTGTTGACTTATATATTATCTAAACAGAAATACACTTTTCAGTATTTTCGATCACTTAGTTTTGAACAATAGTCGTTGACAACCCAAGGCGCAAGATTTCGTTTTGCTGTAGATGACTATTATGATGATGATAGGCCAGTGTGATTGATAACGCGTCAAGTTTAATAAAGAAAGTATATCGTGTTGAGAAGGAAGGGACACGTTTTATTTTCAGGAAATTGGCAGGAAAAAAATATGTTTGGAAGAGCCTGGCAGGTAGTAGTCAATTTAAAAATAATGTAGGATCATTGGAGCATGCTCTAGGTCGTCAAATTTACTTGCTAACTTCTAAACCAGAGGTTCCCAACTTGAGGGTTTGACTCCTGCTTTTATGAGGAGAGCAAACGTTATTAATTTGTTATTATTATTATAAGTAACTCCACAACACACGTTTTCTGAAATTACTTATTTCTTTATTTTATAGTAAAGCTGCAATATCTGTGTAGAGATGAAAACAACAATGATCTTACAATCCTGACATTATTTGTGGTTTTCCTACATTACATAACTAACATATAGGGAAGGATGTTCATAGACGTTCTAGATCTGACAAAATTAGCTGTTCTTTCTCTCTTCTTTACTTCTCCAACTTTCTCTCCAAAAAGTATGTGTTCTTTGCTGTGTATTTAATTTACATAAACAGGCTGATATGGTGGGGAAAAAAGTAAAAATTCATGAAACTGTCTTAAATGTGGGTAAAGGAGGTCAGAACTCGTGGCAGGTATGAAACAACTAGACTAAACTGAATGTCCTGATCATGTCTGTTAGCTGATCTTGTCTGTTAGCTGATTTTTCTGTTAGCTGATCGTGCCTGGTAGCTGATTTTGTCTGTTAGATAATTTTGTCTGTTAACTGATCTTGTCTGTTAGTTGATCTTGTCTGTTAGTTGATCTTGTCTGTTAGCTGATCTTGTCTGTTAGCTGATCTTGTCTGTTATCTGATCTTGTCTGTTAGCCCAACTTGTCTGTTAACTCATCTTGTTTACGCTTCATCAAAAGATAATTGTTGTTCCCTTCCTAGCAGATAATGCTGTTACTGCTCGACCTGAAGAAACGAAACAATAACAAGTTATACAACATCGCTCAACACGTTTATTTTAAAGGATTTAACATAAATAACATGGGCTCTATCAATTCTTTCTCTTTCTTTTCGGACAATCTTCTAGATAAAGGTTCATGTATTTGGTGGTTTCTGGAAATCTAATATACTCTTGTTGATAGGCCAAATGTATCATGTGTAGTGAATAGATGGTCGCATGTAGGGATGGATGAGTTGAATGCATTATTTGAAGGTGATCTATATCATGTGTAGTGAATAGATGTGTCGCATGTAGGGATGGATGAGTTGAATGTATTATTTGAAGGTGATCTATATCATGTGTAGTGAATAGATGTGTCGCATGTAGGGATGTGATGAGTTGAATGTATTATTTGAAGGTGATCTATATCATGTGTAGTGAATAGATGTGTCGCATTTAGGGATGTGATGAGTCGAATGTATTATTTGACGGTGATCTATATCATGTGTAGTGAATACATGGTAGCATGTAAGGATGGATAAGTTTAATGTATTATTTGAAGGTGATCGATATCATGTGTAGTGAATAGATGTGTCGCATGTAGGGATGGATGAGTTGAATGTATTATTTGAAGGTGATCGATATCATGTGTAGTGAATAGATGGTCGCATGTAGGGATGGATGAGTTGAATGTATTATTTGAAGGTGATCTATATCATGTGTAGTGAATAGATGTGTTGCATGTAGGGATGGATGAGTTGAATGTATTATTTGAAGGTGATCGATATCATGTGTAGTGAATAGATGTGTCGCATGTAGGGATGGATGAGTTGAATGTATTATTTGAAGGTGATCGATATCATGTGTAGTGAATAGATGTGTCGCATGTAGGGATGGATGAGTTGAATGTATTATTTGAAGGTGATCTATATCATGTGTAGTGAATAGATGTGTCGCATGTAGGGATGGATGAGTTGAATGTATTATTTGAAGGTGATCTATATCATGTGTAGTGAATAGATGTGTCGCATGTAGGGATGGATGAGTTGAATGTATTATTTGACGGTGATCTATATCATGTGTAGTGAATAGATGGTCGCATGTAGGGATGGATGAGTTGAATGTATTATTTGAATATGTTCTATATCATGTGTAGTGAATACATGGTAGCATGTAACATAGACAGCAACGATCTAAGAATAATAAAGAACATGTACTGGCAACAAACAGCGACCATAAGAGCTGGAAACCAATTGGGAATGTTTCAAGAGATAAAACAGGGTGTTAGTCAAGGTTGTGTTCTGTCACAAGATTTGTTTAATATTTATAGTGAGATTATTTTAAGATCCATAATCGGACATGCCTAAAATAACAATAGGAGGTCATAATGTAAATAATTTAAGGTATGCTGATGATACAGTCTTAATCGCTAAGAGTGAAAATGAGTTACAAGTAATGTTAGACATCATAGCGAAAGAAAGCAAAAATAAAGGACTCAGCCTTAATAGCAAAAAGACAGTACTAATGGTGACAACAAAGAAAACGACATCACCATAGTGCAAAATAAAGACAAGTGGAGCAATATTAAAACAGGTAAATGAGTTTAAATTTTTGGGAACTTTGTTAACATCAGACGGAAGATGTAAAAAAGAGGTGAGATGCAGAATGGCTCAGGCAAAAGTAATTTCCAATAAATGAAGAAGATACTATGCAATCCAGTTTTGACAATAGAAACAAGAAAATGAGTTCTTAAATGTTATGTAGAGTCGGTCTTAACACTTAGTTGTGACAATAGTACAATAGGACAACAGACAAGAAAATCACTGGAGTCTGAGGAAAATGTGGTTTTACAGAAGAATGTTTAGAATACCATATACAGCTAAGAAGAGTAATGAAAACATGAGAGAGGTCAAAGCAAAAAGAGAGCAAATTTCCAATATTAGGAAATGACAAATCATCATATTTTGGCCACGTAATGAGAGAGAACAACTGATATATATTGTAACAACTGGAAAGATTGAGGGAGGAAGAGATAGAGGGAAGCAAAGAGAAACACACACGTAGTAGTAACAGACAAATTAAGAGAATTGCTAGGCAGAAGATCAACAACAGAAATTATAAATAACTGTCAAGATCGAAAGTTGTAGAAAGACATGATCACCTACGCTGGCAGGCCCGGTACTTGATGATGATTTAGCTGTGGGATGAGTTTAATGTATTTTTTCAAAGTGATCTATATCATATGATGGGAACTTATACATGCTTCGTGTATGATCTCATTAAGTTTGTATTTTAGACATACATCGATTGTATCAAGTATAGCGATATGTACGTCTTTTACAAGGTGTGTGTAAAGCGAACGCTAATATGGATATAATGTTTTATGGTTGATGATGTAATTTACAGCTTGCAGTGATCTAATGTAGCATTGTGGTTAGGCAATTGACAGAAAGTGGAAAAATAAAAGAAACAATGTAAAGCACGTAGAACGCAACTGAGAAAATAAAGCAGAAAAGGAATGTAATAGAGACGGAAAGGTGTAGGAAGAGGAAACAAGATAGATAAGAAAATGTGTAATAAATAAAAACATAGAATGAAGCGTGGGAGATAATCGGAAGTTGACAGTTAAGAAAACAAATGTAAATAATGAACAATTAGCTCAAACTCTATTATTACAAGGACTACTATTAATACTATTATTATTATCCCTACTACTACTACTACTACTACTACTACTACTGCTGCTACTACCACTACTACTACTACTACTACTACTACTACTACTGCTACTACAACTACTACTACTGCTACTACTACTACTACTGCTACTACTAATACCACTACATCTGAGACTATTGCTACAACTACAGCCTCTGCCTCCACCACCACTATTGCAGATATTACTACAATTATAACTACACCAGCAACTGATGTATAATTTCTACTGCTATCGTTACGGTAACTGCCACTTCCATTAATGTCACTGTTGATACTGTCACTAACTCTACCAGTAGCCCCCGTCAGCCATAGTTGGATATGGTTTTTTCAGCGCCCTCAGAAATGTTAGCTTTTCTTTTTTTTCGCCGTGTATTCTCTTTTTCTATGAATCTGTTTAATTCTTGTTTGAGTTGGAGCTTTAGAGTGTGTTTCCAAAGATTGTGGTCTGCAGTTATTTCTTCCCCGGCTGCAGGGTTTATGTTCAAAGTCTTCAGGTCACGTTTACACACGTCTACAAATCACTGAAGTTTTGGGCGCACCCTAGTTCTTTTACCATCTGACAGTTGTCCATAGAGTATAACTTTTGATGTGCGGTCATATTTCATACGGTGTACGTGGCCAAGCCAGGGCAACCTACGTTGTTTGATCAGTGTGTAGATGTTCGGGAGGCCAGTGCTTGTGATGAGCTCCACATTTCTCACTTTATCCTTCCAGGTGATACCAACAATGGGGCGCAGACATCGTAAATGGAATGCATTTATTCTTCTCTTTTGCTTTACTAATGTTATCATTAATATCATTACTTTTAGTAATGATATTATTACTGTCGAAACTGTTACTAATGTTGTAATTAATATCGTTACTATTACTAATGTTATCATTAATATCATTACTATTACTAATGTTATCATTAATGTCATTACTATTACTAATGTTATCATTAATATCATTACTATTACTAATGTTATATTTTACATCATCACTATTACTATTGTTGTAAATATATTATTCCTATTCTCCTACCACAGATGCCCCTAGATGTATTTCTTTCACTCCAACAGAATACATCTTATTTTACGTCAAATGCTCAACTATTGTACTCACGGTTCATTACATTGTCCTATTCTGAACAACCAATGTCATTAAACAGTGGCCAATTTGTGAGATTTTCAAATTTCCTTGTTAATGTCTCATACGCATCGCCACATACGTCCTTTGCTACATTAATCTCGCATTCTGTGTGAGCTATGAATGGTCTGTTTGTGCAAATAGACATCATTTATCAAAACAAATAACCTGCATGTGTATAAATATAATATCTACTTAAATCATATTACATTGTGGATTACAACCAAAGCTCCCTATTCATTTACCTCTGGTTGTGACTACCCGTTATGAACTAATTGACTCATATAACCGGTTTAATTATGACATTTTTTTACGATCTGTGAAGTTAACGATAATTTGACATGAAAAAAGATCGACTTCTATGAAACAACATATATAGGTCACATCTTCTACAGTAATTAGTATAGTTCTGTCTACTGTTTTATTCTTGTATGACTTGATAACAACAATTGGTTAATGTTAGTGTACACATGTAACATTTGCTATTGAATGGGACCGTCTGACCATGACGGTACGGTTTATTTACAGCCTCCATTACAAATCCACTAATGCCAATGATTCTAAGTTAGTCCACGTGACCAGCACGTCATTATTCTGCCTGTAACAAAACATAGACACCAACAAAGCAGCGAGTGCAGCACCCTCTTGGTGGGCGATTGATTTTATGTTTGATTTCTTCCCAGCAGTCTATGAACCTGCCCTTTATCTCAATACCACAAGATTATATTTTCTATGATAGGGTATGTTTGGTTATTTGTTGAGCCACAATCTCTGTCACTGTATATATCGTGTCCTTTAGGAGTCTCATACCATGCGCTACTTACTTCTCTGTTGTGCTTGATCAACGTTGGGCTATATTTCCCCACAAACATTTTGTTCTGTAGCAGAAACAGCTTTTATTAAATGTCGAGTGTTGTGACCTCCTGTGTTGAGTCTTCGTGCCTGCACTGACAATGTTTACGATGAAAGCTTTATGGTTGTTTACGTTGTCTATGTAATGTGGTAGGTCTGAGTGATAAGATGAGGTGGTAAATCAAGTCTAGTCTTACTGCCCTGTTGTGAGTGGTGTTTCTGTGTGTGACATACGTGTCATTTATATGGCTGTCTGTATGCGTCTGTCAAATTGTGAATGCCAGTTAGAGTCGTTAGACAATAGAGATGCTGGGTGCTTTCACAGTTTCTTCTCCATATTTGATATCAACATCTCTGCCAACAATATCCACATCTATCAGGACACAGTCTATTAATCCGTTCATGTTCTCATACACGTGTTGGAGCGTGTCAACAAGCTATGTAGTCCGTCGTAGAACCTGATACATGGTGTGTGCATGTAGTTGGTCTATGTATGCATGTATGGTCTATGTGTGCATGTACCTGGTCGGTGTGTGCATGTAGCTGGTCCGTGTGTGCATGTAGCTGTTCCATGTGTGCATGATACTGTTCCGTGTGTGCATGATACTGTTCATGTGTGCATGATACTGTTCCATGTGTGCATGATACTGTTCCATGTGTGCATGATACTGTTCCAAGTGCATTATACTGTTCCATGTGTGCATGATACTGTTCCATGTGTGCATGATACTGTTCCATGTGTGCATGTAGTTGATCCATGTGTGCATGTAGTTGATCCATGTGTGCATGTAGTTGATCCATGTGTGCATGTAGTTGATCCATGTGTGCATGTAGTTGATCCATGTGTGCATGATACTGTTCCATGTGTGCATGATACTGTTCCATGTGTGCATGATACTGTTCCATGTGTGCATGATACTGTTCCATGTGTGCATGATACTGTTCCATGTGTGCATGATACTGTTCCATGTGTGCATGTAGTTGATCCATGTGTGCATGATACTGTTCCATGTGTGCATGATACTGTTCCATGTGTGCATGTAGTTGATCCATGTGTGCATGTAGTTGATCCATGTGTGCATGATACTGTTCCATGTGTGCATGATACTGTTCCATGTGTGCATGATACTGTTCCATGTGTGCATGATACTGTTCCATGTGTGCATGTAGTTGATCCATGTGTGCATGATACTGTTCCATGTGTGCATGATACTGTTCCATGTGTGCATGATACTGTTCCATGTGTGCATGTAGTTGATCCATGTGTGCATGATACTGTTGCATGTGTGCATGTAGTTGATCCATGTGTGCATGATAATGTTCCATGTGTGCATGATACTGTTCCATGTGTGCATGATACTGTTCCATGTGTGCATGATACTGTTCCATGTGTGCATGTAGTTGATCCATGTGTGCATGATACTGTTCCATGTGTGCATGTAGTTGATCCATGTGTGCATGATACTGTTCCATGTGTGCATGATACTGTTCCATGTGTGCATGTAGTTGATCCATGTGTGCATGTAGTTGATCCATGTGTGCATGATACTGTTCCATGTGTGCATGTAGTTGATCCATGTGTGCATGTAGTTGATCCATGTGTGCATGTAGTGGATCCATGTGTGCATGTAGTTGATCCATGTGTGCATGTAGTTGATCCATGTGTGAATGTAGTTGATCCATGTGTGAATGATACTGTTACATGTGTGCATGTAGTTGATCCATGTGTGCATGATACTGTTACATGTGTGCATGTAGTTGATCCATGTGTGCATGTAGTTGATCCATGTGTGCATGTAGTTGATCCATGTGTGAATGTAGTTGATCATGTGTGCATGATACTGTTCCATGTGTGCATGATACCTTTCCATGTGTGCATGTAGTTGATCCATGTGTGCATGATACTGTTCCATGTGTGCATGTAGTTGATCCATGTGTGCATGTAGTTGATCCATGTGTGCATTTTGTTGATCCATGTGTGCATGATACTGTTCCATGTGTGCATGTAGTTGATCCATGTGTGCATGATACTGTTCCATGTGTGCATGTAGTTGATCCATGTGTGCATGCAGTTGATCCATGTGTGTATGATACTGTTCCATGTGTGCATGATACTGTTCCATGTGTGCATGATACTGTTCCATGTGTGCATGTAATTGATCCATGTGTGCATGTAGCTGATCCATGTGTGCATGTAGTTGATCCACGTGTGCATGTAGCTGATCCATGTAGTTGATCCATGTGTGCATGTAGTTGATCCATGTGTGCATGTAGTTGATCCATGTGTGCATGTAGCTGATCTATGTGTGCATGATACTGTTCCATGTGTGCATGTAGTTGATCCATGTGTGCATGATACTGTTCCATGTGTGCATGTAGTTGATCCATGTGTGCATGTAGCTGATCCATGTGTGCATGTAGTTGATCCACGTGTGCATGTAGCTGATCCATGTAGTTGATCCATGTGTGCATGTAGTTGATCCATGTGTGCATGTAGTTGATCCATGTGTGCATGTAGTTGATCCATGTAGTTGATCCATGTGTGCATGTAGTTGATCCATGTGTGCATGTAGTTGATCCATGTGTGCATGATACTGTTCCATGTGTGCATGATACTGTTCCATGTGTGCATGATACTGTTCCATGTGTGCATGTAGTTGATCCATGTGTGCATGTAGCTGATCCATGTGTGCATGTAGTTGATCCACGTGTGCATGTAGCTGATCCATGTAGTTGATCCATGTGTGCATGTAGTTGATCCATGTGTGCATGTAGCTGATCCATGTGTGCATGTAGCTGATCCATGTGTGCATGTAGTTGATCCATGTGTGCATGTAGTTGATCCATGTGTGCATGTAGCTGATCCATGTAGTTGATCCATGTGTGCATGTAGTTGATCCATGTGTGCATGTAGCTGATCCATGTGTGCATGTAGTTGATCTATGTGTGCATGTAGTTGATCTATGTGTGTATGTAGTTGGTCCATGTGTGCATGTAGTTGATCCATGTGTGCATGTAGTTGATCTATGTGTGCATGTAGTTGATCCATGTGTGCATGTAGCTGATCCATGTGTGCATGTAGTTGATCTATGTGTGCATGTAGTTGATCCATGTGTGCATGTAGTTGATCCATGTGTGCATGTAGTTGATCCATGTGTGCATGTAGTTGATCTATGTGTGCATGTAGTTGATCTATGTGTGCATGTAGTTGATCATGTGTGCATGTAGTTGATCTATGTGTGCATGTAGTTGATCCATGTGTGCATGTAGTTGATCCATGTGTGCATGTAGTTGATCTATGTGTGCATGTAACTGTTCCATGTGTGCATGTAGTTGATCCATGTGTGCATGTAGTTGATCCATGTGTGCATGTAGTTGATCCATGTACATGAGTCTTCGTGCCTGCACTGACAATGTTTACGATGAAAGCTTTATGGTTGTTTAACGTTGTGTATGCAATGTGGTAGGTCTGAGTGATAAGATGAGGTGGTAAATCAAGTCTAGTCTTGCTGCCCTGCTATGAGTGGTGTTCCTGTGTGTGACACACGTGTCATTTATATGTGTGTCTATATGAGTATGTCAAATTGTGGATGCCAGTTAGAGTCGTTAGACAATAGAGATGCTGGGTGCTTTCACAGTTTCTTCTCCATATTTGATATCAACATCACTGCCAACAATATCCACATCTATCAGGACACAGCGTGTTAATCCGTTCATATTCTCATACACGTACATGTGTGCATGTAACTGTTCCATGTGTGCATGATACTGTTCCATGTGTGCATGTAGTTGATCCATGTGTGCATGATACTGTTCCATGTGTACATGATACTGTTCCATGTGTGCATGATACTGTTCAATGTGTGCATGCAGCGATCCATGTGTGCATGATACTGTTCCATGTGTGCATGATACTGATCCATGTGTGCATGATACTGTTCCATGTGTGCATGATACTGATCCATGTGTGCATGTAGTTGATCCATGTGTGCATGTAGTTGATCCATGTGTGCATGTAGTTGATCCATGTGTGCATGTAGTTGATCCATGTGTGCATGTAGTTGATCCATGTGTGCATGTAGTTGATCCATGTGTGCATGTAGTTGATCCATGTGTGCATGTAGTTGATCCATGTGTGCATGTAGTTGATCCATGTGTGCATGTAGTTGATCCATGTGTGCATGTAGTTGATCCATGTGTGCATGTAGTTGATCCATGTGTGCATGTAGTTGATCCATGTGTGCATGATACTGTTCCATGTGTGCATGATACTGTTCCATGTGTGCATGATACTGTTCCATGTGTGCATGATACTGTTCCATGTGTGCATGATACTGTTCCATGTGTGCATGATACTGTTCCATGTGTGCATGTAGTTGATCCATGTGTGCATGATACTGTTCCATGTGCGCATGATACTGTTCCATGTGTGCATGTAGTTGATCCATGTGTGCATGTAGTTGATCCATGTGTGCATGATACTGTTCCATGTGTGCATGATACTGTTCCATGTGTGCATGATACTGTTCCATGTGTGCATGATACTGTTCCATGTGTGCATGTAGTTGATCCATGTGTGCATGATACTGTTCCATGTGTGCATGATACTGTTCCATGTGTGCATGATACTGTTCCATGTGTGCATGTAGTTGATCCATGTGTGCATGATACTGTTGCATGTGTGCATGTAGTTGATCCATGTGTGCATGATAATGTTCCATGTGTGCATGATACTGTTCCATGTGTGCATGATACTGTTCCATGTGTGCATGATACTGTTCCATGTGTGCATGTAGTTGATCCATGTGTGCATGATACTGTTCCATGTGTGCATGTAGTTGATCCATGTGTGCATGATACTGTTCCATGTGTGCATGATACTGTTCCATGTGTGCATGTAGTTGATCCATGTGTGCATGTAGTTGATCCATGTGTGCATGATACTGTTCCATGTGTGCATGTAGTTGATCCATGTGTGCATGTAGTTGATCCATGTGTGCATGTAGTGGATCCATGTGTGCATGTAGTTGATCCATGTGTGCATGTAGTTGATCCATGTGTGAATGTAGTTGATCCATGTGTGAATGATACTGTTACATGTGTGCATGTAGTTGATCCATGTGTGCATGATACTGTTACATGTGTGCATGTAGTTGATCCATGTGTGCATGTAGTTGATCCATGTGTGCATGTAGTTGATCCATGTGTGAATGTAGTTGATCCATGTGTGCATGATACTGTTCCATGTGTGCATGATACCTTTCCATGTGTGCATGTAGTTGATCCATGTGTGCATGATACTGTTCCATGTGTGCATGTAGTTGATCCATGTGTGCATGTAGTTGATCCATGTGTGCATTTTGTTGATCCATGTGTGCATGATACTGTTCCATGTGTGCATGTAGTTGATCCATGTGTGCATGATACTGTTCCATGTGTGCATGTAGTTGATCCATGTGTGCATGCAGTTGATCCATGTGTGTATGATACTGTTCCATGTGTGCATGATACTGTTCCATGTGTGCATGATACTGTTCCATGTGTGCATGTAGTTGATCCATGTGTGCATGTAGCTGATCCATGTGTGCATGTAGTTGATCCACGTGTGCATGTAGCTGATCCATGTAGTTGATCCATGTGTGCATGTAGTTGATCCATGTGTGCATGTAGTTGATCCATGTGTGCATGTAGCTGATCTATGTGTGCATGATACTGTTCCATGTGTGCATGTAGTTGATCCATGTGTGCATGATACTGTTCCATGTGTGCATGTAGTTGATCCATGTGTGCATGTAGCTGATCCATGTGTGCATGTAGTTGATCCACGTGTGCATGTAGCTGATCCATGTAGTTGATCCATGTGTGCATGTAGTTGATCCATGTGTGCATGTAGTTGATCCATGTGTGCATGTAGTTGATCCATGTAGTTGATCCATGTGTGCATGTAGTTGATCCATGTGTGCATGTAGTTGATCCATGTGTGCATGATACTGTTCCATGTGTGCATGATACTGTTCCATGTGTGCATGATACTGTTCCATGTGTGCATGTAGTTGATCCATGTGTGCATGTAGCTGATCCATGTGTGCATGTAGTTGATCCACGTGTGCATGTAGCTGATCCATGTAGTTGATCCATGTGTGCATGTAGTTGATCCATGTGTGCATGTAGCTGATCCATGTGTGCATGTAGCTGATCCATGTGTGCATGTAGTTGATCCATGTGTGCATGTAGTTGATCCATGTGTGCATGTAGCTGATCCATGTAGTTGATCCATGTGTGCATGTAGTTGATCCATGTGTGCATGTAGCTGATCCATGTGTGCATGTAGTTGATCTATGTGTGCATGTAGTTGATCTATGTGTGTATGTAGTTGGTCCATGTGTGCATGTAGTTGATCCATGTGTGCATGTAGTTGATCTATGTGTGCATGTAGTTGATCCATGTGTGCATGTAGCTGATCCATGTGTGCATGTAGTTGATCTATGTGTGCATGTAGTTGATCCATGTGTGCATGTAGTTGATCCATGTGTGCATGTAGTTGATCCATGTGTGCATGTAGTTGATCTATGTGTGCATGTAGTTGATCTATGTGTGCATGTAGTTGATCCATGTGTGCATGTAGTTGATCTATGTGTGCATGTAGTTGATCCATGTGTGCATGTAGTTGATCCATGTGTGCATGTAGTTGATCTATGTGTGCATGTAACTGTTCCATGTGTGCATGTAGTTGATCCATGTGTGCATGTAGTTGATCCATGTGTGCATGTAGTTGATCCATGTACATGAGTCTTCGTGCCTGCACTGACAATGTTTACGATGAAAGCTTTATGGTTGTTTAACGTTGTGTATGCAATGTGGTAGGTCTGAGTGATAAGATGAGGTGGTAAATCAAGTCTAGTCTTGCTGCCCTGCTATGAGTGGTGTTCCTGTGTGTGACACACGTGTCATTTATATGTGTGTCTATATGAGTATGTCAAATTGTGGATGCCAGTTAGAGTCGTTAGACAATAGAGATGCTGGGTGCTTTCACAGTTTCTTCTCCATATTTGATATCAACATCACTGCCAACAATATCCACATCTATCAGGACACAGCGTGTTAATCCGTTCATATTCTCATACACGTACATGTGTGCATGTAACTGTTCCATGTGTGCATGATACTGTTCCATGTGTGCATGTAGTTGATCCATGTGTGCATGATACTGTTCCATGTGTACATGATACTGTTCCATGTGTGCATGATACTGTTCAATGTGTGCATGCAGCGATCCATGTGTGCATGATACTGTTCCATGTGTGCATGATACTGATCCATGTGTGCATGATACTGTTCCATGTGTGCATGATACTGATCCATGTGTGCATGTAGTTGATCCATGTGTGCATGTAGTTGATCCATGTGTGCATGTAGTTGATCCATGTGTGCATGTAGTTGATCCATGTGTGCATGTAGTTGATCCATGTGTGCATGTAGTTGATCCATGTGTGCATGTAGTTGATCCATGTGTGCATGTAGTTGATCCATGTGTGCATGTAGTTGATCCATGTGTGCATGTAGTTGATCCATGTGTGCATGTAGTTGATACATGTGTGCATGTAGCTGATCCATGTGTGCATGTAGTTGATCCATGTGTGCATGAAGCTGATCCATGTGTGCATGTAGTTTGATCCATGTGTGCATGTAGCTGATCCATGTGTGCATGTTGTTGATCCATGTGTGCATGTAGCTGTTCCATGTGTGCATGTAGTTGATCCATGTGTGCATGTAGCTGATCCATGTGTGCATGTAGTTGATCCACGTGTGCATGTAGCTGATCCATGTAGTTGATCCATGTGTGCATGTAGTTGATCCATGTGTACATGTAGCTGATCCATGTGTGCATGTAGTTGATCCATGTGTGCATGTAGCTGTTCCATGTGTGCATGATACTGTTTCATGTGTGCATGTAGCTGATCCATGTGTGCATGTAGCTGATCCATGTGTGCATGTAGCTGTCCAATGTGTGCATGTAGCTGATCCATGTGTGCATGTAGTTGATCCATGTGTGCATGTAGCTGATCCATGTGTGCATGTATCTGTCCAATGTGTGCATGTAGCTGATCCATGTGTGCATGTAACTGTTCCATGTGTGCATGTAGCTGATTCATGTGTGCATGTAGTTGATCCATGTGTGCATGTAGTTGATCCATGTGTGCATGTAGTTGATCTATGTGTGCATGTAACTGTTCCATGTGTGCATGTAGTTGATCCATGTGTGCATGTAGTTGATCCATGTGTGCATGTAGTTGATCCATGTGTGCATGTAGCTGTTCCATGTGTGCATGTAGTTGATCCATGTGTGCATGTAGCTGATCTATGTGTGCATGTAGTTGATACATGTGTGCATGTAGTTGATACATGTGTGCATGTAGCTGATCCATGTGTGCATGTAGTTGATCCATGTGTGCATGTAGTTGATACATGTGTGCATGTAGCTGATCCATGTGTGCATGTAGTTGATCCATGTGTTCATGTAGCTGATCCATGTGTGCATGTAGCTGATCCATGTGTGCATGTAGTTGATCCATGTGTGCATGTAGTTGATACATGTGTGCATGTAACTGTTCCATGTGTGCATGTAGCTGATTCATGTGTGCATGTAGTTGATACATGTGTGCATGTAGCTGATCCATGTGTGCATGTAGTTGATCCATGTGTGCATGTAGCTGATCCATGTGTGCATGTAGTTGATCCACGTGTGCATGTAGCTGTTCCATGTGTGCATGTAGTTGATCCATGTGTGCATGTAGTTGATCCATGTGTGCATGTAGTTGATCCATGTGTGCATGTAGCTGATCCATGTGTGCATGTAGTTGATCCACGTGTGCATGTAGCTGTTCCATGTGTGCATGTAGTTGATCCATGTGTGCATGTAGTTGATCCATGTGTGCATGTAGTTGATCCATGTGTGCATGTAGCTGTTCCATGTGTGCATGTAGTTGATCCATGTGTGCATGTAGCTGATCCATGTGTGCATGTAGTTGATACATGTGTGCATGTAGTTGATACATGTGTGCATGTAGCTGATCCATGTGTGCATGTAGTTGATCCATGTGTGCATGTAGTTGATACATGTGTGCATGTAGCTGATCCATGTGTGCATGTAGTTGATACATGTGTGCATGTAGTTGATACATGTGTGCATGTAGCTGATCCATGTGTGCATGTAGTTGATCCATGTGTGCATGTAGTTGATCCATGTGTGCATGTAGTTGATACATGTGTGCATGTAGCTGATCCATGTGTGCATGTAGTTGATCCATGTGTGCATGTAGCTGATCCATGTGTGCATGTAGTTGATCCACGTGTGCATGTAGCTGTTCCATGTGTGCATGTAGTTGATCCATGTGTGCATGTAGTTGATCCATGTGTGCATGTAGTTGATCCATGTGTGCATGTAGCTGTTCCATGTGTGCATGTAGTTGATCCATGTGTGCATGTAGCTGATCCATGTGTGCATGTAGTTGATCCACGTGTGCATGTAGCTGATCCATGTGTGCATGTAGTTGATCCATGTGTGCATGTAGTTGATCCATGTGTGCATGTAGCTGATCCATGTGTGCATGTAGTTGATCCATGTGTGCATGTAGCTGTTCCATGTGTGCATGATACTGTTTCATGTGTGCATGTAGTTGATCCATGTGTGCATGTAGCTGATCCATGTGTGCATGTAGCTGTCCAATGTGTGAATGTAGCTTATCCATGTGTGCATGTAGCTGATCCATGTGTGCATGTAGCTGTCCAATGTGTGCATGTAGCTGATCCATGTGTGCATGTTGTTGATCCATGTGTGCATGTAGCTGTTCCATGTGTGCATGTAGTTGATCCATGTGTGCATGTAGCTGTTCCATGTGTGCATGTAGTTGATCCACGTGTGCATGTAGCTGATCCATGTAGTTGATCCATGTGTGCATGTAGTTGATCTATGTGTGCATGTAGCTGATCCATGTGTGCCTGTAGTTGATCCATGTGTGCATGTAGCTGATCCATGTGTGCATGTAGCTGATCAATGTGTGCATATGGCTGTCCAATGTGTGCATGTATCTGTCCAATGTGTGCATGTAGCTGATCCATGTGTGCATGTAGCTGATCCATGTGTGCATGTAACTGTTCCATGTGTGCATGTAGCTGATTCATGTGTGCATGTAGTTGATCCATGTGTGCATGTAGTTGATCCATGTGTGCATGTAGTTGATCTATGTGTGCATGTAACTGTTCCATGTGTGCATGTAGTTGATCCATGTGTGCATGTAGTTGATCCATGTGTGCATGTAGTTGATCCATGTGTGCATGTAGTTGATCCATGTGTGCATGTAGCTGATCCATGTGTGCATGTAGCTGATCCATGTGTGCATGTAGTTGATCCATGTGTGCATGTAGCTGATCCATGTGTGCAAGTAGTTGATCCATGTGTGCATGTAGCTGTTCCATGTGTGCATGTAGTTGATCCATGTGTGCATGTAGCTGATCCATGTGTGCATGTAGTTGATCCACGTGTGCATATAGCTGATCTATGTGTGCATGTAGTTGATCCATGTGTGCATGTAGTTGATCCATGTGTGCATGTAGCTGATCCATGTGTGCATGTAGTTGATCCATGTGTGCATGTAGTTGTTCCATGTGTGCATGATACTGTTTCATGTGTGCATGTAGTTCATCCATGTGTGCATGTAGCTGATCCATGTGTGCATGTAGCTGTCCAATGTGTGTATGCAGCTGATCCATGTGTGCATGTAACTGTTCCATGTGTGCATGTAGTTGATCCATGTGTGCATGTAGTTATCCATGTGTGCATGTTGCTGGTCCATGTGTGCATGTAGCTGGTCCATGTTTGCATGTAGCTGATTCATATGTGAATGTAGCTTATCCATGTGTGCATGTAGCTGATCCATATGTGCATGTAGCTGATCCATGTGTGCAAGTAGTTGATCCATGTGTGCATGTAGCTGTTCCATGTGTGCATGTAGTTGATCCATGTGTGCATGTAGCTGATCCATGTGTGCATGTAGTTGATCCACGTGTGCATATAGCTGATCTATGTGTGCATGTAGTTGATCCATGTGTGCATGTAGTTGATCCATGTGTGCATGTAGCTGATCCATGTGTGCATGTAGTTGATCCATGTGTGCATGTAGTTGTTCCATGTGTGCATGATACTGTTTCATGTGTGCATGTAGTTCATCCATGTGTGCATGTAGCTGATCCATGTGTGCATGTAGCTGTCCAATGTGTGTATGCAGCTGATCCATGTGTGCATGTAACTGTTCCATGTGTGCATGTAGTTGATCCATGTGTGCATGTAGTTAATCCATGTGTGCATGTTGCTGGTCCATGTGTGCATGTAGCTGGTCCATGTTTGCATGTAGCTGATTCATATGTGAATGTAGCTTATCCATGTGTGCATGTAGCTGATCCATATGTGCATGCAGCTGATCTATGTGTGCCTGTAACTGTTCCATGTGTACATGTAGCTGATCCATGTGTGATGTAGTTGACCCATGTAGCTTGTCCATATGCACATGTAGCTGGTCCATGTGAGAATGTAGCTGGTGCATGTGTGCAAGCTAGAGTGCGTGTGTGGTTGTCTTCTTGACCTTGCTGTGGTCGATGGAAGTTAACTGAGATAATATAAGTTATAGTATAATAAAGTAGATGTTACTACCTTTAATAAAAGAGGAGGTAATTATGACGTTTGAATCTAAATTCTGAGTTTAAGTACACGAATTTGCGTGAATCCCAGACATTCTCAAAGTTAAAGGGGCACAGAGAGTGCATAATTAAATTCATGTTTTAAGCGAAGGGAAAAGTTGGTTAGAAATCCGTCTGTATAGAATAATATAGATGACTGCATCTCTCTCACCAGTGTTGTCATAGAGAAGATTGTTGACCTCAGCACTGACCACGACTGATTCTCTTTCCCTACATTTCCTGTCGAGTGTGACAATACACGAGAATGTCCACTTGAATAACGTAGGCACCCGTAACCACTCCTCGCCAGCGTTGATATCGTTAAGCCCACATACCTGTTTGATGACATCTTCTGCTCGGCCACCCATGATTTACCTCTTTTTAGCCTACACCAACTCTCCAGACTACACCAACGCCTGTATACTGAGTGATTCGATGAGCATAATAAGAAAGGTGGAGACGGGCTTTGTACGCATGCAATTGGTAGGGTCATTGCAGAAGTCAAAAATACGAAACGTCACCTTTGTCTACTATCCAAAACATGTGGAAGTTCGGGGAAATGAAAGAGCTGACATGTTGTCTAGCTGCACTATTATTGAGGACGGTCAAGCAATGGATCGGGCGGACATCATCAATTCTCTCCGAGATGTGGGAAATTCACAAGACTTCGACAACAGTGTGTCCACGTCACTCCTACGGATGAAAAAGATGGGAGATGAGATGAGCACTGCCAGAAACGAGAAAATGAGTGGGCGTGTAAGAAGACTAATCAACCAACACAGAACTGGAGTCGTCAGTCGCTGGACACTGATGGGACTTGCTGAGGAGCGGATCTGAGCACCCATGACAATGTTCAAAGTGGAATGTTGATGACCCGCAATATGTTGTAGCAGCTAATGTGTTGTAGCAGCTAATGTGTTGTAGCAACTAATGTGTTGAAGTAGCTAATGTGTTGAAGTAGCTAATGTGTTGTAGCAGCTAATGGCTTTTAGCAGCTAATGTGATGTAGCGGCTAATGTGTTGTAGCAGCTAATGTATTGTAGTAGATAATGTGTTGTAGCAGCTAATGTGTTGTAGTAGCTAATGTGTTGTAGCAGCTAATGACTTATTGCAGCAAATGTGTTGTGGTATCTAATGTGTTGTAGCAGCTAATGACTTATTGCAGCAAATGTGTTGTAGTAGCTAATGTGTTGTAGCAGCTAACTACTTATAACAGCTAAATGTTTTTAGCAACTAATGTGTTGTAGCATCTAATGTGTTGTAGCAGGTAATGGCCTATGGCAGCTAATGTGTTGTAACAGTTAATGTGTTGTAGCAGGTAATGGCTTATAGAAGCTAATGTGTTGTAGCAGCTATTGTGTTGTAACAGCTAATGTGAGATGTAAAAATTAGTGTAAAGAACCAATTGCAGGCGCTTCAGAATTACTATGGTCAAGTCTCCTCGTTTTGACTAATTCCTGCAGGACTGGCCGAGACACTTATCTAAAAAATTACATTCTACATATCAAGGCCTCCTAACGACTAACATCCCATTCTTGTACATGACCCTACATCTAGATACTCAATAAATTAATATAATTGAAATGTTGTGATCAAGGAACAGTTCTACTATTCGGCCATCCGCTCTCAAATTATCATACTATCCAATACAAAACAATATCCATATAATTGAAACTCAATGATTTGTAGCTCACATAATATCCAACTACTTCTATGCATGTAATAGGTAGGCTACCTTGAAATTATTCCAGTAAGTTTACGTTAACCAAGAACTACCGGTTAGCTTTTAACTTGTATCCTTATCGTGTTGATAACACCGAGGGGTATTACTTCAGAATTAATGTTAAAAATGCCTATTAACATAAATTAAATTAAATAATTATAAAGAATAACAAAGTTTACATATAAATATTTTATAATATGAAGTTGAGATTGTACAATAAAAAAAATATTTCTAAAGATCCAATTTATATTCTTCATTAGAAAGCAAATGTCTTGCGATTCACTCTTTGGGTTAAAAAAATAATGCCTTTTGCAGTACCATACTAACATTGTGTAAAGTTTTATTTCCTCAGGCATGGCACTCACAAATAATCATGAGGTAACCTGAAGCACCAACAATTGTATTCATTAATAAAAAAAACGGTGTAACTAAACCGAAGGCCACGTCAGATACTCAAAACTGAACTGCCTTAGGGACTCCATCTCCGGATTTTTTTCTCTCAAGATTTACTTCCAGAAGTCTTTTTCCGTGAATGGGTTGACCCGCTAGACAGCGGGGATTTATAATCGAAGTTGACCATCTCCTAGATGCGCTGCCATATTTAGGCTAACGGGTCGCATCTACCCAGGACGGAGGTTATGGAGCCTCCGAATTGCCGATGAAATCGTCATAGGGCATGTGTGGCAGTTTACATAATTAGCTACCCCACGCAACTAATTCACCCCACCATCTGTAATCATTACTTGTCTTTTTTTTGCGGTAAGCGGCTGGTTATTCTGTATTAACAGCAAATCTCTATATCTAGAGACTGACCATGGTTCCACTAGTGGACACGTTCAGAAGTAGGTCAAGCCACCTACCCCTGTGTGCGGAGCGGCAGTTGGATTGTGTCTAAGCTCGCTCTACACATGATCTCATTGTTTACATTATCGAAGATTGGTCAACTTACATTGAGTCCGCATAAATGAAAACCCACCCACTCCCTATCAACGAAATTGCACAACATCATCGAAGAAATGAAAGCAATCACAAGCGTGGGATTTTTCAATCGAAATACACACGGGCATAGCGGTAAACAGAACCACAAAATTGGCAATCATGAAGATACAGACTTTCATTAATGGATGCATACGCAGAATAAAAGGATGGAAATGCCAGGACAAAACCACTAACATAGAATTATGGAAATGTACCAGCCAAAGGCAGTGAAAAAAACAAGATGGCGACCAATATAGCGGTTGTTTTATTTTCGGAGTTTAGATTGTGTGATTAAAGTGAATGAATATAGTGTTTCCAACGGAATATAATTTTCGAAAAGTTGTGTAAAGTTTTCTCCCAAGAAGGAGGATAAGAACTGATAAGTACTTTTTAAAAATGTAATCAGCTAAAGTGTTATATTTAGATCGTAAATGATCGCATGTGAGACCTTAGCAATCAAACACGTGGGGGGAAATATCAGTCGGGCTAAACCCCCAACGTGTGTTTTTCTTAAGTTAAGCACTTCACTTACGACTGACTCAGCAGGTTGCTAAGGGATACATGTGTTATGCTAAAAAGGTAGAAGAAGTAGAAGAATACCGGCAAACATGTTCACATATAATAAAGTTACATATCATCATCATCGTCATCACCATCATCATCATCGTCATCGTCATCATCATCGAGTGCCGTCTCCGCAACAAAGGTTGGCTACCATGGAGCGCCATTCCACTCTGTTTCTTGCTTTGATGATGCAGATTGTCATAGATTGACTTGTCCATCTTTTGATGTTACTCGTCCATGTTAGTCTTGATCTGCCTCTGCCTATTTAACCTTGTATTTTCCCTTCCAATATTACATTAGTAGGCTGTTGTGTTTTTACATGCCCCAGAAATGTCATTTGTCTTGTCTTAATTGTATTTAGCAGTTCTCTTTTATTTTTAGTTGTTTTAAAACTTCATCGTTTGTTTTCTTTTCTTTACATCCAATTCTACATATTCTTCTATAAATCCAGATTTTAAAGGCTTCAATTTTCTGTTAAGTTTTCTTGGCTAATGTCCATATGTCTGCACCATAAAGGAATATTGAGAAGATGTAATATTTTGCTATTTTTAATTTCAGCCCTGCTGTTATTTGTTTTGTTGTTAGTATATTTTTCATGGCATTAAAATTACTTTTTGCCATTACTATTCTTTTGTTTATTTCAATTTTACATTTTCCATCATTGGGTATACAGTAAGTCCAAGGTAGTTGTAGCTCTGAACTGTCTCCAGATGTATTCCTTCAACTGTGATATTTATTTGTAGATCATGAGAATTTTCTTTGTTTATGATCATAGTTTTAGTCTTCAGGAGATCTCTCGGTGTCATGGCTGCTACGTGTAGTCGTTTTTATAAATCGACACTTGCTGATATATTTAAATGATTTATGCGACAGTCTAGTTGTGAAATTATGTGTTGCTATTCCCCGTTTGGTGTATATTTTACTTCTGATGTGTGGATGAACTGCGAACTTTTTTCGATATTTAAGTGGAATATGATTTATTCTTCATTGTGTCGTGTGTTCGCGGTTCGATAGACAAGCACATGGTTCGACAAATAAATGGCGCCGGCGTCCGGGTATGTTCAACCCGAATGTGAAAAGTCTATGACGGTGGATGGGGCGGAAGAATCAGAAATGATCAACAGCCCAGAAAGCAAAAATGGCAAAGTGTGTCACATGAGGCATATTCAGAACACGAAAGACGAATATGGCAGATCACTGTGAAAGACATTGGACCCTCATCATGTAACACTCCAAACAAAGCCATGGAAAGTTATAAATAAACATCATGTATTCTGGGGAACAAGAACAAGGAATGCAATTCAAATCTGAACTCCGAGATTGCAAGCTTTAAC